>CM069131.1:129745347-130131993 GCA_035221665.1 Okamejei kenojei | reverse complement strand
ACCCCCAACCCCCCCCCTCCCCCCCCCCACCCCCCCCCCACACCCACCACAAACAACCCCCCCCCCACCCCCCCCACACCCCACCCCCCCCCCCCCCCCCTCCCCCCCCCACAACCCCCCCACCCCACAATATTTTATTCTTTCCTTCATCCCCCACTCCTTATCCCCCCTCCTCTCCCCCCCCCCCCCATATAAAATAACCAACCTTATAATTTTTACTCATTTTGTTTTAGTGTTCATAAGAACGTTACACCCCCCCCCCCCAATATCATTGATAATATTGTAAATAGCTGTGGGTGTTAAACCCCCCCCCCCCCCCCCCAGTCCCCAGCACGAGCTTGCGGTACCCCACTAGTCCACTTGCTGCCATTCTGAAGGACGTTAATCCTACTGTTTGTTTCTTGTCTGCCAATACTTCTCTATCATGTCAGCACTCTTCCTTCAATACTATGTGCCCTAATTTTGCCCACTAAATCTACTATGTGGGACCTTATCAAATGCTTTCTGAAAGTCAGGTACATACATCCACTCCCTTGGTCATTTTCAGAGTTATATCTTCAAAAAGTTCCTGAAGATCAGTCAAGCATGATTTCCCTTTGTAAATCCATGCTGACTTGGATGCCGACCGATCCTGTTACAGCTATCTAACGTTTGGGTATTTCATCTTTTAGATTTGACTTCAGCATCTTCCCCACCATCGATGTCAGCGCTAACTGGTCTTTTAATTCTCTGTTTCTCTCCGCCTTTCTTAAAAAGTGGGATAACATTAGCTACTCAATCCACAGGAACTGATCCAGAGTCTATATAGAACATTGGAAAAATTATCCACGCCATTATAACATCAACGATTTCTAGAGCCACTTCCTTAAGTACCCTGGGATGCAGACCAGCAGGCCCTGGGGACTTATCAGCCTTCAGTCCCATCAGTCTATCCAACACCACATTTTTTCCTGCATAATGTGGATATATTCTTCAGTTCCTCCGTTTACACCCCAGATCCTCTGAGGCCACACTACTATATCAGGAAGATTGTTTGTGTCCTCCTTAGTGAAGACAGATCCAAATACCTGTTTCAACTCATCTGCCATTTCCTTGTTCCCCATAATAAATTCACGCTTTTTCGGTCTTCAAAGGACCAACTTTGGGTCTTAATAGCTAATGTTTTCACACATACCAGAAGAAGCTTTTTACTATCCTGCTTTATATACGGCTAACTTATCTTTGTACCTCATCTTTTCTCCCCATATGTCTGTTTTGGTTTCTTCTGTTGTTTCTTTAAACATTACCCAATCCTCTTGCTTCCCCGCTCATCTTTGCTACGTTGTACTTCTTCGCTTTAATTTTTATACTGTCCCTGACATCCCTTGTAAGCCATGGTTCGCCCTTTCTTTCTCCCCCTTGGAATCTTTTCTTCCTCCTAAGGAATGAACTGATTCTGCACCTTCTGTATTATTTCTAGAATACACAACACTTTAGTATTTTCAAAGCAAAACAATACTTTAGCATTTTTCAAAGCTACCAACACTTAAGCATTTTCAAAGCAAAAAACAACTTTTGCCATTTTCAAACTGCATTTTCAAACTACATTTTCAAACCACATTAAGGTACTCACAGCTTAGTAGACATGGTTTCAGTGTTATTCACAGCTCAGTCTGAGAGACGTGACCCTCTCGCTTTCCCCATCTTGCAGAGACTGACTGAGGCACTCAACACTTCCGGGTTTTTTATAGGCCCTCCCCCCCCTCCCACCGGAAGGGGCGTGGCGCGTGATTGATAGGAGAGAGAATCTCAACATTTTTTTAAACATTAATCAGTCTTTTAATTTTTAATCAATGGAAACATCCTCTCTTGCCTCTGCCCAGCGAGGGGGGGCACTCTGAATAAGATGGACAAAAAAATCACATCCGTAAGTGGCAGCAATCTTTTCTAAAATCAATATGCAGTGGCAGAAACAGAATGGGGTCAAGATTACACTTTTACTAAATATAGATGATAGGGCAGCCCATGATGTAAGGTGCATAGAAGACGAATGGTCACACTATCACAACGATATCTATATAACACATAGGATGTGTTAGATTATCGGGATTGTCCCTGGCAAAGTTACCTATGCATGACCGAAATGCAGTGGTTGAACGACGACTCTGCCATCTATTGAATAGAGATCTGCAAACCACAGTCTGCTATCAGTGCAGCTGCTTCCAGCAGCAGTAAAAGTCACCACAGCGTTTGAACCTCTATGCATTGGTATAATTCCAAATAAAGTTCATTTTTTACATATGCAGTGTCAAGTCCCAATTTGCATTTCACAGGTCCCACCATGAGGTACAGTAACTGATACTTTATTTAGCTGGGCTGACAATTTCATTTATTTTCAATGGTTCAGCAGCAACAGCAACAAAGGTAACGATGAAGAACCACTTGAAGAATCAGCAGTCCAACAAGGAAGGCAGGTTTAGCAAGCACTCATACGATGTCTTTTGAATAAGTATAGCAGTGAGCCTAAAATCAACCATTCCTTGTAAATATTTCTTTGGTGCAAACTATCATCTTCTCTACTTTTATGCTGTTTCCATAATATCCTTTCCTTATCGTATGATGCTAGTTGTATCTGAGTGCTGAAATTTAATATTTTGCACAAAGCAAATTCAAGTGAAGTGTTATAATCTCAGCCGTTTCTGTTTCCCATTAATTCCAGAATGATTTACCAGTGGATGCCTGTATGAATACAGTGAAATATACCTGCCAGCGAGAGCTCATGGGTTATTCTTTAATTGAAGGTTGTTGGTGTGCTGTCTGGCACCTGGATTTTATTCTGCGCCTACTCAATTTTATTAGGTCCAAGATCTTTGTATACTGTGCATCCAGAGAGTTGTGAATCTGACTCTCCTTGATTATGCTGCTGGCCTTGCCTAGCTGCGTGAGGTATAAAGATTCCAATAACTTTAAAATGCAAGCATTTATTACACTTATTTTAACCGTAGAAATAAGTCTTCAAGAATTATAAATACTTCATCTATTCTTGAGAATATTAGGCTTTCATATAACTTACATCTGGCATGCCATGTATAGCTTCAATATGGGTGGGATCCAGGCCAAGTTGTTGGTGATATTGACTCCCGAGGAATTGGAAGTTTTCGACCATCTCAACTTCGGCACCACCAATGCAAACTGAGGCGAGATTGTTTTTTTTATCTTCAAAATCGAAGAGAGAATTGTGAACATCCATTTGAGAGGAATGAAATGATTTTTGAAAAATTGGCAGGAGAGTTGAAAGAGCTGCTTCTCAATTGGAAAGAGACTTTTTTTCAAGCGAATGAGAGACATTTAAAAAAAAAGCAGACATTTGATCAGATCAGGAAATAGGCATTGCAGCCAATAAAGGGGAAGGAGTGGCCTATTGGAATCGGCTATGTAAGCAGAGTGCTGTGTTTTAAGTTCGCAGGACTCAGGCTTTGAATCAAGAGTCTTCAGCAAAAGGGCTGAGAATGGGTGATGGGAGTTTAAGGTACAACATGCTTTATTTCTGTGTAATTCTTCCTGGGTTTTGTTGTCATAGAGATGGCAGGTGGGATAGTGGGAGTGCTGTCAGTGGGATTTCCAGTGCGCCCTGAGTACTACACCCCTGCAGTTAGTGTGTTCAGCAGCATCTCTGGTGAAAATGCATAGGTGACATTTTGGGTCAGGACCCTTCTTCAGACTGATTGTAATAGGGAGAGTTGCAAATAAAATTGGAAGTAAAAGGAAAAGGGCAAACCAGGGCTGGCCTCAGGCAAGGAGGTCTATAGGTGATTTGTGGATAAAGACAGGTATTACCAAAGATGGACACAAAATGTTGTCTCAGCGGATCAAGTACTAAAGATAGACACAAAATGCTTCCTCCATTTCCCCGTCCGCCACTAAAAGTCTGTTAACCAGCTCCACAGTCGCAATGTTCCCTCCTGGGCTCATCCCCGTCTTTATCCAAACATTGGCCTATCAGAGAACCTGCTTGCCTGGGGTCATCTGTTGCCAGCCCTGATTTGTACTTTTTTTTGCTTCCAATTTTCTTTTCCTCTCTCTCCCTACTATGATCAGTCTGAAGAAGGGTCCTGATGTGAATTATCACATATCCATTTTCTCTAGAGGCGTTGCCTGACCCGTTGACTTACTCCAGCATTGTGTGTATATCTTTAGTACTCTAAAGAGATGCTCAGCCAATTGTGTTTTTTTTTCACAATTAATCTTATTGTCCCTCCTTTCTGACATAAATTGACTCTAACTCACCCCATATCTTTATTTCCATTATTTACTCAGTAATTTGCCTTGGTTAATGCAATATATCACATGACCCATTATGCTTGCTCCCTGGATAAAATTGCCATGGTTTTCAGTATCAGCAGCAGATTTCACCTAAAAACACATACATCCGTAAGCTGGGGAAACTAATAACTAATCTGAAATACCTATTGCGAGATGCACAATTCTTACCAGTTTCTGGCCCCCAAAATCCAATTAACTCATCAACATAAAACACTGAAAGAGTGCAAATTGCTGCAATTAATACATAGTCCACTAGATGGCACTCTTAAACACTAACTTTGTATTTAAGAACCTAACATTTTAATTGTGTGGATGCGGGAGCTTTACAACTTGTCCGTTTTCTCGGCAGTGCTTTTTGGCTATTTGGGAATCATGCTAAATTTTACATAAATACCGTAAAACTACAATAATCTATTATTTGATCATTCAGAGATTGTGATGGTACAGCATACGTTGGCTCAATTACTAGCCTGGAGTGTGTGTGCTGGGAGTGTAAGTGGGGCTAGTGTGTGGACAGGGGTCCAAACTGGGCCAGGTACGTAACTGCAGCAAGAGTTGGGGGGATCCAGAACCCAGAGGTAGATTAACATCTGGGACCAGGATCCTGAGTGGCTTTGTAGAATCTATGAATTGCAGATGTTGATTAATTTAGTTTAGTTTAGTTTAGTTTTAGTTTAGTTTAGTGATACACATGGAAACAGGCCTTTTAGCCCTCCAAGCCCACTCTGACCAACAATCACCCATGCACTAGGTCTATCCTACACCCTAGGGGGACAAATTTTAGGATAGAACTAGTGTACGGGTGATCGTTGGATTCTCGTGGACTCGTGGGCTGAAGGGCATGCTTCCATGTTATATCTCTAATCTAAAACTAAACTAAACTATTTGTGTCCTTTTGTGTACAACCAATATCTGCAATGTGGAGTAACTCAGCAGGTCAGGCAGCATCTCTGGAGAACATGGAGACGTGACCTGAAACATCACCTACCCATGTTCTATTGAGATGTTGCCTGACCTGCTGAGTTACTCCAGCACTTTGTGTCCTCCAGAGTAATTGTATGTTTTCTGCTCCCTTTAATGTCATGGTTTACTGAAACATTATTGTACTACAATGATGTATCATGTGAGAAAAAATAACCAAATGTTTGTTTAACAAGAGTAGCATTGAGGTCAGCATGGCACAACCAAATCACAAAGCTGCCAAATTGTCAGAGTTTGATTGGATAAAATAGTTGATATCTTGCTGCTGTTTGGGGTGTAGTTTTGTTTACCTGTTTTTTTTCTTTGTTTTCATTTCTTTGGTTTCCCAACTGGGTTTGGATAACTCCACAATTGTATGGTGTAATACTAACCAAGTAAAACCAGGGTATTCCAGGACTGATTTTGAAGTCTTAATTTTACCCAGATTGGAAGAACCTTTGGCAAGGAAAATCGCAACTAAATCAATTGTGCTGTGCATACAAATGGTGCAAATGAAAGAGTTGTGATCCTGAAAAACAAGAAGACTTTTTAGCTTGTTAACCCCCCTGACCTCTGAATAATGCAGTTTGGTTCCTGGCCTATATGCGAGACTAGTGACACAAAAATCACTTGGAAGGAAGGTGGAAACTAGATAATGGGATTACCAAAGCTGTCAAATTGACTAGATCATTTGGGGACTTTAGGACTGGCTTTAATTGCCTCAAAATAAAATCAAGCAATTTGTTTACTTAATTGAATTTAACTAATCCTTGTCATTCAGGAGATTACTTGCATTCTGGTAGAAAGCATCATGTTTGGGTCAGGCTGGATGAAACACAATTGCACTTGGAAATTAGCTGGATAATGCCATTGGATGAGGGACGAGTGCCAGATTGCTTGTGTGCAGCTTGTATGCAAAATTCACGCATGCACTAAATTACCATGTTTCCAGCTAGTGCCAGGTTTGATGGTGCATTAATGCTTTTTGGCCTTGTGTAATTTCTGGAACTGCGCAAAGCAGATGAACAAAAGATGAGGCAACTGAAGACATGCCTGCATCTATAAAGGGATGAAGCTCAACTGATGAATGTCAACTGATCATAACAACTGATGAATGGACAGTATTTTAAAAAACCTTAACCCAATAGATGAGGCATGGATTCTGTGATTTCCAGGCTCGCTGTTTCATTTGGAGAGGAGGGGATAGATCCTCCATGTCTGGGGCCCAGAATAGCACCTGGGGAGGTAATGAAGCAGGGTCCCCACCCGAAACGTCATCTATACTGTACATGTTCTCCAGGATTGCTGCCTAACCTGTTGAGTTACTCCAGCACTTTGTGTCTCTTTTTGGCTGAACTCCTGCCAGCATCATATGAAAATGATAGCCACTGGATATGTTGCAGCAATGGACCCTCAAACAAACTGTTTATTGGCCTGCAGCACGCTACCCCTGCATAGTGGAGCAGAGTCAATGCCTTACAATGCCAGAGACCCGGGTTCGATCGTGACTACGGCTGCTTGTCTGTACAGAGTTTGTACGTTCTCCCCGTGACCTGCATGAGTTTTCTCTGAGATCTTCGGTTTCTTCCCAAACTTCAAAGACTACAAGTTTGTAGGTTAATTGGCTTGGTATAAATGTAAATTGTCCCTAGTGTGTGTAGGATAGTGTTAATGTGTGGTAATCGCTGGTCAGTGCAGACTTCATGGGTCGAAGGGCCTGTTTCCGCGATGTATCTCTAAAGCAAACAAAACTAAGATGCCCAAACAAGAGCCGTGGAGTTTCTAGGCCAGCCAATACTAAAAGCTTCTGAAGATTTATTTGTATTTTCAGTTTTGTATGTGCAGCAATGAAAAATTAATCATTGAAATTATATATTTTATTACTGCTTATATTTTATTATTTACTTTCATGTAGAATTTTATAAACAATTAGAGTAGTTATGATACAAATGCTCAGCATAATGTAGACCAAGAGTATTTTTTGATTTTCTTTTCTGATTTGTTTGCTTGTTTATAATTTAAAATTTAAAAAAAACCTAAAATATACTCACAAGAGAACTAGGAGTTTTGTTTGATACAGTGAAGTGGTGGCTGGTTAGTATTTTTAATTTTTTTCCCCATTTTAGTGTCTTCTTTTTGAAGTTCAGTCCAACAAAAAAAAACCACAGCCAACCCACTCTCTGACACGATAAGACCAACTTGCATTCACATTCCACTGGCAGTGTGGAAAATTGTCCAAGGACTCTTATGCTCAGAAGCTGTGGAACAATTGCTTGCCCTCTCATGGCTAATTGCAGCTGTATGTTCCATTTATTAAGCTGTAAAAATGTCTTGCCGTTATTTTGAAATGGGGAAGTGGGTTTTCAAAGCATCGTTGGGAAGTGGAGATTGTAGCAATATTCATGAAAATTAGGTAATTTTTCCAAATGTTTAATCGGAAGCAGCTTGGGTTTCTTCAGAATTGAGCAAAGGCCATATGGTTTGGTAAAATGATTAGTGGGAGGGGAGAAAAGTGTAAAGGAAAAGATGAACCTGAATTTGTCATATCAAAGATATGGAACCTAATTAGACTGTCAAATATATCTCCTTACATTCGAACACTGCATTGTATACACTAATTGTGCACCAGTTATTTAATTGGGGCCATCACAGTTGATAATGATTTTGTCTTTATATAAGTTCATCATCTGAGATCCGCATCTGCTTTGTCCTTGTCTAATGCTTGGGCCAGTAGATGTAATAGCCTTATCATTGCCTAAGATTTCAGCTAATTCTGCAGAGATGAAGAATTCACTTTTCCTATAATGAATATCTAAAATATTATATTTATATTAATTTTTATTTACATGTGACTGGTGTTTCAACGGAAGAGAATTTTTGGAACAGTGATTATAACTCAATGATTTTTAAGACAATTATAGAATCAACGGTGGTGCAGCACTAGAGTTGTTGCCTTACAGCACTTGCAGCGCCAGAGACCCGGGTCCGATCCTGACTACGGGTGCTATCTGTATGGAGTTTGTACGTTCTCCCCGTGACCTACGTAGGTTTTCTCCGAGATCTTCGGTTTCATCCCACACTCCAAAGACGTACGCGTTTGTAGGTTAATTGGCTTGGTGTTAATGTAAATTGTCGATATTGTGTGTGGGATAGTGTTAATGCGCAGGGATCGCTGGTCGGTGCGGACTCGGTGGGCCGAAAGGCTTGTTTCCGCGCTGTATCTCCAAACTAAACTAAAAAATACAACATGAAACTAGGCCATTTGGCCCAACTTACCCACGCTGACCAACATACCCCATCTACATTAGTCCCACCTGCCTCCATTTGGCCCATATCTCTCTAAACCCATCCTGGCCATGTACCTGTATAAATGTTTATTAAACATTACGATAGTACCTGCCTCACCTACCTCCTCCGACAGTTTTTTCCATACCCCCACCACTTTTTGTGTAAAAAAAGTTACCCCTTGGCTCCCATTAAATCTTTCCCCCCATATCTTAAATCTATGTCCACTGGTTGTTGATTCCCCTACTCTGGGAAAAATATTCTGTGCATTTACCCGATCTATTTCACTCAAGATTTTGTGCACCTCTGTAATATCACCCCTCATCCTCCTGCGCTCCAAGGAACAGTCACAGCCTACTCAACCTCTCCCCGTAGCTCAGACCCTATTGTCCTGGCAACTCCTCAATGACCATCAGCACGAGACACATGCCTCAGGATCACATGCCCAGTCCCTGACACGGCTAACATGCTACATTATGTAGTCACCAACCAGTGAAATTCACACGGTGCAAAGCCAAGGTGATGAACAGGAAGATTGGCGCTGTTATTAAGATGGCTAGTGTAAGGTTAATCCTTTAAAAGAGGGGGGAGAAGGATTGGAGACAACTTTTGAGAAGCCAGAGATACACAGCTGTGAAGCTCGGCGGACATTTAACATTACCGGTCGGTTATCCTTGGTTCTGAAAACTACTGCTTACATTTGTTTTTCCCAATGAGACAATGAAATTCACTGGTCAGCCCCGACTACCTTCGACCTCCTGACAACCCACTAGGACCTCCTGGCGACCCACCTACGGCACGAGAATTCTCGCTACTCTCCATGGCGGCTTCATTCTGGTCGCCGCTAATTTTTCAACATGTTGAAAAATTTGTGGCGACCATAATGAGGCTGCGACTAGTTCCCAGAAAGCAGGAACTCCTCACGATCATGAAGGCGACTACCCAGCAACCATCCACGAACATGTGGCAACCATGTGGCGACCGCATAGTCTCCTGCAGTTGCCTAAGTGGACAACAGCTAAACACAAAGTGCTGAAGGAACTCAGTGGGTTGGGAAGAATCTGTGGGGGGAATGGATAGGTGATGTTTTGGGCCATGACCCTTCTTCAGGCTGACCGATTCAAAATTCTGCCCATTAATTCCCTCCAGAGGTGCTGTTGGACCCGCTGAGTTACTCCAGCATTTTGCGTTTTGCTCAAGGTACAAGTATCTGCAATTCCTTGAGTCTCAGCAAGGGCTGTGGTATTGCATGCTGGAGAATATTCTATGTGTGTCAAATAACCCATGAATTATGCTTTGTATTGCATGATGGATTACATTTCATTTTCTGGATGTGTCTTTGAAATTAGATGGAAAAGCATCATGTGATGTGCATGTGCGTCATTGTAAAAGGTCAGCTAATCAGTTGCCAGAAACAGACAGAACTAATATTCTCAAAGTGCATGGAACCTTTCATCAGAAAGTAGTTTCACTGGAAAGTCATAAGTTTGCCTATTTGGAGAGTTGGATGTGTTTCAAGAAGTCCATAAACAAAGGGTTGAAGCAAAGTTAAACCAGTCTTAACTTAATCTAAGGTAATTAGCAAAGGTATGCATGGTCAAATAAATGGCATTATAACCATTTACTGAATGAACCCTTTCTCTTATGAAAAATTATTTAGCTTAGAGATAGATGTATTATGTTCCAAATATGAATAGAATATAGTTTCAGGGTCATAGAACAGTATTTTCTGTTGTGCCAATAGTTTAGTTTAGTTTAGTTTAATTTAGAGATACAGCACGGAACCAGGCCCTTTGGCCCACCGAGTCCGCACCGACCAGCGATCCCCGCACACTAAAAGTATCCTACACACACTGGGGACAATTTACGTTTATACCAAGCCAATTATCCTACAAACCTGTACGTCTTTGGAGTGTGGGAGGAACCCAATGATCTCGGAGAAAACCCCACGCAGGTTCACGGGGAAAACATGCAAACTCCGTACAGACAGGCACCCGTAGTCAAGATCAAACCCAGGTCCCTGGCGCTATAAAGCAGTATTCCTACCACAACGCTCCGTGCTGCTACATTTTCAATTTCTTTCATATGTTGGTTTACCAAGTGCTCTCTGATATTACAGTAAGCCATAACAACACAATTACTGTGCTGGACTAAGCAAGTTGACTTACCTTAAATGTTTGTATTTTTAGCAATAATATAAGCAAAGGTTATGATTTAAGTACTAAGTAGAAGTCTTCCTCTGGGTGCTCTGATTATCATTGGTGTACCTGGGCAGGAGGAGGAATTTGGTTAGGGTTCCCACACCTGAATATTTTAAAGCCGTTCCAAATGAAAAGTAAAGACATGCCAAAGTAATCTCAGAATACAGTCAGGACCAGCTGTGATTGTCCTCCAGGTCAATTGGTCTGTTGATAGCCGTGAATGTTCATTGTATATCATAAAGCTATGATGTTTGAATGGCAGGAGCTCTGTCACCCGTGGAAAAGTATGTCTGCGAGTCAAGCCATAAAAAATATGGTTGTGTTTTGATACGTGCCTTGGAATGAAGGAAAGAGATTAAATGTCTCATTACATTAATCAGTGAGCTGTTGGTCGCTTATCCTGTCCTTTGTATGTAACTGAAATAAACCAGAAGCATAATTGTGCATTGTGGTTTGAGCACACAGCTGCCAAAAAGGTAAAAGAGTAGGCGATGAATGATTGTATTAGTTATTCTTATGTACCTAAATTAATTTTGTTTAGTTTAGTTTAGAGATACAGCGCAAAAGCAGCTCTTCGCCCCGCTGAGGCGGCACCGACCAGAGATCCCCGCACATTAACATGACCCTACACACACTAGGGACAATTTACACATACACCAAGCCAATTAACCTACAATCCTGTACCCGGATTGAACCCGGGTCTCTGGCGCTGCAAGCGTTGTATAGCAGCAACTCTACCACTGCGCCACCGTGCTGCCCTATTGTATTTCTGATGCTACCAAGAGGCAAGGAAAGAGAATATATAGTGCGTAAAGGTGGCGCAACGGTAGAGTTACTGCCTTTCAGCCCCAGAGACCAGAGTCAGGGTTTGATCTGTATCGAGTATGTACTTTCTCCCCATGACCTGCGTGGGTTTTCTCCGGGATCTTCGGTTTCCTCCCACATTCCAAATTCGCGCAGGTTTGTAGGTCAATTGACTTTTGGTATAATTGTAAATTGTCCCTAGTGTGTGTAGGATAGCGTTTGTGTGCTGGATCGCTGATCGGTGCGGACTCGATGGGCCGAAGGGCCTGTTTCCGCATATCTCTAAACTAAACTAAGCTAAATATGAGCACAAAAGGTGGTCAAAACATAGGAAATAGAATTAGTAGTAGGCCATTTAACCTTTTGTGCCCAATTCCTTTGTGCCCAAGGCGGAGACTCTGATCCTGGCGGAGGAGAATGACCAGCGAAGCGGCCAGTAACCAGCGCCCACTGTGAGTCCCCATCCCACCGCCAACCCCTTCCCCTCTGGTTCTGCTCGCTGGCTCCTGCCCGCCCTCCCCGTGATACCGCACTCTCCCCCATGGCTCTTCCCCATTTTTATTCCGAGCTCTCACCCCCCCACCCCCCCTGCCCCCACACCCCTCTCCCCCTCCCCCCTCCCCCCTCCCCCCCCCCCCCCACCCACACACCACTCTCCCCACAACGCCCCTCCCACACCCCTCCCCCCACATACCTCCCCCCACACACACCCCCCCTCCCACACACACACCCTCCCCCCCACACACACCCCCCTCCCACACACACCTCCCTCCCACACACATGCCCCACTCACACACCCCTCCCACCACAACCCCCCTCCCACACAACCCCCCACAATCCCCCCTGCCCACACATATCCCCCTCACATACACCCCTCCCTCCCCACAACCCCTCCCTGCCCACACTCACCCCTCTCCCATGCACACCCCTACCCACCACAACCCCCCCACAACCCCCTGCCCACACACCCCCACACGCCCACAATGCCCCCTCCCACAATGGGCCCCCCACAATGCCACACCCCCCCCGACCACAACTCCCCCAAAACACCCCCCCCCCCCCACCCACACAGCCCTCTCCCGCACAACCCCCTTCTGCCCCACAACTCCCCCCACAACTCCCCCACCCACAAATCCCTCCTCCACAACACCCCCTGCCCACAACCCCCCTCCCCCCCACAACCCTCACCCACACATAACCTCCGCCCACACACACACACACACCTCTCCCCTCCACACTCCACCGCCCACACACACCCCTCCCCCAAACCCACCCCTCCCGCATCCTCCCTCCGCCTTACACCCCACCCACACACACCCTCTCCCTCACACACCCCCCTCCCCCCCTCGCAAACTCCTCCCGCCCATATACACACCTCCCCTTCACCCCCCCCCCCCCCACCCCATGGTGAGTGGGACCACTTAGTCTAATCTATATTAATTCCATGTTCCATCACTAGGTGCAGAGCCTTCTATGCAGAAACAAAGATAGTGACATGAAAGAATGGACAAATCTAGTCCTGCAGCCAAGTAATTTACAATCTTTAAAGTGACTAAATTCCTACTTGACGTCTGAACACCATCTGTTATCTATATATTTTCTACAGCACTTTCATTGATTGTCCATCGAGGTTCTGCTCAGTTCAGTTCAGAGATACAGCGTGGAAACAGGCTCTGGCCCTCCGATTCCACACTGACTAGCAATCCTCATAATACACCAGTTCTATCCTAGACATTAGGGACAATTTACAGAAGCCAATTAACCCTCAACCTGCACGTCTTTGGAACATGGGAGGAAACCGGAGAAACCCATGCGGTCACAGGGAGAGCATACAAACTCCATACAGACACCACCTGTAGTCAGGATTGAACCCGGGTCTCTGGTGCTAAGGCAGCATCTCCACCACTGCACTACTGTGATGCTCGTTACAAAGAAGAATCAAGAGGAAACATAGAAACATAGAAATTAGGTGCAGGAGTAGGCCATTCAGCCCTTCGAGCCTGCACCGCCATTCAATATGATCATGGCTGAAATTGAGGAAATTCACCTGCTTGATACATAATAACTTTTCTGTGTAATCATTGGCTGCACAAGCAGACAGAGAATGTTTACTTGAATTAAAAAGAGAGTTACTTACTTAACCATGAAGTTATATCTCAGCTAAAGTCACTGCACTCAGGAGAAGGAGGAAAGCTTGGATGGTATTCTTTGGGCAGAATATCACTTTGGCAATGGGCTAAACTGTGGTAGTAAGAACTAGATTTGCACATTAAATACAGTAAGTGAATTCATAATCACAGCCATAAGCTATCCCAAACAGAAAAATGTAAAGGCACTCAGTGAATAAACATGTAGTTTTTCATTCACTTCCAAGTTGACAGCTCAAGAAAAGCATGCACACGCCCCTGGGAATAAATTCCAGGCTTGACCTCTAACTGCGGGTGGAGTGTATGTTGTGGGTTAGAAGGAACGAAGGTCATGAGAGAAAATAGCTAATGTTTTTGTTAACTAGTAATAAGATTCCAAACATACAGCTTTGCACTGAATAGTCAACTTTATGACCTGTAACTTTCTGTGAAATAACAACAAAAATAGAGAGAATTATTTTGTTATCCACATGTAAAAAAACAAGGAAATGTTCAGACTACTAGATGCAGTTATGGATAATTAAATAGAAATTCTAACAGTTTCAAACAAATGGTAAGCCAGTACATATAACATTTCTTCATGCAGTATGTGGGATGAAAATGACCACATTTGTTCACATCAGTCCTCAACTGGACGTTGCTCCGGGTCTACTATTTTGTTTAATCTGCAAACTAAATCCTTATGGTACTTTTTAATGATTAGAAAAAAATATTTGATTATCCATATGTATTGTGATGGTTGTATTTCATTAAATAGTAAAAGAAAAAGTCTGTTTAATTTGACAACTTAGTTTAAGCCTACAAATGATGCCAAGCTCTGTAATAAGCATACGATTCCATATAACACGCTGACATTTTTTTATGTGAACAAGTAGAATTATCATTGTTATTATTTTTTCAGATTTTAGTAGCATTGCAACAGATAATGTGGAGGTTTAGTTTAGTTTCGGTTTAGTTTAGGCCGTTCGGCTTACCGGGTCCGCACCGACCAGCGATTCCCGCAAATGAACACCATCCTACACATACTAGGGACAATTTACATTTATACAAAGTCAATCAACCTACAAACCTGTACTTCTTTGGAGTGTGGGAGAAAACCCACACAGTCATGGGGAGAACGTACAAACTCCATACAGACAGCACCTGTATTCAGGATCAAACCCGGGTTTCCGGCGTTGAAAGCGCTGTGAGGCAGCAACTCTATCGCTTCGCCACCATGCTGCCCCCAAGATGCTCAGATGATAATGATTGTGTGGCAAGCGTACATTTAGTTCACCTGAGTAGAGATCAGAATGCAGTCTGAGGAAGGGTCTTGTCCTGAAACGTCACTTCTCTGTCCCGCTGAGTCACTCCAGCTTTTTACATCTATCTTCAGAATGCTTATTGTCCACTTAAACTAATTAAGACTACACTGGTATAGGTATTAATTTATTATTGTCACAGATATCTTGTTATTGTTTGCATGCGCTCCAGTCAAATTACTGTAACTATATCACCATATAACCATATAACCATATAACAATTACAGCACGGAAACAGGCCCTCTCGGCCCTTCCAGTCTGTGCCGACCATTTGTTTTCCCCTAGTCCCATCTACCTGCACTCAGACCATACCCGTCCATTCCCTTCACGTCCATATACCTATCCACTTTACTCTTAAATGTTAAAATCGATCCTGCCTCCACCACTTCTGCTGGAAGCTCATTCCACACAGCCACCACCCTCTGAGTAAAGAAGTTCCCCCTCACGTTACTCCGAAACCTCTGTCCCTTAATTCTCATGTCATGCCCTCTTGTTTGAATCTTCCCTACCCTCAATGGGAAAAACGTATCCACGTCAACTCTGTCTATCCCTTTCATCATTTTAAAGACCTCAATCAAGTCCCCCCTTAACCTTCTGCGCTCCAAAGAATAAAGACCTAACTTGTTCAACCTTTCTCTGTAACATAGTTGCTTGAACCCTGGCAACATTCTAGTAAATCTCCTCTGTACTCTCTCTATTTTGTTGACATCCTTCCTATAACTAGGCGACCAAAATTGTACACCATACTCCAGAATTGGTCTTACCAATGCCTTGTACAATTTTAACATTACTTCCCTACTCCTATATTCAATGCTCTGATTTATAAAGGCCAGCACACCAAAGGCTTTCTTTACCACCCTATCTACATGCGATTCCACCTTCAGGGAACTATGCACAGTTATTCCTAGATCCCTCTAATCCACAGCATTCCTCAATGCCCTACCATTTACCATGTACGTCCTATTTTGATTTGTCCTGCCAAGATGTAGCACTTCACACTTATCAGCATTAAACTCCATCTGCCATCTTTCAGCCCACTTTTCCAAATGGCCCAAATCTCTCTGTAGACTTTGAAAATCTACTTCATTATCCACAACACCACCTATCTTAGTATCATCTGCATACTTACTTATCCAATTTTCCACCCCATCAACTACACATGAGTACATTCAAGCCATACACAAGTATAACAGATAGTGAAAAATGCCAGAGAAAAATACCAGAATATAGTGTTGCAGTATTAAAGCATGACAGTTCCAGAGAAAGTGTAGATAAAAATGTGCAAGGTCTGCAGAAGTGTTCAGACCTAAAACATCACCCATTCTTTTTCTCTAGAGATGCTGCCTGAATCATTGTGTTACTCCAGCACTTTGTGTCTATCTTTGAGAAAAGGGTGAAAATGGTCCTTGATTATTTTGGCTGTTTTCCTGATGCAGCATAAGTGCAGATACACCAAATATCTGTACGAGTGTTGCTTGTGTTTTGCAATTAAAACGGCTGTTGCGTTATTATTTTTCTCTGGCGCACCTGAGAGAATGAGAGATTTAAATTGCACTTTGACTTCCTGTGATCATGGCAAATCTGACAAAAAAAGTTTTGAAGAGGGTGTTGAATCATTCGCTAAAAAAAACAATAGATGGGTCGAGGTTTTATTTAGTTGATTTGGTAATTTAACGGACGTACAACAAATCTCCATGTATTTTGGGTGGCATGGTGACGCAGCAGTAGAGTTGCTACCTTACTGCGTCAGAGACCGGGTTCGATCCTGACTATGGGTGCTGTCCGTACGGACTTTATACGTTTTCCCCGTGACTGCATGGGTTTTCCCCGGGTGCTCTGGTTTCCTTCCACATTCCAAAGATGCACAGGTTTGTAGGTTAATTAGCTTTGGTGAAGATTGTAAATTGTCCCTACTGTGTAGGATAGTGTACAGTATGGGGATCGCTGATCGGCGTGGATCCGTGGGCCGAAGGGCCAGTTTCTCTAAACTATTTTGCTTAAGCATCTTTCTTTGCTTCAGAGTTCATTAGTTATATTGCAAATAAATTAGTTTAGAGTTCACTGTTATTTTCAGTAGATTAAAAAATTGCTAAATGTTTTGTAAAAATCTGGTTTAGTGAATGATTAGTGAAACTGCTCCATCCACCCAGTAATTTTATTTCCTTTATTTCAGCACTGTTGGATCGAAAATGATTTTTTTTCTGCCGTGAAATGCAATAATTGCATCACAGTTTCTAGGCTACTACTTCTATGTTTCTAGAACATTATCTTTATTGTGGGAAAATAGAAATTGCTGATGCACTTAATGAAGGTGGAACTAGGTTAATTGCTGTGCAATTGTTTTCTGATTACAATTCATAGGGAAAACATTGGCTTCTTTTTTAATGTGATTGACTTAGATAATAGGAATGGAAAATAGTGGAAATATTGTACACTCAATAGTACATAGAAATGGAAAATAACTTCAGAATATATGCAAAAAATAATTTAAAAATCAACGGTATTTTGATTAGTTTGTGGCAAAATTAGTAGAAATCTAAGAGATGAGACTCATTGGAACGGATTAACATATTCAGATATCGGTTAACTTTCTGAACTGTAATGTTCTGTATGATTACAATCCTTGATATGACTGGAGCTTCGAAAGTCAAATGTTTAGCAGCATTAACCACCAGCCCTTTATTTATGTTCCTCAGCAGCTTCAGGCTCATCCCCAACCATAACAGAAGCTTTTCCTGCCTTTGTTCTTCCTTGGAAGATGATGCACTAGAGGTGGTGAGCCTCCCAGCATAACAGATGTTGTCCAAAAGATAAGATTCTGGAACAGACAGACAGTTTCAATGGGTGTTGATAAAAGGAAAAAAATGAACTGGCACTGGAAAATGTGCAGCAAGAGCTGAAAATGTATATCAGGTTATTCTGAAACAGAGAGATAAGATATTATTTAGGTGTGCCTTCTCGGCGCATTTCAAATGTCTGATGCAAACTCAATCAGCAAACTTTGCCGTGTGCCAGACCGTGGTGCCACGTCTTTCCCCCGGGAGCAGGCCTGACTTGCTTGGCATGTAGCCGGGAAACCCGTCCCTAAGAGGCAGGCCGCTGAGCCCTGTCCTGCTCGTCCCCAAAGGCGAGAGAGGAGAATGAAAAGATTCAAGATGGCGGCGGACGCAGGGAAACAAGGGGCCAGAAGTGAAACGGGCTTTAACCACCCAAGCCCTCTGTTTGCCTAGGAGGTCAGCTGCAGGAGGAGCCCCTGGGTCACAAGGCTCAGGTTTCCTCCCACACTGCAAAAATGTACAGGTTTGTAGGTTAATTGGCTTCTGCAAAAATTGTCCCTAATGTGTTGGATAGAACTAGTAGGAAAGAACTGCAGATGCTGATTTATATCGAAGATAGACACAAAAGCTAGAGTAACTCAGGCACCATCTCTGGAGAGAAGGTCTGAAGAAGGGTCTTGACCCGAAACATCACCCATTCCTTCTCTCCAGAGATGCTGCCTGTCCCACTGAGTTACTCCAGCATTTTGTGTCTATCTTGGATAGAACTAGTATATGGGTGATCGCTGGTCGGTGCGGACCTGGATCTGCCGAATGGCTTGTTTCCACGCTGCATCTCTAAACTAAACTAAACTAAACTAAGCCAAGTTAAGAACTCTACACTCGGACGAAAATGGAGCTAAAACCTGGCAACTCTTGTGTACCATCTCAGTACACTATTTCGATGCATGTACTTAATCTAACCTTGTGGTTATCTATAATATACTTTTATTGATCTGAATGCAAAAAGGAATTTCATCGTACCTTGGTACATGTGACAATAAAGTAGCTTTGAACCATTCCTTCATTTAGTTGATTGTCATGTGTAAACGAGGTCCAGTGAAAAACTTTTGTTCCGTGCTATTTAGCCAGCAGAAATACAATCCATGATTACAATTGAACCATTTTTACAGTGTATAGATACAAGATAAGGGCATAACATTTAGTGCAAGGTAAAGCCAGCAAATTCTGGTCAAGGGTAGTCCGAGGGTCACCAATGAGGAAGATAGTAGTTCAGCACTGCTCTCTGGTTGTGGTAGGATGATTCAGTTGCCTGATAACAGCTGGGAAGAAACTGTCCCCGAATCTGGAGGTGTGTGATTTCATCACTTTTGCCTGATGGGAGAGGGGAGGAGGGGGTGGCCAGGATTGGACTCATCCTTGATTATGCAGCTGGCTTTGCGGAGGCAGCATGAGTTATAGAATTTCCAATGACTTTAAAATGCAGGCATTTATTATACTTATGGGCCTGACCCACTTTGGCGATTTTTCAGGCAACTGCCAGCGACTGTCAAGTTGGTGGCAGTCACCTGAAAAACCGGCAATCGGAATGGCGATTGTCAGAGTGGACAAACACATCGCTTCCTTCACCAGCCCATTATGCAGGCAGGGGACAGGGCAAGCAAGGGGAGCACTGTCTAAAAAATTCACCCGGTGCAAAGCCAAGGTGATACCATGATGATCTGGAAGATTGGTGCTGTAATTAAGACGGCTAAAGCACAGTGTACGGGAAGTCCTTTAAAAGAGGGGGGGGGAAGGGGGAGAGAAGGAGGAAGACAACTTTTAAAAAGCCAGAGATGCACGGCTGTGAAGCTCGGCGGACATTGACATTACCGGTCGGTTAACCTTGGTTCTGAAAACTACTGCTTACTTTTTTTTTCCCCAATGAGCCAATGAAATTCACCGGTCAGCACCGGCTACAACCTGCGAGAACCTACGAGAAGCTTCGACCTCCTGGCGACCCACTAGGACCTGCTGGCGACCCACCTACGGCACGAGAATTCTCGCTACTCTCCATGGCGACTTAATTCCAGTCGCTGCTAATTTTTCAACATGTTGGAAAATTCATGGCGACCATAATAATCGTGAGCAACCACCTACGAACATGTGGCGACCATGTGGCGACAGCATAGTCTCTTGCAGTCGCTTAAAAAGTTGCCTAAGTGCGGCAGGTCCATTACCGATAAGATTTCTGAAGACTTCATATTTAACTTTTATGTAACTTACATCTGGCATGCCTTGTTTTAGTTCAGACCTAAGAAAGAATTGTTTAGAAATTGGATAAATCAGCATGCTGTCTGCTGATTTTTACATGCATTTTCGAAGAATAAATTTATCCATAGATTGTACTAATGTTCATTTCTGGTTAAATCATTCTCAAAGGGACATTGGCCAGCCAGTTAGTTCCACAAGGAATTCACGTTAATGGATCTGGTGAGTTCCAAGCTTCAGTCAATCCTGCGGTTGATCACATTTACAAGTTACACACTCGGCACTTCACCCATGCCAACGTAAATAGGAGTTTAGTTTAGTTTAAACTAAACTCACACACACTCAACACTTCCTTCCAGACCAACATAAATTGGAGTTCTTGGGCAAAGCAGAGGAGCTTGCTTAAATGCATCCCAAAATCTGGCAACACGTCAGTCTGAAATTGCGAAAGAACAATCAATTTTAATAATCTCTGTGATGGAGAAAGTTATGGAAAAAATGGTTAGGAACACTATTAGCAATCACATGGACAAGAATAGATTAATTATAGAAATTAATTTGGTGTGCTGCTGAAAACATTATTGAACTTCTACAGGTGTACAATCGGGGGTATACCGGCTGGTTGCATCCGGCCTGGTTCGGTAACTCGAATACTCAAGAACGAAGGAGACTGCAGAAAACGTTTGGACAGTGAATGACTATGGATTGTGCAATACTAAGATTGCATTATGTTCTTTGGCTGCACGTGAGCTTATGATTCAAATGAGTCAAACAAATACATGCTCACATCCGCGGAGGACTGCCATGTTTCCTCACACCCCACCGTTTCCTTCAGCGTTTGATGCAAAGGAAATGGGGTGGAGTATGGTGGAAATCTTAATTATACCTAGACTATCTTGCCCACATCCTTTGTTCTAATGCTTTTATTTATTTAGATTTTCATATAAATATGTAATCTTATTTCAAAGATTTTCTTCTCAACATTGAATCTCGTTTGAAAATTCCTCATTTTCTTTTCCTATCTGATTATGCTGCATGAATTATTTGTCCTATGGTAAGAACCAAGTGTTCATCCAATTTTGTTAACTTTGACAAAAAGATCATCTGAATAATTCTTATTTCCTAAAACTACAGACAATGGATTTCAGATTGTGTAGGTGGTCCTTTTATTTAATTCTAAGCATTAAGGGCCTGTCCCACTGCATGAGGTTTTCCAAGAGTTCTCCCGAGTTCTCCCCGGATTCAAGCTCGTGTAATGTATGTAGCGGGTACGTAGGGGCTCGTACGAGGAAAAGTAACAATTTTTTTCATCACGAGTATTTTTTTACTCGTGGACATTGTTTCCGGATTTCCTGAGTACCTACCGTTACTCACTACGTGACATCCACGAGCACCTACGTACCCGCTACGTACATTACACAAGCTCGAATCAGGGGAGAACTCTTGAATTACCTCGTACAGTGGGACAGGCTCTTTAGCATTTGCAGCATTTTAGTTTAGGCATTTGCTTTAAGAAGTGAGTCACAGAGAATTGGGGATAATATAACAATCTGTAACAGGATAAAACATAGAATAGTATAGCATGAGAACAAAGCCTTCAGCCCATCATGTTTGAGCCAACCATGATACCAAACTAATGTTATTATCATTTCTATTTTCATCACCACCATTCCTGGCAGTGCATTCCAAGCACCCACCACTCTCTGTGTAAATATTTTGTCCTACACACATCTTCTTTAAACTCTCCACTTCTCACCTTAAACCTATGCCCTCCAGTGCTTGACATTTCCACTTTGCGAAAAAGACTGCCTAGCTAATCTATCTATGCCTCTTATAATTGTATTTCTTTCTATCAGCTTGCCCCTCAGCCTCTGATGCTCTTGATAAAACAGTCCACGTTTGTCCGACCTCGCCTTATTGCCATTACACTCCAATCTAGGCCTCTCTACGTGAAGGTCCCAGATGTGGATCTGCAATCATTCACCACACTCCAACAGCAACATTTCTTACTATTCCCTTCATCCAGTTTCTCTACACTGTGGACAGCTTAATCTTTCCGCTGACTGGATAGCATGCAACAAAAGCTTTTCACTGTACCTTGATACATGTGACAATAAACTAAACTGAACTAAACCAGTTAACAATCTGGTGAACCTCTTCTTTGGCAGGCTAGGACTTTATTTCTTGGAGCATAGGAGGATAAAAGGGTGATCTTATAGGTGTGTATAAGATAATGAGGGGAATAGATAGGGTAAATGCATGGAGTCTTTTACACTGAATATGGAAATTAAAGAACATAGATCTACGGTGAGGAGGCTAAGATTTAATAGGAACATGAGGAGCAACATTTTCACACAAATGGTGGGTATATAGAACAAGCTGCCGGAAGAGGTAGTTAAGGCAGGTACTGGAACAACATTTAAAATGCATTTGGACAAGTGCATGGATAAGAACAGTTTAGAGGGATATGGGCCAAAGTGGGCAGGTGGGACTAGTATGGACGGGACTTCTTGGTCAGCATGAGCAAGTTGGGCTGAAGGGCCTGTTTCCATGCAGTATGACTGTGACTGTAAAAGTATGCATAGTACCTCAGTGTTAGAGGAACAAAGGATTGCAGGGTTGAAATGATTTACAGAGATGGGATGGTCATGCTGTGAAGAGAGTTGAAGGCTAGAATTTTAAGTTGCTTCAATGTATGGAAAGTCAGATATGCCAGCTGGGTTGGATTCCACTCACCGAGCATAAAGAGCTTGAGCTTTAGAGGCTGGGTATACCAGCAAGATGTATGTTGGCGCATTTGAAACTGAATACACTAAATCATAAAGAAGGGTTTCAGCAAGTATGGAGAGCCAAGAAAACAAAGGTTAGAGATTTGGAAAAATGCCATCATTGAAGAATGGCTTGGAAGTCTACCTCACAGTCAAGTAGTAAAGAATGGGCTTCTGCAGAAGGTATCAAGCTTGTCAAAAAATGAAAGGAACAAGATAAATATTAATCAATATTTCAATAAATTGTTGGGCTTGATTGGGCTTGAAAGCATTTAGACATTTAAAAATTAGAATCCTTAAAAGAGATATAAGAAAGTCAGTGATATGACATATTTTGGGAGTGGAGGGTTAGAATCGTAATTCTTTAGGTAAGAATACTTTCAGGAGTGATGGGCAAAGGAAAATTTGAATGAGATGATATTTGTGATCAGATTATTAAGCCAAATGCAATATATGTTATTTGTATATCTCTTCAAAAGGCATTCAGCAGCACATTTATATTCAGGAATACTGTATAAGATGAACTGTGGCAGCATAAATGGCAGACTACAAAACAAAGCAATGGCAAAGATTACTCTGGTAAAAGTTTGGAACTGGTATATTCTAAGCTTTTATTTATTCTTGGTACATTGATGATTAGGACTTTAGTTTCGTTTATTATTGTTACGTGTACCGAAGTACAGTGAAAGGCTTATTTTTTTGCAAATTCACCAGTTAGCGAAAAGACTGTAAATGATTACAATCAAGCTGTCCACAGTGTACAGATATAGGTTAAAGGGAATAACATTTAGACTAAGATTACGTAAGTCCAGTAAAGTTCAATAAAAGAGAGTCCAAGGGTCTCCAATGAGGTAGATTGCAGGTCAGGACTTCTCTCTAGTTGGTGATAGGATGGTTCCGTTGCCCAGTAGAAACTGACCCTGAATCTGGAGGCATGTGGTTTCACACTTCTATACCTCTTGCCTGATTGGAGAGGGGAGAAGAAATAGTGTCCAGTAAGACTCATCCTTGATTATGCCGCTGGCCTTGCTGAGACAGCATGAAGTGTAGATGGAGTCAATGGAAGAGAGGTTGGTTTGCGTGATGGTCTGGGCTATGTCCACAACTCTGCAATTTCTTGTGGTCTTAGATGGAGTGTTCCAAAACCATGCTGCGATGTATACCAATAAAGTGCTTTCTATGGCACATCTGCAGGTTGGTGAGAATTGTTGGAAACGGGCTGAACTTCCTCAGCCTTCTAAGGAAGTAGAGGCATTGGGGTGCTTCTTGGCCATTGCTTCAATATGGCTGGTACAGGATAGGTTGCTGGTGATATTTACTTTTGGAGCCATTAAGCTTAAGTAACTTTATTATAGTCATGTTTAGTTAACTTTAATTATTATCTGCCTGTGTTAATGTGGGTGGGATTTTATACCTAGTCAGTGGCGTGTTTTTGGCTAGAGGATTCTGGCGCAGATGCTCAGCTAACTGCTGCAAGAAAGATAATAAAACATTGTGTTGTGTGTAGATGGCATCGTGGAAAAGTTGGAGAACAGAGGATGGCGGCATTTGGAGAGGATTCAACCTAATAATCCTCCATTTACAGATGTAGGAGTGGATTATTTCGGTCCTATAGAGGTTAAGAGAGGACAAAGTATGATAAAAAGATATGGTGTAATCTTCACTTGCATGGCAAGCAGAGCAGTACATCTTGAAGTTGCATCTACACTTGACACAGACTCCTGCATTCACGCATTACCGAGATTTATCCGTCGACGAGGTCAGGTTTCATCGTTAAGATCAGATAATGGTAGGAATTTTGTTGGAGCGGAAAGGGAATTGAGAGACGCGCTTAAAAGCTTAAGTCAGAAGAAAATCCAGAGTGTTATGCATCAGGATGGGATAGAATGGAATTTTAATCCCGCAGCAGGATCCCATCAATGTGCTGCGCAACAAGTTCTGGACGATGAAAGATTGCAAACTTTATTTGGTGAAGTTGAAGCAATTTTAAATGATCGACCTATTACCAAGAGTTCTGATGATCCGAATGACCTGGAAGCGTTTACACCAAATCATATTCTTCTGTTGAAGACCAATCCAATACTATGGGCTCTTTGGGAAAGAGGATTTGTATATGACACGCAGGTGGAGACAAGCACAATATATGGCAGATCTTTTTTGGAAAAGGTGGACAAAAGAATATTTGCCTCTAGTCCAAGAAGGACAACGATGGTCGAGGGTTAGAATAAATTTTGTTCCAAGTTATATAGTTTTGGTGGTTGATTCTACGGCACCACGAGGTTTTTGTTTGATGGGAAAGATACTGGAGGTCATGCCAGACGTTAAGGGTTTGGTGCGTACAGTACGACTTCAGACTAAGAACAATGTCTTGGTAAGACCGATAACCAAGATATGTCTGCTACTAGAAGGTGAAAATGAAGATGTGAAGAATCGCTAAAGAAGTCTGACTGCTGATAAATATGCGTTATTTTTGTGTTTTGATATATGTTAAGCTTTTATAGCTCCTTTTTTAATGTCTATTAGTAATTGCCTCGTTATATACTCAGAACAAATAGGGGCCGGTGTATGTTGGAGCCATTAAGCTTATTATAGTCATGTCTAGTTACCTTTAATTATTATCTGCCTGTGTTAATGTGGGTGGGATTTTATACGTAATCTGGGGCTAGAGGATTCTTGCGCAGACACTCAGATGATTAGTTTCAGTTTGATGTCGGGCATGGATTGAAACAGCTTTTTACCATGACCACGAGCATGATCGGGACATATATATGTTGTCAGACGATGCACTTTTACAAGAAGAATTTTTAATTATTTATATGACATGAATGGAACGACGATTAAGAAGGAAAGTTATGAGTTATTTCATTGTTTTGTATTACTTCAATAAAAAACAATTAATCAAGACTGGAAGACTTATTTTTACTATCGCCGGAGCCCGTGGAGTGCGTGAGACTACTTTTCTAATCATACCCGACAAATTAGTGGCTATCGAAATTGGATTTTAAGAAGTTGTAAAAACCGTCGCCATATTTACTATAAGATTGGATAGTCAGCGACGGCTAGTAAGAAAACTTCAAGATGACATAGATTGGGTCAGTGGAAAAAGAAGCAGATAATTAATGTGGATATGTGAGTATCATTAATGAAAAAAATTAAATGAATTGAGAAAACTAACAGTTCAAATGCCTGATTCTTTGAAAACGCGTGCAGGCAGAACACGATTAAACACACTGACAGTATTAATAACGGGCAACATAGTGAACAGAATAAAGAGTTAATGGAGACATTGTACATTGTACAAACCAAAATGGTGAGATTGCAATTAGATATTACTTCGGAGTCACGTGAGTGACTACGTGAAGAACCCCGCCTCACGCTGGCAAACGGCATTACGTCGACGCTGACGGCGGAAGGAGGAGCTGCAGTAAGGAGCAGCTCCTCGCAGCGGTCGGAACGGCCCCGAAGGTAAGTGCAGCAAAGTCGGGATGTTGTTTAGCGTACGCTGGGTGAGTCCAGCAGTAAAAATAAAGTAAAATAAAAAGTCAGAGTCACGTTAAAGTGCTGTTTAGCACAGATTAAATGAAAGAAATGGAGAAATCGGCAAAGAAAATTCGCGGGTAAAAAGAGCTTCCCGGGGTGAAAATAAAAATACGGGAAAAAGCTAGTGCGGATCCGGTTCCGATACCGGTGGCCGCTGATATACCCGTTAGTGAGTTCTAGATTCTCCAGAAGTTATAACCACGGAAAGAAATGCTCCTAAAAATGTAAAAGAAATCTGAGAGGCCCGTGGTTCTGATGACTCTGATACTGAAAGTCCTCCAGATAATTAAACTATATGGAACTAATAATGGAGCATATGGAGAAAGTTCTCCAAAAAATTATGAGACTAGGTCACAGTACCCAGAAGGTTCCCAAAAAAGCCCTGAGGGGTTTAATTATTCTGATATGGCTGTGGGCCTAATTGGGAGTTGGAACTCCGGACCCAGGATTTGGGCCGAAGGAAGTCTCATGGGTGAAATCCCAATTGATTTAGGGCTGCAGAAGGCAGACCCTGCTGATGGTGATTTGCTTTTGAAAACACACCATAAAATAAAGAAAGGCCATATGTGTCTGAGATAGCAAAATAATTTGCTATATATAAAGGAAGTGGTGAGGCTATGGAAGAAAACCTAGCTGCCAACATTAATATATGGTATCTCACCAACTTCATGATTCTGTGATGATTGAAACATCAGAATTATAAATGCACAGGAAAATTGTGCCTTATTGAATGTGCCTACGGTTTATCCGTTGATTTGGGCATCCATGACCCCAAATATGAGAGCTCAAGAAGTGAGGTTCAAAATCCTCACAAATTATTCTGCTACCATTATGGCTTTTGGGGAGATGGATAAGTTTAAAAAAGAGGGCCTATTGTGCAAATTCTTTCTATAAATTATTGTATGAGGAAAATGGCTATTCGGCCCATATTTCACCCCAAGGTTTGCAAGCTTGTGTGGTTCGAGCAAGTGGTGTTCAAGCTCCTGGTTATCTGTTTGGAGTAAATCTGCCTAAATTATTAAAAATTGGATGAAGAAGCTAAAAATTTTAACGGGATGAAACCTTCGTCTTAGGACAAAAAAGGTATTTTTTCGCCAGAAGGGGATTTGATTTTGGAAATAAAGGCAGAAATATTCAAGGAAATATTATTGTACTGCACAGCCCAATACTTACCCGTATTCTGGGAAAAGGAGACCACCACGCTCTTATGGAGAGGTATTAAAGACTTGTTCTATCTTTAAAGAAACTGCGGATTAATCTCCAGTTGGGGGGAGATTACAAAAGTTTTATAAAGACTGGCTTACTATTATTTCTGATCGGTTTATTTTTTACAAGCAGTTTCAGGAACCACTATTACATTTAAAGAAGGGGTTAATCCTCCAGTACAGATAAACCTGCCTATGCTTTCGTGTTTACTGCAATTGGAAAAGCAGAGATTAATGTGGAAATTGATAAATTATCTGAAAAGGGGTTATTGAAAAAACTTATGAACACGAGCATCAATTGTGTCTAAAATATTTCAAAAGACATAAAAAGATGGTGATTGCAGAATTATTCTGGACCTTACAGATCTAAATAAGTGGTAGAATACAAATTTTAAATGGAAAACATTTAATACTGCAAGATATTTAATATCAGCAGGTTGTTATATGGCTACGATTGATTTGAAAAAAACGCCTATTATTCTGTACCAATACATCAGTTTCTGGAGGTACTTAAAATTTAATTGGCTGGGACAATTATGGCAGTTTAAAAGCTTTGCCAAATGGATTGAGTTCAGCTTCTAGGCTCTTTACTAAACTGTTGAAACCAGTTTTAGCCCAATTAAGAGTACAAAAACACATCGTTATGGCTTATCTCGATGACATTCTAATCATTTATGGCAATTAAGAGTCAGCTGAGAATTAGTTTCAGTACAAAAGCTTTGTTAAAGCTAGGGTTTCTTGATTCATCCAATTAAATTCCAGCTGCAGCCAGCACAATCAATTAACTATTTGGAGTTTGTAATTAACTCAGAAACTATGTTAATACTTTACCAACAAAGATAAAGTTGATGATTTTGGTGACTTGTAATAATTTCATTCACAAACGTATCCTTCCATCCGAAAAATAGCGAAAACTATTGGTAAACTAGTAGCAGCTTTTCCTGCAGTAGAATTTGGTCCATTACATTATCAAAATCTTCAAAGGGACAAAATAAGAGCTCTCAAAGAGAGGGCAGGCCACTTTGATAGGCCTATGCAATTGTCAAAGGAAGCTTTTTAACTGAGCAAACATTATAGAGTAAGTCCGTTTTTTGTTCTATATAGAATCATAGAGCCATATAGCATGAAAACAGGCCCTTCGACCCAACCCTTCTATGCAACCTTTCCAGTTTAGTGACATCCATTGAATCGCAGGGTGATCAGAATGGTACATGGTACTCCAAATGTGGCCTTGCCAATGATTTGATTAGATAGCATGCATACAAAGTTTATCATTGTATCTTAGTAAATTTGACAGTAAAAATGAACCAACCAAACTACCTTTTTAGTGTCATCCACAAACTTTCTGACCATGTCAATTACATTGATACCCAAATCGTTCACAACAGCGGACCCAGCACCAATCCCTGTGGTACACCACTTGTTACAAGTCTCCATCCTGGAAAACAACCTTCTATCACCCCCCTCTGTTTTCTACCTTCTACCTTCAATTTTGTATCCAATTAACTAACTCAACTCCATCCACCACTCTGTTCTCATCAATCTTCTTGGTCACCTCTTCCAAAAACTTGCACGATATCTCAGGAGATAAAAGATATAATGATTATACAAAGGAGACCCTAGTGGTGGCTTATTTGAATTCTATTTCGGAGTCACGTGAGTGACTACGTGCAGAACCCCGTGCAGCCGTTGGTGCGTCATTATGTCAGACGCATTGGTGCAGTCGGCCGGCTGGAGCAGCAGAGGTAAGTTTCAAACTTTTTCTTGCGCTCACTTTCTGTTTTAGCGGTAGGGTGTAGACCGTTAAAATGATGCAGAAAGTGAAGAAGGTGTCGGCGAGGCGATCCGCAGGGAAAAGAGGACCGTGATAGTGTGGTTAGTGGATGCCCGCCTAGGTCATCAAGTCCGTCGCCAGCAATGGAACTAGCGATACCGGACCCGCTGCCTGTGAGCAGCGTAGCCACGCCGGTAGGGCGCAAGGCTACTTCAAAATCAAATAGGCCGGTTGACCCAGAATCGGGCCTGAAGGATTTACCCTCACAAGGAGAGGCCATTTGCTCATGGCTCTCCCAGGTCGAGGGCTTATTACAAAAGATGCTCGACAGGGGCGCACTCCGTGAGGAGGAGTGGTGCCCACGTCAGGCTAGTGGAGAGCTTGTGCTAGCAGCGCCTGTAATAGGGCTGCAAGAATACCCACCTTATGAAGAGCAGGGTATACCGGTGCAGCAGTTTACTGACGCCGAATCAGTGGCTGGGAAGAGCCACAAGGGAGTGGAACTTGAAGTCATTCCGAATATAGCGGAGAAATTTGCAGTCCCCAGTGAGGCAGGGGAGCTGTTAGGGGAAGAATTGGCAGCAGCCATCCAATATATGCTCTCTCATCAGCTGCAAGAATTGGCTATGGACGAAGCGGCTAAAAAGTATGAAGCCCCAATTAATTGTGGTTTGCTGAAAGTACCAATGGTAAACCATCTCATAGGGACACAGTTGGGGGTGTCAGCAAGATCCCAAGAACTAAAGTTTCAAAAAGTATTGAAATTGCTTTCAGCAGGGCTTACGGCATTTGCTACCACTGTAGATAAGGGGCAAATGTCAGAAGCTCACCAGGATGCACTGGGACTTCTGTGTAGTGCATATTTTGAAATTAACAACATAAGAAGAAGTGCTATTCGCCCAATCATAAATCCTAACCTGGCATCATTGTGTAAGCCGCCCAGCGTACAACCGCCAAACCTTTTGTTTGGCGGGGATCTCGCCAAGCGAGTTAAAGAACTCCATGAGGACGCAAGAACTATGGGCTTCATCAAGCCGAGTGGCAAACTAGATAAAAGGGTTTTTCCGTACCGGCGGGGTACCATTACAGACGCCGGGGAAGTGACCAGCCACTCAGCTTCGCAAACGCGGAGCTGGCAGCCTGCCTCAGGGACGAGGACTTTCCCAACAAAGGGCCGGGGGCAACAAGGGCAGCCAGGACATATGCAGGTGAGAAATTTTGCTCCTAAGGAATATAAATCAAGTGAAATAGATGTTTAAATTGGGGGCAGATGACACTTGTTTCTCAAACAATGGCAGGAGAACATCAGATTCATTTATACTGAGCAGTAAAGAGGGGGTTAATTTCAAAATGGAATTTTTTTCTACGGCTAAGCATCTGGTTTCCAAAGGGTGTTATATGGCCAGCATTGATTTAAATGATGCATATTGCTCAGTGTCTATTCATTGTGATGATAGGAGGTATTTGAAATTTACCTGGATGAGTCAGTTGTGACAATTCAAAGCATTGCCTAATGGGTTAACTTCAGCTACTAGATTATTTACCAAATTGTTGAAACTTGTTCTAGGATTACTCCGAGCTCAGGGGCATGTGGTAATGGCCTATTTAGACAATATTTTAATTGGCAGGAAGACTCGGACTGCAGCTGAATCATCTGTTTCAATTATTAAACTCGCTTTTGAACATTTGGGGTTCGTCATTCATCCAGATAAATCCAAATTATCACCAGTTCAAATCATTGATTATTTGGGCTTTACCACTAATTTGGATCACATGTTAGTGACTTTGCCCAGGGACAAACGGCAGCAGTTAATTGAGGGTTGGGTTAACCTCCTTAGTGAGCAACGACCTTCAATTAGACAAGTAGCCAGTTGAATTGGTAAATTGGTGGCTGCTTTTCCAGCTGTGCAGTTTGGACCTGTGCATTATCAACAATTACAACGAGCAAAAGAACAGGCACTGAGGACACATGTGGGAATGTTTGTATATGCATTTCCTCCATTCTGTCTCATCAGTCGATGCTTGCAAAAAATCAAGCAGGACTCCGCTTCAGGAGTATTGACAGTGCCAGATTAGCCTACACAGCCATGGTTCCCTTTCGTATTGCAAATGGCTAGTCAGCCTCATATGATTATTCCCAAACATAAAAATCTACTGGTGAACCCAGTAACTGGCGATCAACATCCTTTATATGATCGTATTGATCTGTTAATTTGCAGATTTTAAAGAGGCCATACCTGGGGAGAGGACTGTCTGATTGTACCGTGGATGTTCTCACGTCGGCCTGCAGGGATAGTACTCAGAAGCAGTACATGCTTGATAAGGAATGTCTACAGCAGAATATCTCATATCAGACTGCGGCATCCCAGACGTACTGGAGTTCTTGTCCACGCTTTACTTTGATCATAAATTAAGCTATAGCGCGATTAATACAGCCAGAAGTGCTCTGTCTTCTTATTTACCCATGAGTTCAGAGTTGCATTCAGTAGGGACACATCCGTTAGTCTCTCGATTTATGTGAGCGAAGTCCTTATGCTTCTTCGCCAGTGGACTCTTGTTGCAAGCTTATCTCTAGCCAAACTAACCATGAAGGTGGTCATGCTTATGGCGTTGGTATCAGCCCAACGTGTGCAAACATTGCAAAAGCTATGGCTAGACAGAATGCAGGTATCGGCAGATGCCATTACTTTTTATGTTTATGATCTGCTCAAACATAGTAGAATAGGCATGACAGGATGTAAGATTATTTTTTCAGCATACCCAACAGATGCTCGCCTGTGTGTAGTGTTATATTTGTCTCATTACATTGAGGCTACCAGAGTCCTACGAGCAACAGAGCCTGCATTAAGAAAAGAGTCTGCACACAAAAAACCACACAATAAGGTGTCGGTGCAAACAATTTCAAGGTGGCTAAAGCAGGTTCTGGGAAGTGCTGGGATTGATACTGATAAATTCAAATCTCATTCCACCAGGGCGGCATCAACTTCCGCGGCAAGGGCGATGGACATGCCTATAGACCATATCCTCGCGGCCACAGGATGGTCCAGTGAGCTGACCTTTCAGAAATTCTATTATAAGCCGATTACAAGGCTGGGGGTGTTTGCTGAATCTGTTTTGAGTTCTGTTATAGTTTCCCCCTGAGATAGAGGGGATGCTATTGTTTCTTTTGTAAATAAACCGTAAATTCATTTAACAATGTTATGATTGATGCATTATTGATTATTTGAGTCAATTAATGCAGTGTGAACACCGGATTTGGGTCTGTGGCATCAAAAATCACAGAGCTTTGAAATCTTCATGTAGTCACTCACGTGACTCCGAAGTAAATTAGTAAGATTAAATGAGAACTTACCAGTTTGAAGTTTGATCTTTATTTTATGAGGAGTTACGATGAGGGATTACGTGCCCTCCGCTCCCAACTCATAAATATCATCTCTCTAATCTCTGTCATCTTACTATAATACCAGTCATTATTACCTGTGATTTCATTTTGCTGCTTTGAAGATTGACACACCTGCGACTGGATGGGTTCTTCACATAATCCCTCATCGTAACTCCTCATAAAATAAAGATCAAACTACAAACTGGTAAGTTCTCGTTTAATCTTACTATTAGCAATCAGACCCATTGTCAGTATGTGCAATAGATTGAGAGCAATGTAGCTCAGCTTGTGAAACGTGATTAATTGGAAGCTTGAGTAGTTAATATTCTTTACTTGGCCCATCTCTTCTTTTCATTGATTACTTAGACATAGACATAGACATAGAAAATAGGTGCTGGAGGAGGCCATTCGGCCCTTCGAGCCAGCACCGCCATTCATTGTGATCATGGCTGATCATTCCCAATCAATAACCCGTGCCTGCCTTCTCCCCATATCCCTTGACTCCACTAGCCCTTAGAGCTCCATCTAACTCATAACTTATAACTTTCCATTTGTTGCTGGGGGCTCTGGCTGGTTATTATCAAGTCAAATAACATTAACTAGTATGCTCTGCAGTAAGACTTGTAGTAAGACAAGTCACATTGTGTGGAACAAGGCAAAAAGGGGGAGAAAAGAAGCTTTGATTCTAAATTCTACTGCTGGTCTAAGGGAAATTTTAATATTCTGTAGACTGAATCATGTTGAATTTTTATGATGTTATTTTGAGAAGTTAAGATTCCAGCAGAGAGCCTCACCTGCTGAGGATGAACATCAGTAAGAAGGAAATGTACTTCCATCAATTACATTTAGAAAAGAGCATGTCTGAATTTGCAGTATTTCCATCATATCTTGCATCTTTTTGATAAAAATCACTTCTATATTTCTTTAGCTTTCTTTCTAGGTAATTGCATTAGCGTCTGAGTTATTCTGCATGGAAAAAGTCCCTTCGTCCTAACCCATCCAAGCTGAACAAGTTGCCAACCTGAGCTGGTGCCATTTCCCTGGAAAAACCTGCTCCTCAGATACCACATCCACTTTCCCCCCTCACCTTAAACCTATGCCCTCTAGCTTTGGACTCCCCTAACATGGGAAAAAGACAGTGACCTGGCCTGTAGTTCCTTGGCAAGTCATTGCGTCCCTTCTTAAATAAAGGCACGGCATTAGTCAATTTCCAGTCTTCTGATACCTCATGTCAGACAAAAGTCTCTGCCAGGGCCTGAAAATTTCTCTCCTGACTTTCCATAACTTCTTCGCATACACTTGATCAGGTCCTGAGGATTTATCCACCTTTATGAGATTCAAAATTATTAAAAGCTCCTCTTAAATAATGTTGATGTGTTTCAAGACATTACTGTTCTCTTCCATGAACTCATTAGCTTCACTAATCTTCTCCATGGTTAATACAGGCAAGAAGTATTCATTTTAGACCTCACCTCCAATGGCTCCACACATAGATGACCAAACTGATCCTCAGGATATATTCTCTCCATAGTTACCCTCTAATATAAAATCGCTTAAGATTCACTTTTATCTTATCTCCCATATCATTACTTTATAAATGTCTTGGATAGTATTTTCCCGTATAACAAAGCCATATCCCCTGTTACTAATAACAACATTTCATACCTGCGGAGGCTATTATACTATCAAATTGTTGAGCAATAGAGAGCTACAGATAAACAAACAGATCTCAAACTATCTGTAGAGGTGGGTCCTATTGATTCACATTAGATTATACCCAATCGTAAAATCAAGCCCTGCTATGAAAGGCCTAGATAGAGTGAATGTGGAAAGGATGTATCCACTAGTGGGTGAGTCTAGGACCAGAGATCATAGCTTCAGAGTAAAAGGACGTACCTTTAGAAAGGAGATGAGGAGGAATTTCTTTAGTCAGAGGCTGGTGAATCTGTGAAATTCATTGCCACAGATGGCTGTGGAGGCTGTCAGTGGATATTTTTAAGGTGGAGATTGACAGATTCTTGATTAATGGGGGTGTCAGGAGTTATGGGGTGAGGGCAGGAGAATGGGATTGAGAGGAAAGATAGATCAGCCATGATTGAATGGTGGAGTAGACTTGATTGGCTGAATGGCCTAATTCTGCTCCTTAAACTTTTGAAATTATGATTCCTTCAGAGCCGGGACTTGTTAAAGCTGACTATTTTTCCTGTCGTATCTGTATTATTTCTGACGACAATAGTTTTCCCTTGCTTATCATTTGCAACACGGTAGGTCATTTTATGCAACATTGCAGCCGCAGAGATACTGGATCTCAGAACTTTAATCACAATGCTCAGCCAGGACATTCCACTGAGCTTGCCAATGGCTGTAAAACATTTGGAGAAAGAAAATAATTTTATGCAGATGGAAGAAATGCAGACATCTGGTGCCCACTTGGATTCGGCCTTGAAACCAAAGCTTCAGACCAGACAGGTTGGCTTTGTATCGAGGGCACCTGCTCTCCTTGGCTTGATTTTTCAACTTATTCCTTTTTGAAATACAACCTGTGTGCAATCAACACAGAAACAATTGAACTTAGTAAACTTAAGAAAGCAATCCTTTACAGAGGTAAACATTTCCTCATTATTCAGATTCTAGTTCTTCTGACAAATTGTTTAGGCTGGCACTAAGCCAATTCTTTTAAATGGACCTTTTCATTTGCTGAGGCCAGATATGAAACCATCATGTGAACTGCATACTACTATCTTAACAACACCATTCTCAGTCACACCTGCCCCATGAGGATTAGATGTCTGCTTGTTGATCCTGCAAATTCCAATAGGATCAACACTCAAGGGCATCAGTGCCTGTGTTTATTGCCTGGTATTTAGTCTTTGAATTTTATCTCCTCGTTATAATGCTGTGTTCACCTAAATTATCAGTCGGCGGTTGCTACAATTTCAGTAGGCTGCATCTGGTGTGTAATTTTACATAAAATATGTACAAGAACAAATTGCAAAATCTGAAATATTTTTGGATACTCACTATAATTGGTCCAAACCATTTAACACAGAATAATGGACCACATTTCCGGTCTTTGTTCTATCAAGCTTCTATGGAGGCACCAAATGAAATGCAAGAAGATGAGTCTAAACGCACCGTCCTAGAAAATGGCAACAAAGCCAAATATGGTCCCATGTCCGTGATACAAAAAGACCTGCCCATCACCAATGACCTGGACACTGGCCTGTATCGTTGAGTCACAAGGAGCTGCAGATGCTGGAATATTCCGTAAAACACAAATTGCCGGAGTATATCAGCTGGTCAGGCAGCATCTAAAGGGGCTGTCCCGCTTGGGCGACCTAATTGGCGAGTTTAGAAGAGTTTGAAAAGATGACATGTTGAAGACCTCGTTCGACTATGTAGAAGACCAGCTTCGACTAGCTACGACTAGCTATGACTAACTTCCAGAAAATTGGACACCGAATAGTAGAGAGTGAAGATGACCTCCTTCGATCTCCTTCAACCTCCCTTCGACTATGATGAAGACTATCTACGACTACCTTCGACTATCCTTGATTACCGACGACTAACATGCCGACCTACTATGACTAAACCTACGAGTAAAAAAAGTATTGATTTTTTCCATGGCGACCTTTTTTTTTACTCGCGGGTATTTTTTTACATATTGAAAAAAATGCCGCGACCTAGCTGAGGCCTCGAGTACGCGGGGACTACTCTCGAGCATGAAGGAGAGTTACGAAGACCTCCTACGACCTCGTATCGACCATGCTGCGAGCATGTCACCAAAACGTGCGGATTAGGTCGCCCAAGTGGGACAGGCCCTTAAGGAGGACATGGACAGGTGAAGTTTTGGTTCGGGACCCTTCTTTAGTATCAATGGAGTACTCCAGTGAAGCCATATTCCAGTGACTCTGTACCCCAATGGAAACATACCTCTATCAATGAAACCAAAGTTGATGCATAAAATACTCATTGAAATGACCCAGCACTCCATTCAGTTGTATTATTGCATTTAGACAGACAAATAAAATCAGCTGGGTCACATCTCATAAGTCCAGACATCACATTTGGACATGGAAAAGTTGTTCTCAGCCCATTGTACCTCGCAAAGTTCTCCCTTACAAAGATTTGTGGGCTGGTGTTCAAGTTGTGAGAGTCCCACATATTTGTCAAACAATTTGTTTTATACATTCTAGGGACATGGGCTTTGTAGGCTGAGCCAGCATTGAATTGCCTATCCCTGATGCTCTTGGATGAGCTGCCTTATTGGACCACTGCAATCCTCAAGGTGTGGGGATGCCCAAAAATGCTATTATGAAACCAATGGAGGCATTTTCAGGAGTTTGACCCGGTGATGGTGAAGGAAGACTGATATATTTCAGTCAGGGATGGTTGTTAGTTAAGCTGGGAAACTTCCAGGTCGTAGTTCTCCTATACTTTTGATGCCCTTGTCCTTCTACCTGGTAAAGGTTGTGAGATTAGCAGGTGCTGAAGAATGAGTCTTCGTGTGCTCGTTCGTTCGTTCGCTCATGACGTAGCTCGCTGTTGGCCTCATTGTGGATTGGTGTGCAGCTGCACTGAATCCTGTAGCTGATACAGGCTGTTGCTATTGTTTGTCAGTGCTTGAGTTAGTGATGGGTGTGGAGGGGGATGGCTGCTCGGCCCTGTACAGTGTTAAGCTTTCTGAATGTTGTTGAAGCTGCACCCATCCCGGCACTGCTGACATAGTCAACCTCACAGATTCACACCTTCTCGACATGTTGCCAGATTTCTCCAACACAATTCCGGTTACACCCGTCAGTGGGACAGCCCTACTGAAAGGGTTTGCACAGTGATATATATATATATATATATATAGATAATCCTGAGCATCCTTAGCCTTAACTCCAGACCCATGGAATGCCCAGGAATCAGTTCTTTTCCATGCTGAACGATGCCTGAATGAAACGCTCCAAGTAGCAAGGCCATTGAATGTATTGTGGGCAGTGCAAACAGCAATGCTCTGCAGAACTTGACTTAGTCTTAGAGTCATACTGTGTGGAAACAAGCCCATCGGCCCAACTTGCCCACACCGACCAACATGTCCCATCGACACTAGTCCCACCTGCCCGTGTTTGGCCCATGTTCCTCTAAACCTGTCCTATCCATTTCCTTGTCTAAATGGTTTTTAAATGATGCAATACTATCTACATCAACCACCTCTTCCAGCAGCTTGTTTTTGTGTGAAAGTTACCTCTCAGGTTCCTGTTAAATCGTTCCCCACTCACCTTAAACCCACGTCCTCTGGTTCTTGATTGCCCTACGCTGGGCAAGACACTCTGTGCGTCTACCCAATCTTTTCCTTCCATGATTTTGTACGCCTCTATAAAATCACCCCTCATCCTCCTGTGCTCCAAGGAACAAAGCCCTCGACTGCTAAACCTCTCCCTATAACTCAGTCCCTCGAGTCCTGGCAACATCCTGGTAAATCTTCTCTGACCCTTTCAAGATTGACAACATCTTTCCTGTAACATGGTAACCAAAACTGAACACAATATTCTAAATGTGGCCTCAAAAACATCTTATATAACAGTAATCTGAAGAAGGGCCTCCCAAATTGTACACTCCATTGACTGATGAAGGTCAATGTATCGGAAGCCACCTTGACCTCCCTATCTACCTGTGACATCCACTTTAACTTTCAAGTCAGCTGTACCCCTGCTGAAGGATTGAACACATCCTTTTTTAAAAATTCAAAATAGTCTTTATTCAAGTAATAAATATATACAGTACAGGAACGGTGCAAAAAAATTCATCCAACATTCAATACTGTTTACACAGATTACACAAATTTACCCCCCACCCTTGCCACTCATGTGGCCCACTGGCGTGGGATCCCTTCCCTTATTTTGAGGGGAGTCTCCACCACACCCTGCCCCCATGTCCATCAGCAGAAGGACCTTAGACTGTGGTCCTCCCACACCGAGCCTTGTCGTTGGCTGCACCGAGCTTCAGTGCGTCCCTCAGCACGTACTCCTGCAGTCTGCAGCGGGCCAGTTGGGCAACATTCCCAGACGGACATCTCGCTCAACAACGCTTGGGCAGACCAAAGAACGTCTTTCACCGAGTTGATGACCCTCCAGCAGCACGATGTCAGTCTCTGAATGCGTCCCTAGGAACAGTCCGTAAATCACAGAGTCCTCTGTGACAGAGCTGTTTGGAATAAATCGTGACAGTGACCCTTGCAAACCTCTCCAGACTTGCTTTGCAAATCCACACTCTGCAAAAAGGTTGGCAATTGTCTCCTCTCCATAGCAGCCGTCCAGAGGGCAGCGTGCACTGGTAGTGAGGTTCCGACGGTGCAGCAAGGATCTGACTGGGAGGGCTCCCCTCACCGCCAGCCAAGCCAGGTCTTGGTGCTTGTTGGTGAGTTTGGGCGCTGAGGCATTTCGCCAGACAAGCTGGGCAGTCTGCTCTCAGAACCACGACACAGGATCCATTGAACCATTTCCATTTAGTGCCTGCTGGATGTTCTGTGCTGACCACTGTCTGATGGACTTTTGGTCAAAGGTGTTGTCCAGAAGAACCTTTCCACGAGTGGCAGATGGTGCGCAATGTCCAGCTGACTGGCACATTGCGTGGCATCTGCGCCAGGCCCATCCTTCACAACACCGGGGATAGGTGGAATCTCAGCAGGTAGTGACACTTGGTGCCCACGTGCCTTGGCTCTACGCTCCGCCTGATGCAGCCACACACCTGAGGGCGACGTTGGGCACGATTTTACCCCCGTTGTCTGCCGCCATCCAATCCAGATGTTGAGACCTGTTACCAAGCTGTTCCAGTATACTGTAATTACAACACTGCCATTTACCTGACAATTGTCCAGTATATGTTGCTCAAAAAAAGCAGGATAAATCCCACCCAGCTAATTCCCACCCAGTCTACTCTGTCACTAACAGCAGGGCCGGATTTACGTATAAGCTTCACAAGCTTAAGCTTAGGGCCTCGAGATCTAGGGGGGCCTCGGCAGGGCCGGATTTACCTCTCGGCTGAAGCCTAGGGCCTCAAAATCTAGGGGGCCTTTGGCCAAGGTGCTTTTTTCCCCAGAGTATAAAAAACCCAGAGAAATAAAATTGGAGCGCTATCAGCATTTCCACTTTGCCAGAAATTACCCGAAATTCTGGTTCCGGCCCGCTGGAAGTTTTGCGAAAAAAATTGCGACCATCCGCGCCTGCGCAGTTGGGGGAAGTCCGGTGACGCAGTAGCGACGCAAAATGACGCTGTCTCTCCGCGCGAGCGCAGTGGGCCCGGGCGGGTTCAGATCTCCATTTGCACTCCACACAATCGCCTCGATGCCTCGTGTCTACTCCAGGTAAGTAGTGGAATATTGCGTTGTGGGAGTGCCCGTTTCTCCGGGCCGGGGGGGGGTCTGCGGTGTCTGCGGCACGGAGTTGGAGCATCGCTGCGTGGGAGAGAGGGGGAGGGAGGGAGAGAGAGGGGGGATGTGAGAGGTGGAAAGGCGGGGTTGAGACAGCGGGGAGAGAGAATCATGGAATCATGGAAAACGTTATTGTTTCGTTGCCTGCAATCATACATATAGTAAATAACAAAACACACAATAAACACATATTTAACATCCACCACAGTGAGTTCACCAGACACCTCCTCACTGTGATGGAAGGCAAAAATCTAGTCTTTGTCTCTTCCCTTCTTGTTCTTCCTCTTCCACTGCGCTGAGGCGACCCGGGCCTCCAATGTTGTGACCGCACCGGGTGATGTAAATAAGTCCCGCGGGTGAACTGCGCTCCGCGAGCGGGCCGGTTCAACTCCGCGGCCCGGGGCGGTCGAAGCTGCCGCCCTCCAGTCCAGCGGACGCAGCTGTTGCCGCGGGAGCTCCGGAAAAACAGGTCACCAACCTGTGACCTGCAAGCTCCCGACGATGTCGTCCACTGGGCCCGCGGCCGGGCCTCCGAAGTCTCTGCCGCCGCCACCGCCACCGGAAAGCCGCCACAGCTCCGAGTCGGGCCGCCGGAAAGCCTGAACCCGCCACAGCCCCGAGGTCGGCCAGCCCCGCGCTGGTAAGTCCTGGCTGGCTCTGCCTCCGGAGCCTCGAGGTCGGTAGCAGTTGGAGGCTGCCAGCTCCGCCATTAGGCCTCAGCGCAGACGGAGACGGAGACAGGGGATACGACAAGAAAAGTTGCGTCCCCCCCAAAAGGAAGAGACTAAAAATGTTTCTCCCACCCCTCCCACACACATACACTACATAATAACTCAAATTAACGCTAAAACAAGACAAGAAAACAAAAAAAAAAGAAAAACAGATGGACTGCAGGCAAGCCGCTGCAGCCAGGGCAGTGCCACCACTCCCAGAGGGAGGGGAGGGGGAGAGAGAGAGAGAGAGGGGGAGGGAGAGAGGGGAAGGGGGAGGGGGGGGAGAGAGAGGGGGAGGAAGAGAGAGGTGGAGGTAGAGGGAGGTGGAGGGAGAGAGAGGTGGAGGGAGAGGGAGGGGAAAAGAGGAGGGGGAGAAGGAAAGGGGGATTATCTTTAGTGCGATTGCAAAATTAAGAGGTTTTAGAGCAATTATATTTTCTCCTCCATATGAATAATATCAAACAATTGGAACTGCTTTCTTTTCCTTGATAACAATACTGAAAAATATGAATTCCATAGTTTGCGACTTTCATTTTGCATCATATTTTGAATGTGCACACACTAACACAGTAACAGGCAATCAAATCAACACACAAAACATTTTCTTAAAAAAGGTTTTATTTACTGCAAAAACTTACAGTATTTTATTTGCAGTGTTTGCATGCTCCTTTATAGCATTTTACGTAACATTTTACAGTACAACTTGATTATTAAAACAAGGTCAGCTTCAATTCTTGATTAAAAAAATGTATACAGCAATGACCCCAAACATCCCATTCCAACCACTCATTACTCTTGACTCAACCAAAATTATTTCTGAAATATTGGTCATACATTTGGTGCAAAAATGCTCCAAAATAAGGCTCAGAATGCACCAGAGAGCACCTTAAACCCCAGAGCTTCCAGGCCCCTTAAGCGGGCCCTGGACCCCGAGTCTTTCAGCGTCGCGCTTGTGACATGCACTGCGCGCACTTATTTCACATACATTTTTTGTAATCCTGCCATGCCACCCCCCTTTTTGAAAAGCTTCGTACGGGCCTGGTGTATAATATTTTTGACACTGTCATAGGCCTTTCTTACATATGCTGTCATAACGCACTGTAGTCTCTAAACAACACTTCAGTAATTTTCCTTGCCCTCCATTTCAGAATAATAGTGTTTTAAGCCGATAACTCGACACTAGCACTGGCAATAAATAAAAAGCGCAGCTTTCCAGCCCTTATCTCATTGGCCACCCTTGGCTGCACATCGGTATCAATCTGATGGACTCTTCCATCTTCCTCTCATCGTGGGGGTGGGGGATTGGGAGGGGCCTCACAAGTGCAATAGCTTGGGGCCTCTCTTCATCTAAATCCAGCCCTGACTAACAGCTTGATGGACGGTGACATCAACACAAATAACAAATGAGACATTCTCACCAATAACTTGTGTATCATTATCCAGCCTGGGTTCAGCCAGATCACAAGCTCAAGACCTTACACAGCACCGTCAGTATCTTCATTGAGTGGAGGTTCAAGGAGGCAGCTCTCATCGCCTTCTCAAGGGCAATTAGGAATTGACAGGAAATGCTAACCTTGCGTAGATTCCAGAAAATTATTACATTAAAAAATTCCCTTTACAGATGAAACAGTAAGGAATGATTGGGATGTGGCAATATATTGCCATATTTTGCTACATAGATCAGCAATTTTTGTGGAACCATATCGCTGCATAGTTTTTATTCAGGAGACTAAAGCCATCACTTGTACTGAAGATATTTTTTTCTCAGGAAAATCAATATATTCAATGAATTCTGACTGTTCAGTTACTTGGACTTTTAACCTTAGTATAATAATTGTTTCTTTATTGGCAACATAGCTTTAGTAGAATCAGGTATCTAATATGTTCACATATTAGATTATGTGAATAACTGCATTATGAAATGAAATTATATACATCTACCAGATTGTAATTGTGCACACTAACATAAAAAAGGCAGGGAAAGACTGGGGTGTTACTGGTCCCAATGAAATCAGTGATTCCAAAGGATTCTTGCCAGAATTACAGCAGGACTTCACTAAAACAATGAAGAAATTTCAACCCTGTGCTTTCAAAGGACACAGCTGCATATTAGCATGCAAATCTTGCATATTACATACAGCCCCTGTACTTACTTCTGCCTTACTCTGGGCTACATGGATACAGCAAATATGCCAATCACTAAAACACCCCATAATGATCTGAACATACAATAAATGATAGACACAAAAAGCTGGAGTAACTCAGCGGGCCAGGCAGCATCTCTGGAGAGAAGGAATGGGTGACGTTTCGAGACCCTTCTTCAGACTGGTTAGGGATAAGGGAAACGAGAGATATAAACAATGATGTGGAGAGATAAAGAACAATGAATTAAAGATATGCAAAAATGTAACGATGATAAAGGAAACAGGCCATTGTTAGCTGTTTGTGGGGTGAAAATGAGACGCTAGGGCGATGGGTGGGGGAGGGATAGAGAGAGAGGGAATGCCAGGGCCACCTGAAGTGAGAGAAATCAATATTCATACAACTGGGCTGCAAAATCCCAGACAATACCCTTGCTGGTCACAGGGAGAATGTACAAACTCCGTACAAACAATAGTGGACAAATTGGACAGATTCAGAGGTACAATGTTGAGAATATTTGCCCAGGAGTTGGACTTTACTCTAAATGTTCATCAAAAGCTATCAAGGAGTGTTAATAATGTGCAACGCTAAGTTCAGAAGTAGCATTGTTGCACATAGAGCCTTACACTAACATAGGATCTGTGCTGTTCCCAACAGGAGCAGCACGCTGAGCTCACAGTCATTGCACCATTGCCACACTGACAACTTAAAGAGTTCGAACCGTGGTGGCCTCTGTGCAGCTGCACAAAAGGCTGCTGTGGAGGTGGGGCAAGATGTGATGAAGGGGAGAAGTAGTTCTCTGCCGTTTGTCTTGGCAACCCCCACCCCAAGCCCCGAACTGGCCTGAACAGCCCCCTCCCCCAAGCAGCGGTAGCCACAGGGCACTGTAAGATTGCCCTCAGCAAAGGGCCAGTGATTCTACTGACAGCTCAGAATTGATTTGCACAAAGAGGCTGTGAACAGTTAAGGAAGCTCTGATGGTGCACATTCCATAACGCTGGCCCTCAGATACTGAGGCTGGCAGGTGCTGCGTTCAAAACATGGCAGTCGTGGTGCAGAGCCTTTAATTGCCGTTTCTTTTTTAAACCTCTGGCAATGTACTCCTTCTTGTTCTGTGAATGAACAACAAAGTTTGTAGACTGTCCATTTCCAACAAAGTGTGTGGTTTTTGACCCATGACATCATTAGGCACACAATTCAGGTCAGGCAAATGTGGGACATTGAGGGGAATGAACATGGAGTTGCCCAGGCCAATTCCCCACTGGGAAAAATTCATCCAGAAATGATCATCAGCACCATCCACCACAGGTAAAACTACTTTTATGTGTGCCCACAAAGCACACGCGGAAATCAGTCCAATTAATCCTGACAAAATAAACGTGCACCAAAGAGCATTTTAGACTTAAGGAATAAAATAACTTCTACAAAACCTGCAAAAGAATTAGGAGGAGATGAATAAGTAAATAAAGTTCCACTCATATCAATTAGAATGCAGTCAATTGTAAAATAAAATGAAAATATGTAAATAGAATCAAAAGCAATAAACAGCACAAGTTGATGTAAAGTAAAACAAAAAATACTTAGGCAGCCAAAAGCAGAAAATGCTGGAAATATTCAGATGATTAAGTAACAATAGACAATAGATGCAGGAGTAGGCCTTTCAGCCCTTCGAGCCAGCACCACCATTCAATGTGATCATGGCTGATCAACCCCAATCATACCCCGTTCCTGCCTTCTGCCCATATCCCCTGACTCCGCTATCTTTAAGAGCCCTATCTAGCTCTCGCTTGAAGATATCCAGAGAGCCGGCCTGCACCACCCTCTCAGGCAGAGAATTCCCCAGACTCACAACTCTCTGTGAACTCTCTCTTTGATTCAGAAAGCTCGGCAATGGCAGCGAGCTGCACGTCACTTCCAGTCTTGTGATCGCAATGTATTGTATATGTATACATTTTCGACTTGCGATATTTTCGGTTTACGATGGGTTTATTGGAGCGTAACCCCATCGTAGGTCGAGGAGGAGCTGTATTCCATTCCATTCCATGTACATACATTTGGAAAGGCAGGGATTTATTCGGGATGGTTAGCATGGCTTTGTGTGTGGGAGATCGTGCCTCATCAATTTGATGTAGTGTTTTGAAGAGGTGGCCTAGACGATTGATGAGCGTCTTGCTGTAAATGTCCACACAGAATTTAGCGAGGCCTTCAACCAGGTAATGCATGGAGGCTGGTCTGGAAGGTTAGATCGCATGGGATCCAGAGTGAACTAGTCAATTGGATACAAAATTGGCTTGACGGTGAGAAACAGAGGGTGGCGGTAGAGGGTTGTCTAACAGAGTGGAGGCCCAAAACAAGTGGTGTACCACAGTAATCAGTGCTAGGTCCACTGTTCATTATTTATAATACTGATTTGGATAAGAATAGGATGGCATAGTAAGTTGTGGATGAGACTAATATGGTGGTATAGTGGACAGTGAAGAAGGTTATCTTCAATCAACTGGGCCAATGGGCAAATGACTGGCGGATTAAGTTGAGAGATGCAGCATGAAAACAGGCCTTTCGGCCCACTGAGTTCGCACCGATCAGTGATGCCCGTCCATTACCACTATCAATAGACAATAGGTGCAGGATGAGACCATTCAGCCCTTTGAACCAGCACTGCCATTCACTGTGATCATGGCTGATCATCCACAATCAGTACCCCGTTCCTGCCTTCTCCCCATATCCCTTGACTCCGCTATCTTCATATGATCAATCAAACTCTCTTGAAAGCATCCAGAGAATCGGCATCCACCGCTTCTGAGGCAGAGAATTCCACAGATTCACAACTCTCTGGGTGAAAAAGATTTTCATCATCCCCGTTCTACATGGCCTACCCCTTATTCTTAAACTGTGGCCCCTGGTTCTGCACGCCCCCAACATCAGGAACATGTTTCCTGCCTCTAGCGTGTCCAATCCCTTAATAATCTTATACATTTCAATAAGATACCCTCTCATCCTTCTAAATTCCAGAATAAATTCCTATTCTTTCAACGTTAGGTCTTTATTCTTTGGAGCGCAGAAGGTTAAGGGGGGACTTGATTGAGGTCTTTAAAATGATGAAAGGGATAGACAGAGTTGACGTGGATAAGCTTTTCCCATTGAGGGTAGGGAAGATTCAAACAAGAGGGCATGACATGAGAATTAAGGGACAGAAGTTTAGGGGTAACGTGAGGGGGAACCTCATTACTCAGAGGGTGGTGGCTGTGTGGAATGAGCTTCCAGCAGAGGTGGTGGAGGCAGGATCGATTTTAACATTTAAAAGTAAAGTGGATAGGTATATGGACGTGAAGGGAATGGAGGGGTATGGTCTGAGTGCAGGAAGATGGGACTAGGGGAAAACAAATGGTCGGCACGGACTGGAAGGGCCGAGAGGGCCTGTCTCCGTGCTGTAATTGTTATATGGTTATATGGTTAACATATGACAGTCTGGGAATTAACAAATTTTAGGTGTGCTCACCAGGGCTCTGTTGCAGAAGGACTTCTTTGCTCCTATACTCAACTCATCTTGTTATGAATGCCATTAAGTGTACCACCCAGGTCTTGTTGTACTGCCCCTTTTCCTAACTTGACACCATTCAGGCCCTCCTGTTACCAAAGTGGATAACCTCACATTTATCCTTACACTGCATCTGCCACTCACCCAACCTGTCCAAGCATCCTCCTCACAGTTCACGCTGCTACTCAGCTTTGTGTCATCTGTTTGCAATCCCTTCAAAATCATTATGTTTCTATCCATGCCAGTATCTTACCCCCAATACCATGTGCTCTAATTTTGCCCACTAATCTCCCATGTTAGACCTTGTCAAGAATCAGTGATTCCAAAGGATTCTTGCCAGAATTACAGCAGGACTTCACTGAAACAATGAAGACATTTCTACCCTATGCTTTCAAAGGACACAGCTGCATATTAGCATGCAAATCCTGCATATTAAATCCTGCATCATATACTTATTAGAAACATAGAAACATAGAAAATAGGTGCAGGAGGAGGCCATTCGGCCCTTCGAGCCAGCACCGCCATTCATTGTGATCATGGCTGATCGTCCCCTATCAATTAATCCGTACCTGACGTCTCCCCATATCGCTTGACTCCACTAGCCCCTAGAGCTCTATCTAACTCTCTCTTAAATCCATCCAGTGACTTGGCCTCCACGGCCACTGTGGCAGGGAATTCCATAAATTCACAACTATCTGTGTGAATATTTTTTTTCTCACCTCAGTCTTAAATGACCTCCCCTTTATTCTAAGGCTGTGGCCCCTGGTTCTGGACTCGCCCAACATTGGGAACATTTTTCCTGCATCTAACCTGTCCAGTCCTTTTATAATTTTATATGTTTCTATAAGATTGCCCCTCATCCTTCTAAACTCCAGTGAATACAAGCCTAGTCTTTTCAATCTTTCCTCATATGACAGTCCCGCCATCCCAGGGATCAATCTCGTGAACCTGCTGCACTGCCTCAATCACAAGGATGTCCTTCCTCAAATTAGGAGACCAAAACTGTACACAATACTCCAGATGTGGTCTCACCAGAGCCCTATACAACTGCAGAAGAACCTCTTTACTCCTATACTGAAATACTCTTGTTATGAAGGCCAACATTCCATTAGCTTTTTTCACTGCCTGCTGTACCTGCACGCCAACTTTCATTGACCGGTGAACAAGGATGCCCAGGTCTCGCTGCACCCCCCCCCCCCCCCCTTACCTAACCTAACCCCATTGAGATAATAATCTGCCCCCTTGTTTTTGCCGCCAAAGTGGATAACCTCACATTTATCTATATTATACTGCATCTGCCACGCATCTGCCCACTCACTCAACCCGTCCAGGTCACCCTGCAACCTCCTAACATCCTCTTCACAGTTCACACTGCCACCCAGCTTTGTGTCATCTGCAAATGTGCTAGTGTTGCTTCTAATTCCCTCTTCCAAATCATTAATATATATGGTAAACAGTTGCGGCCACAACACCGAGCCTTGCGGCACACCACTTGACACTGCCTGCCATTCTGAAAAGGACCCGTTCACTCCTACTCTTTGCTTCCAGTCTACCAACCAATTTTCTATCCATGTCAACACCCTACCCCCAATACCATGTGCTCTAATTTTAGTCACCAGTCTCCCGTGCGGGACCTTATCAAAGGCTTTCTGAAAGTCCAGTACACTACATCAACTGGCACCCCTTCATCCATTTTACTTGTCACATCCTCAAAAAATTCCAGAAGATTAGTCAAGCATGATTTCCCTTTCATAAATCCATGTTGACGTGGACTAATCCTTTTACTGCTATCCAAATGCCCCATTATTATCTCTTTAATAATTGACCAGCATCTTTCCCACCACCGAAGTCAGGCTAACTGGTCTGTAATTCCCCGTTTTCTCGCTCGCTCCTTTCTTGAAAAGTGGGATAACATTAGCTATCCTCCAATCCACAGGAACTGATCCTGAATCTATTGAACATTGGAAAATGATCACCAATGCGTCCACTATTTCACCTCCCTGAGGACCCTGGGATGCAGACCTTCAGGCCCAGGGGATTTATCATCCTTCAGTCCCATTAGCCTACCCAATACTATTTCTTGCCTAATGAAAATGTCTTTCAGTTCCTCTAACCCCTTAGATCCTTTGTCCTTCAATACATCTGGGAGATTGTTTGTGTCTTCCTTAGTGAAGACAGATCTGAAGTACCTATTCAACTCCTCTGCCATTTCCTTGTTGCCCATAATAATTTCACCCATGTCTGCCTTCAAGGGACCCTCATTTGACTTTGCTACAGTTTTTCCCTTAACATATCTAAAGAAGGTTTTACCATCCTTCTTTATATTCCTGGCCAGCTTCCCTTCGTACTTCATCTTTTCAGCCCGTATTGCCCTTTTTGTTTCCTTCTGTTGTCCTATGAAAGTTTCCCAATCCTCTGGCTTCCGGCTACTCTTTGCTGTGTTATACATCTTTTCTTTTAGTTTTATTCTATCCCTAACTTCCCTTGTCAGCCATGGTCGCCCCTTACTCCCCTTGGAATCTTTCTTCCTCTTTGGAATGAACGGATCCTGCACCTTCTGTATTATTCCCAGAAATACCTGCCATTGTTGTACCACTGTCATCCCTGCTAGGGTCTCTTTCCAGTCAACTTTGGCCAGCTCCTCCATCACGCCTCCATAGTCCCCTTTGCTCAAGTGTAATACTGATACTTCCATTTTCCACTGATTTTCCATTTTCCCTCTCAAATTACAGACTAAAACTCTATCATAGTATGGTCACTGCCTCCTAATGGCTCCTTTACCCTGAGTTCACTTATCAAATCCGGTTCATTACATAACACTAAATCAAGAATTGCCTTCTCCCTGCTAGGCTCCAATACAAGCTGCTCTAAGAATTCATCACGGAGGCACTCCACAAACTCCCTTTCTTGGGGTCCAATACCAACCTGACTTTCCCAGTCTACCTGCATGTTGAAATCTCCCATAACCACCGTAGCATTACCTTTGTTACATGCCAATTTTAACTCTTGATTCAACTTGCACCCTATATCCAGGCTACTGTTTGGGGGCCTGTAGATAACTCCCATTTGCGTCTTTTTACCTTTACAATTCCTTAGTTCTATCCATACTGACTACATCTCCTGATTCTATGTCACCTCTCGCAAGGGACTGAATTTCATTTGTTACCATCAGAGCTACCCAACCCATCTGCCCACCTGTCTGTCTTTTCGTTAGGACGTATACCCCTGAATATTCAGTTCCCAGCCCTGGCCCTCTTGCAGCCATGTCTCTGTAATTCCCACAACATCATACTTGCCAATCTCTAACTGAGCCTCAAGCTCGTCCACTTTATTTCTCATACTTCACGCATTCATATACAACACTTTGACCTCGGTATTCACCTCTCCTCTCACGCCCTCACTATTACCCTTGACCTGACTCTCTTATCCCTTCTCAAACTTTCCTTCCCATTAATTTGAGAATCTTTTGTAACTTTTCCTGTACTCACTTCCCCTTTAACTCCATCTTTGTACTCCATTTGTCAACCCCCCACCCCTGCTATTTAATTTAAACCAGCACCAGCATGTGTAGCACCAACTGTGCTACACTAAATGTGTAGCACCAGCAAACCTGCCTGCAAGAATGTTGGTCCCCCTCCAGTTAAGGTGTAACCCATCCCTGTTGTATAGGTCACCCCTACCCCAGAAGAGATCCCAGTGGTCTACAATTTAAATCAAAATCCCTGCTCCCTGCACAAGCCCCCCAGGCACACATTCAGATCCCCTATCTCCCTGTTCCTGGCCTCACCAGCACGAGGTACAGGAAGCAATCCAGAGATAACCACCCTAGAAGTTCCACTTAGGAAACCTGAACGGAAACCTATGGTGACCTTGCGCCCCACCGAAGGTTTCCATTAGGTTCCCGGAGGTTTTGGTCACTCTCCCTAATGGTCGAAAGTGGTTTCCGCGTGGACGAGACTTCTTCTATGTTCCTTCGATTATTTCAACAAAATCAAAACCAGCCTTGACTAAAAATAGGTTGCCGTTTGGTCTAAGCCAGTGGAGTGGGGTCGCTATTTACTTACAGGCAGTTGAAGGCCATCTCCTTCGCTGACCGGCCATTTTGATTGGCTCATTGGAATTTCACTGCCTTGAAGGACCCACCGGAAGGTAAAATGCCCGCTAACTTTATTAACCTTCTTAAAACTCCACTGCTTCTCCTCCCCTTCTCTCCTCTTCTCCCCACTTCTCTCCCCCTTCTCCCCCATTCTCCCCCCTTCTCTTCCCCTTCTCCCCCCTTCTCCCCCCTTCTCTCCCCTTCTCTCCCCTTCTCTCCCCTTCTCTCCCTCCCTCCCGCACTCTCTAAAGGACCTACCATGCTCTGTGGCAGCCGTTTACCTTCCTCTTCATCGCACAGACAGTGCTCCTCCGCTGTCCCTGATCCCCCACCTTTGCGGTGTGTGTGTGTGTGTGTGTGTGTGTGTGTGTGTGTGTGTGTGTGTGTGTGTGTGTGTGTGCATGTGTGTGTGTGCGGTCGGTAGCAAAGATCCTATAGGATCTTTGGTCAGTAGATGCAGCTCAGGCTTCGGTTGAGGCTTTCTAGGCGAGTGACCAAAACCTCTGGCGACTCATGGAAACCTTGGGTCGCGGGCAAGGTCACCAGAGTTTTCCGTTCAGGTTTCCTAAGTGGGACAGGGGCATAACTCTCTAAACTCATGTTACAGAACCTCCTTCCCGATGTCGTTTGTGCCCACATGCACAACTACTTCCGTTAGCTCACCTTCCCTCTCAAGGTTGTTCTGAAGTCGGTTCAAGATATCTTGAACCCTGGCATCAGGGAGGCAACAAACCATCCTCGAGTCTTGCCTGTCGCCACAGAATCTCCGTCCACACGTCGGACAATGGAGTCATCCACCACTATGGCTCTGCCCGACATCGGTCTCGCCGGTCGAGTCTCATCGCTAAGATTGGAGCCACCGACCTGTCCGCCGGTCGGACTGGAAGCGCCATCTGCCCCGACAGCTCCCAAGAGGGTGTACCTGCTTTCATTAGCTGCAGCCACGGGGTCTCCTGCACTGCACGTATCTCCCCTTTCTCACCCACCTTCGCTCTTCCTGTATCCTTGACGTGACACTTAAGGTCTTGTCCAGGAAACTGTTGTTTTCCCAGATGGCCCTGAGGTTATCTAGCTGCTTCTCCAGTTCCCCTACACGTTTATTCAGGAGCTGCACCTGGACACAATTTCTGCAGGTGTAGTTTCCAGAAGCACCAACGGTGTACCTGTCTTCCTTCATCCTGCAGGAAACACACAGTACCAACTTGCCTACACACACGAGGGACAATTATACATTAATACCAATTAACCTACAAACCTGCACATCTTTGGAGTGTGGGAGGAAACCGAAGATCCCGGAGAAAACCCAACAGTCCTTTACTGTTTGATATCTCTTTGGAACCTTTGGCCACCGCTATTAATGAATCCCCTAATATTTCTGGTATTGCCCGTGGGAATAAGACACATAAGCTATTTCTTTATGCAGATGATCTGTTATTATTCATTTCTAACCCTGAGTAATCAATGTAGTCGTTTTTCTGGATATAAACTAAAACTTAGTAAGAGTGAGCTCTTTCCATTAAACAATCTAGTTTTGAATTATGGACAGTTTCCATTAAGATTGACTACCGAATATTTTACTTATTTAGGCATTAAGATTACCAAGAAACAGAAGGATTTATTTAAAGCCAATTTTACTCCTTTAATTGACCACATCAAACAACAGTTCACTAAATGGTCACCAATGTCCTTATCTCTAATAGGCCGAATCAGTGCTATTAAAATGTTTATCTTACCTAAATGTTTATATTTATTTCAGACGATACCAATTTTTATTTCTAAATCTTTCTTTGGTATTATTGACTCCAAATTTTTTATATATATATGGCAGAATAAAAATTCCAGACTAAGTAAAAAATACTTACAGAAATCAAAAAAGATGGTAGTTTGGCAGTGCCAAACCTTAGATTTTACTATTGGGCAGTTAATGCTCGCTATTTAACGTTTTGGACAAAAGATTTAGAAGATACCCAACGTCCAGGATGGATAAATTTTGAACGTGATTCTATGCAACGGCTATTATTGGCTTCTATTCTAGGGGCCTAATTACCTTTTACAATTACGAGATTGAATAAATATACGACTAACCCAATATTAAGACATACACTTCGAATATGGTTTCAATTTCGTAAGTTTTTTGGATTGAATTATTTTATTTTATCGAGTCCTATCATATCTAATTTTTTCTTCCAACCTTCTAGCACTGATCAAGCCTTTCTGTTATGGAGGAGGAAGGGATTAGTAGCTTTTCGTGATTTGTTTTTGGATGGTTGTTTTATGTCTTTTGAACAACTCTACAATAAATATAATCTACCTAACTCACATTTTTTTAGATATTTACAAATTAGACATTTTTTTAGGGCTATACCATTTTTCTGTTACCACATCAAACCGATATCTTGGAAGAAAAATTATATTTGAACCCTTATCAGAAGGGTTTAATAACGACTATTTATGAGTTGATTTTGAAATTCAAAAAAGATACATTTGATAAAATTAAGAATGACTGGGAAAGAGAACTTCAAATTTCTTTATCTATAGTGAAATGGGAGAGGATTCTTCAATTAGTTAATATTTCCTCAGAGTGTGTAAGACACGCTTTGATACAATTCAAGGTGGTTCACAGAGCTCATATGTCAAAAAATAAGTTAGCTCGTTTTTATCGTCAAATAAATCCCACCTGTGACCGATGTAATTCTGAAGTGGCCTCATTGACTGATATGTTTTGATCCTGTCCACTTTTGGAAAAATATTGGAAATAAATGTTTGATACTTTCTCTGTAGTTTTAGGTATTTACAACCTCACATTATTACTGCAATTTTTGGGCTACCAATGTTAGAATCTATTCATCTGTCCCATTCCGCCCACATTACCACATTACCAAGCCTTTTGCTTTTACCACATTAATTGAAAGAAGATCTATTTTATTTCAATGGAAAGATTCCAATCCTCCGCCCACATTCCATTCGTACTCTGAAACGATATCATGTTTAAATTTAGAAACAATTAGGAGTGACATTGTTGAACCCTTGGTTAAATATGATAGGACTTGGGGAAGATTTATTCAACATTTTCATACGACATAAACTGTCCCCTCCCCAACTGTTATAATAATTTTTTTTTTACTGGTATACGGTGGACGGACTTGATGACAAACAAGGACTTAAATTGTTGAAACGCTTTGCAGCCCTGATTCTGTTTTGTTTTTTTTTTCCTTCTTTTTTTCTTTAGTTTAGGTTTTTCTTTTCTTTTTTTTTCTCTTTTTTCTGCTCTTTTTATCTTTTTGGTTTTATACATATAAGTTATCTTTTAAACACTTAACTATATTTACATAGAGACTGGGAGGTCTATATTCAATGTGTATATTGACACTGGACTCATATTTAGGTTATTAATGTAACCCTGATCCCTATGTATCAATATGTCTGAAGAAGGGTCTCGACCCGAAACGTCGCCTATCTCCTTCGTTCCTTAGATGCTGCTGCACCCGCTGAGTTTCTCCAGCCTTTTGTGTACCCCCGTATCAATATCACTGTTATGTTTATCATTACTTTTTTGTTCTTTTGTTTTTGCGTTTGAAAAAAACTAATAAAAATATTTTAAAAGAAAGAAAGAAAACCCATGCACTAACGAGGAGATTGTAAAATCTCGGTAGAGACAGCTCAGATCGTAGACAATAGACAATAGACAAGAGCCATTCACTGTGATCATGGCTGATCATCCACAATCAGTACCCCATATCCCTTGACTCCGCTATCTATAAGAGCTCAATCTAATTCTCTCTTGAATGTATCCAGAGAACCAGCCTCCACCGCCTTCTGAGTCAGAGAATTCCACAGAAATCTCTGGGTGAAAATGTTTTTCATCATCTCCGTTCTAAATGGCTTACCCCTTATTTTTAAACAGTGGCCCCTGGTTCTGGACTCCCCCAACATCGGGAACATGTTTTCTGCCTCTTGCATGACCAATCCCTTAATAATCTTATATGTTTCAATAAAACCCCCTCTTATCCTTCTAAATTCCAGAGTATACAAGCCCAGTCTGTACGTGCTGTAAGGCAGCAACTTTACCGCTGCACCAGCGTGTCGCTGGATTGAATTTAATTGAAATAAATGTGAGGTGATGCATTTTGGTAAGGCACCCAGGGCAGAACTTGCACTGTAAGTGGTGGCGTTGTGGAGGTGTTGTGGAACAGAGAGACTTAGGGGTGCAAGTCTATAGTTCCATGAAGCTAGCGACACAGGTGGGCAAGGGTGTGAAGAAGGCGGGAGGCATGTTTGCCTTAATCAGTCAGAGTTTTGAGTCCATGAGTTGAGATGTCATGTAAAAGCTGCACCGGACAGAAGTGAGTCCACATTTAGAGTATTGTGTACAGTTCTAGTCATGCTGCTACAGGAAGGATGTCATTAAACTGGAAAGGTTGCAAAGGAGATTTCCGAGGATATTATTTATAGATCTGGAACATTTGCGTTATCAGGAGGATCTGGATAGGCAGAGTCTTTTTCCCCTGGAGTGTTGGAGGCTAAGGGGTATCCTTATAAAGTTACATAAAATCATAAGGGGCATAGATAAAGTGAATAACTCCTGTCTTTTCGCTATGGTAGTGTAGTCTAAAACCAGAGGGCATAGATTAAGATAAGAGGGAAAAGTTTTAAAAGGAAACTGTGAGGCAACTTTTTCACACAGAGGATGGTGCTTATATGGAGTGTGCTTCTAGATGGTGTCATAGAGGCAGATACAATTGCAACATTTTTAGAGGGATATGGGTCAGGTGCAGGCAAATGATACTAGCTCGGTAAAGCAACTTGTTGCCATGGCCAGTTTCCGTGCTGTATAGCTCTATGTCTCTTTGATTCTATGTGGACAAAAAATATAGTTCCTAAGGATGAAGATCCTTTAGTGAGTCAGAGAAAAAAAGGGCAATAAACAACCACTTCACTCAGAGTCCACACCACATGGTCCACACTGACCATGAATCAATCATTGACTCTAATCCCATTTTAATCTTTCCATATTCCATTCAATCCTTCAGATTCTAAGCTGGTTGTCTGAAGAAGGTTTTGGCACAAAACGTCAACTGTCGATTCCCTCCACATATGCTGCCTGACCCTCTAAGTTGCTCCAGCACTTTGTGTTTTGATATAAAATCATGAGTGCTTGCCAAGAAGTTTATATTGAAGTCGAACAGGGTGATTCAAGGTACAATTTCTACTTCATATAAAAGGTGCAAGCACTGCAATTTGCTAATGTTATCAAAATGGGCGGGCAGTGAAGCTAAATGTAACAATTCCAGATAGATCGTATTGCAGCAATGGTGGATTGCACATTCAAAACAAGTAACGTACATGCTTCTTGAATGCTGCTGAAGCAGCTAGGGGAAGGTGGAAAGAGGCCACAAAAGGCTTGAAGGTCCTTGGATTTTATGGTTCCAATAAAAGAGATTTGTTGAGCTTTTTCAAAGTTTGTAGGGAAAGGGAGTTTAGATGTGAAAGGGAGATAATAGTAAATAAAATGAAAGATGTGGAACAAGGGCACAGTTACATACAACAAAAGATTTTGAATGAAAAGCACAGGAAACCTTTTCACATGAAGGGTTTGAACTGCAACACAAAAGTGAATGTCTGAAATAGAGCAGAGGTGAATGTAAACTGGTACAGATTAATACAGCAAGGTTCGTAGCCAGTGGTTGAAACATTCTGTGCTATTGAATAAAATAGTCCTTATAATATATTTAAGTTACTTTCAGCACTGAAACACTGGTCAAATAATTTAGTTAATACAGGGTTCACTCAAGCACAATAATGTTTGTTAGATCTGCCCCCACTACGATCAAATATTACTTTTCCATTAAAAGGTGTTATCGTATGAGATCATAAGTGACAGAAGCAGGGTTAGGCTATTTGACCCTACTCCGCCATTCAATCATTGCTGATCTATCGGCCTCAAAGACTTGGCGTGGCAGAGCAGATTATCAAATCATGGGAAGGGAGGCAGGAGGAGCTGCGACATGGAATCAGATTTTTATTAGAGGAGAAGTTGCTCTATGCCAGCTGATTCCATGCCCAACCAGCTCCCTGCACGGTTACCAAAGTCACAGGCAGTCAGCTGCTGTCCTTTCAGCCCAGGGATGTGTGGAGGACCGAAGGAGATGAGGGAAATATTTCTTACAAACAAGGAATTGCAGATCTTGGTTTACCAAGGAAAGACACAAAGTGCTGGAGTAACTCAATTCTGCCATGCAGTATTACTGGAGAACATGGATAGGCGATGTTTCTCGTCGGGACCCTTCTTCAGATTGATTGTGGTGGTAGTGGGGGGGGGGGGGGGGTGTGGGGGGTGAAAAAACGTTGGACGAAAGGATGGGCAGGACAAAGCCTGGTGAGTGATAGATAGAGATATGCAAGAGGAGGTTTTGATGGGGGGGGGGTTCTTCATTCCCGAAATATCACCTATCTTCAGGGATGCTGCCTGACCCACAGAGTTATTGCAGCATTTAGTGTAATTTCTTACACTAAGATAGAAGTGTCAAGCTGAGATAAATATTAGCATGACTGAAGCACGGTTTACTCTGCGAGCATTGGCACATGTTATACAACGCACAGAACAACAATGTATTGTGTGTCGTCAGAGGTCCAATAATAGTGTTGGGCGTGCAGGAAATGAAAGTCAATATTATACATGCTGACAGTGGGTTTTCTATTTTGTTGTATGCAAACGGAAACAAGAAAAGGAACTAAAACTGAAATTGTAGACAGAAGAAAATGTGGCTGTCCTTGCTGTCAGTAAGATCTAGCCCTATATCCTGCAGGAGGCAAAGGGTAAGAATAGAAAGTAGAAGCAAAAAAGGGAAGAGAGAGGGAAAAAGAGGTGGGCGGGGGGGGGGGGGGGGGGGGGGGGTGGGGGTGGGTGGGGGGGCTGAGTGGAAGTACCGGGAGGGGGATTTGTTAAGTTCAATTTTAGGTTCTATGCTGCCTAAGTTCTAAGTGGAAGATGAGATGCTGTTCCTTTGGTCTCCATGTAGCCTCACCCTGGCAATGGAGGAGCCCCAGGTAAGTATGGGAATGGGAAGAGGAGTTAAAATAGTTAACAAGCCGGTGATCCAATAGGCCTTGGCAGACTGAGCACAAGTGCCTGGTGAAACAGTTGCTGAGTCTACACTTGGCCTCGCCAATCTTAATGGAGAGCATTGGATGCAGTCGATGAGGTTAGAGGAGGTGCATAATAACTTGCATTAAGAAAGGAAAGAAGATTGACAGCATCATCGAGCAAGGATATGCCATAAACAGGGGACCAGCAATCAATGGCAGAGGCTTGACCATGAACAAATATTCTGGGATTGTATTTGACAATCATATCTCTGCTACTTATTTTACTCCCTCAAGATTTTTTTTTTTTTGGATAAGGTCCCTGATCTTCTATAATAATCTCTATTAGCCTGATTGAAAATGTTCCCAGATGATTTCCAGCATTTTGTTTTTATTAATTGTTTGAAGAGTTTTTAGATGTTTCATCAAAAGACAGCTGCAGAGAATGACCCTGATTCAACTGGTGAACGCCATCCTGAGAATGGATAATAAACTGAGCTCTTGGCCGTTCATCACACTTGCCCATATGGGACTTTCCTGTTGACTACTGCATTTATCACATGACTGAAGCACCCTGGGACCCCTTAAAGACATGTTCTTACATTATACAAATTCAGGTTATAGATACATAGAAAAACAGGTGCAGGAGTAGGTCATTTGGCCCTTCGAGCCAGCACTGCCATTCAATATGATCATGGCTGATCATCACCAAAAATCAGTACCTCGTTCCTGCTTTTTTTTTCCCATATCCCTTGATTCCTGTTGCCCTAAGAGCTAAATCTAGCTCCCTCTTTCAAACATCCAGTGAATTGGCCTCCACTGCGTTCTGTTATCTATTATTATTGTTTTATTTTAACCTGGAACAAACATTATAATCTTTACATTTCCTTCCATTGAATCCAGTTACCTCACGCTGCTGCGGCCACCAGCATAATCAAGGATGAATTGCATGCCAACCACTCCCTCTTCTCCCTTTCCCCATCAGGCAGAAGGTATAGAAGTGTGAAAATGCACACCTCCAGATTCATGGACAGTTATTTCCCAGCTGTTATCAGGCATCTGAACCATCCGACCAACTAGAGAACAGTCCTAAGCCATCTTTCTCATTGGACATCCTTGGACTATCTTTGATCGGACTTTAATGAACTTTCTCATGCACTGAACTTTATCAATGGCTCAATCATAATGATGTATTGTCATTCCACTGACTGGTTAGCACACAACAAATGCTTTTCACTGTACCTCGGTACATGTAACAATAAACTAAACTCAATCTGAAACTCAGATGACATCATACATGACTACTTTGCATCAGTGGACTGGTCCAATTTCAGGGATTCTGCACCAACCAGAGTATGCCACTGCCATAACTGACTTCATCAGTAAATGCCTAGAATGTGTGCTGAAGCTAACGATCTGAGTGTTTCCAACTGGAAACTATGGATGAACGGTGAGGTCCATTCCCAGGTGAAGGCAAGGACTGCTGAATATGTCAAATGATCCCGAGTACAATAAATCTCGCTATGATCTTCGCAATGGCATCAGGAATGCTAAGAGACAATGTGGGGACAAAATTTAGTCCCAGTATAATCACTCAGACAACTGTCACCTGTAGCCGGGCCTGAATACTATATCGGGCTACACAGTGAAGTCAAGCACATGGCTGTTGATAGTGTGGCCCACCGCGGTGAACAATGCATTCTATGCTCGATTTGAGAAGAAGGCCAATGGAGTGATGACATCGGTCCCATCAGACTCAATTGTGCCTTTTCCCATAGTCACTGTTGCAGAGGTAAGCTCGACCTTCCTGAAAGTGAACCCGTAGAAAGCAACAGGCGCAGATGATGTCCCTGGCAGCATCCTTGGAAACAGCGCTAGCGGGAGTATTCACGGACATCTTTAATCTCTCCCTATTCCATTCTGAGGTACCCACCTACTTCAAGGAGAATACCATCATCCCAGTGCCAAAGAAATGCAAGACTTTAGGAAGTGAAGCAGTACACACACCCTGGTATCCATTGATGGTGTTGATGTAGAGATGGTCGAAAGCTTCAAGTTCTTCAAATAAATATCACCCGTAATTTGTGCTGGACCAGCCAGATCGAAACTATGGCCAAGAATGCACACAACTGCCTCTACTTCCTTAGAAGGCTTAGGAAGTTTGGCATGTCCCCAACAACCCTCACCAACTTCTGCAGATGCGCCGTAGAAAGCATTTTATCGGGATGCATCACAACATGGTTTGGCAACAGCTCCATCCAAGGCTGCAGGAAATTGCAGAGAATTGTCTTTAATCGGACTTTATCGGACTTTATCTTTCACTTTACATATCCTTTATATGTAAAATGCAGATGGCTTGATTGTAATCATGTATAGGTTTTTATTGACTGGATAGCAAGCATCAATAAGCTTTTCACTGTACCTTCATATGACAATAATAAACTAAACTTAACAAAAAAAAGCTTAACATTTACAAGAAGGCCATATTTGAATTGGGGATAATAGGGCAAGCCATGCTGGATAATGAAAAATGATATGACAATGTATTTGGATTTCTTGATGAGGTCTCCATTCTTATCGCATTCATCTGCTGCTCATTTTTTCTTTCATCCTGGATGCTACATAAACTAATACGCCTGTTTATTTTCTGAGCTATGTGATGTTGGATGAATGTTGTACATTTAAAAAGGTCACCAGTCAGTGGTTTGAAAGATAATTAAGCCCATGTATAGATTTTTCAGAATGAGTATGGGTTATTAAAAAGAAAACAAGTATTCTGAAAGGCCATGAAAATCCGAAGCTAGTGAGTGAGTTGAATTGAAGCTTGACTTTGAGCGACAGCTGGTGTGAAACTATTTACAGTTGTCTGAGTTTCTGAGTCTGAGTTCATTTATATGACAGATCAGAGTTGCACAGAATTTGCAGACCCTCAGTTGCTGAAAACCAATCATGTAGAACAATCTTAGGTGCAAAAAAATCCTCTCATCAACTTAAAGTTGTGGCAGCAGTAGTATTGGTAATGGTATTGGTGTATTATTCAGATTCAGATTCAGATTCAGATTCCTTTATTGTCATTCAGACCTTTCGGTCTGAACGAAATTTGTTACCTTGCAGTCATAACATGTAATAAATTAAAACAAAACACACAATAAACACATATTTAACATCCACCACAGTGAGTTCACCAAGCACCTCCTCACTGTGGTGGAAGGCAAAAGTCTTAAAGTCTTTTCTTTTTCCCCTACTTGTTCCCCCTCTGTACTGAGGCAATCCAGGCCTCCGATGTCATCGTCCACTAGGCCCGCGGCCGAGCCTCCGAAGCCAGGCCGTCACCGCCGCCGTTGCCGGAATGCCGGAACACCACCACAGCTCCCAGTCAGGATCGACCACGGGAACGCTGGAGCCGCCGGAGCTCTGAAGCCGGGCCGCTGCTGGAGCACCGCTGGAGAGCCGCTGGAGCGCCGCAGCCGGGCCGCTGCTGGAGCACCGCAGGAGAGCCGCTGGAGCGCCGAAGCCCCGAAGCCGGGCCGCCGCTGGAGCACCGCTGGAGCAACTGCTGGAGCCGCCGGAGCTCCGAAGCCGGGCCGCTGCTGGAGCACCGCTGGAGAGCCGCTGGAGCCCCGAAGCCGGGCCGCCGCTGGAGCACCGCTGGAGATCCGCTGGAGCCGCCGGAGCTCCGAAGCCGGGCCGCTGCTGGAGCACCGCTGGAGAGCCGCCGGAGCGCCGAAGCCCCGAAGCCCCGAAGCCGGGCCGCCGCCGCCGCTGGAACACTGGAGCTCTGAACGCTCGCCACAGCTCCGAGGCCACCAGCTCCGCCATTAGGCCTCAGCACAGACGGAGACGGTGACGGGGGACACGACAAGAAAAGGTCGCATCCCCCCGAAGGGAGAGACTAAAACCTTGTTTCTCCCACCCTCCCCCCCCCCCCCCCCCCCACCCCACACAAACACAGCCTAATAAACCAAAATTCTAACTAAAAACAGACACAAAAGGACGAAAAAAAAGAAAAAAACAGACGGACTGCAGGTGAGCCGCAGCTGCCACGCAGCGCCGCCACTTCCGGAATTGCCATGTGCACTGAGATAGTGAATAACACTGGAAAAACAATGGTGCTGTCTTTGTGATGAAATGTTCGACTGAAGCTTCTTCAGCCCTCTGGAAAATATCCCATGTTCCTCATGCTGACGAAAACAGGCCCTCAATGATTTTCATGACTGCAGATCACCAGATAGTTATCAAACTTGGTGTTTGTGAAAACCAACTGAGTGATAACATAGAAAATAGGTGCAGGATGAGGCCTTCATGTGCAGGTGGATACTTTCAAGAGAGAGCTTGATAGGGCTCTTAAAGATAGCGGAGTCAGGAGAGATGGCAGGAACGGGGCACTGATTGTGAATGATCAGCCATGATCACATTGAATGGCAGTGTTGGCTCGAAGGACCGAATTACCTACTCCTGCACCTATTGTCTATTATGTTTACTTTAAAACTGCAAATTACTTAAGTACAGTTGTAATTCTGTTAACTGCTTTGGGATGTCCTGATATGCAACATGCCTTATAATTACAAGTCCTTAAGTTATTGAGCTTTGCAAATAAATAGAAAGTTGTTTTACTATAATTTATTGGGGAAGGCCAGAGACAGAGAGTGAAACAAAGAACCCAAGGAATGATAAGTAAAATCAGCGATAGATTGTTGGGTCCCTCATGTCTGTTCCACCAGTCAATAAGATCACAGCTCATGTCAAGTCTATCTCCTTTGCTCCTTAGATGCTGATGCAGCCGTTGAGTTTCTCCAGCCTTTTGTGTACCCTCATGTCAAGTCAAGTCATGTTTATCATCATATACACAAGTACAGTGCAGTACAGGAACACAGAAAATCTTTATTGCTGTAGCAACGCACATAAACTCAGAATATACCCCAAAACCTAAATCATACACAAATTAATCATAAAATTCTGCAAGACAGTTTTAAAAAATGACTGCAGTAGAAGAAGACGTAAGTGCGAAACATAATTAGAAAAAGGCAGGTCTGCCTTGGAAGGCCACCTCTTTCTCTTTGAGACTGTAACACCTGGTTCTAGACAGTTCATCCAGAGAGAAACATCATTCTTGTGTCCACCTGTCGAACCTCATGAGAATGTTATATGTTTTAATGAGACCACCTCTCATGTTCTATTACCCAGTTACTGTGGGCCTGGTCTGCATAATCTATCCTTGTGGACAATCTCTCCATCCCAGGAATCAATATGGTGAACCTTCATTTTACTTCGGAGTCACGTGAGTGACTTCGTGAAGACCCCGCCAGCACGCATGCGCGGCATATCGTCGCACGCACTCGCACCGGCAGGCTGGGGGGGGGGGAGCGCGCTCTCTCCACCGGCTCCTTCACAAGACCGGCAAAAAGGTAAGTATTACCTTTTTTCTTCACAGCATGGACAAGGGCCGGAGGACGACGCTGTCGAGGAGCTGAGCTGAGCTGCGGCCAGCTAACGGCCCTTGTCCCCGGAGCTGCAAGGAACGCCGGCAGCTTCAACGCATGATGGGGGCAGGAATGCGGAAGTCGGGTGCTCCCGCTGATTCAGGGGCCGACTCACCCGAATGGGTTACCGCTCCGGAGCTGGATGCAACGGATCCAGACTCCGAGCCCCCCGTCCCCCAAGAGAATAAGGGGGGATACAGGTACGTGGCAAGGGGTCTTGTTCTTTACAGGCAACCCCTCCCCGAGCTCCAGAAGACCCGAGGGGCTGGGCCGGGGGACAGCCGCACGACAGGGGAGCCCTGCAAAGTGCAAATACGTACCACAGCCAGGGAGATCTGCCGTAGTGCAGTCTGGCAACATCACTGCTGCGTCGTGTAGGCCTGCTGGAGCAGATACCGCTGACAACACACCCCGTCAGGCTGCGGTCAAGGGCGGAGGTGACAGCAGGAAGCAGGAAGCAGTCGGTCAGCTCAGCGCTGCGAGCGGCCGACCATGCGCCTCCACGCCAAAAGATGGGCATGTGTGGAGGTAAGCCTGCACGGACTCCGGGGAGCCAGGTTCCGGGGGCCGGCGCCGATTCAACTCACCTGCCTTCTTATCAGCCAGGTGGGCCCGCCACAGTCTGGGAGAAGACAGACTAGCGGAGAGTCCATGCGGGAGTTGTATGATCCTACTTGGGCTGTAGGTCACGACGACCTGCCATTGGACCCTAGACAGCACCCTAAGGGGGTGAGGTCCGATGGTGGAAGCCCCAGTGAATTCGCAGGGCCTGGGGAAGTCGGCTTGTCCGCTGCGTATAGGCAGGGACGGTCGCATTGAGCGGTTGGAGCTCTTAGTGGTGCAACACCTCCAGCGGGACCGGGAACAAGAAGAGTGGGGATTCGCGGGCATCCACTAGCCGTGCAAGGACACCACTCAGCTCCTCATCGTCTCCAGCCAGAAGCATTAATGATTGCCCAGCTGCTGAGTTTGACGACGACCAGGGACAGCCAGTGACCGCTGAACCAGAGCATGAGGAGGATATGCTGGATGTGGTGAGTGAAGTTTGCCGTTTCCACCCAGACAGGTGAACCCTGCACCACGAATTGGCGGGGCACCATTGATTGCCTAATTACGCACCAACTCTGGAGTCATATTCTCAATAATACCTTGGAGAAAGGTTCTCCACGGGCATAACGGCGTTTGCTAAACCCTGGTCGGGGATAACGTGTCCAGTAAATAGCATGATGCACTGGCACTCCTATGCAACGCCCAGTATGAGATAAATTGCCTGCGTAAGAGCTCCATATAGCCCACACTAAACCCCAAATTTGCGGGGTTGTGCCGACCATTACCGCTCCACCGCCGCATCAGTTGTTTGGAGACCTGTCCAAACAGGTGAAGGGACTGGACAAAGGAGGCCAAAACAGTGGGCCTCATGAAACTCCATATCGGTCATATGGGTGGGCTATATATCACCCATATCAGGTGATATGGGTGATATATAGCCCACCCATATCACCGGCAACAGCCTAATACAACCTGTGAACCAAGGCTGCCGGATAGGGCACAAAGATCCTACCTACCTCCATCTCAACAAATACAACGACCTTTTAGGGCAAGGCCAACAGCGGCCTGCATGGGAAATGCGGCCGCCGGCCCGTCAACCTCCATAACGTCCACCCGAAGCACCGTATGTATGGAACCGCCGTTCACTATGGAGGTAAGGGGGGTCTGGCTCCTCTCACGCCGTAGTATCCCTCCTGCACGAATAGGTGGGCGATTGCGGGCGGCCTTGGACATATGGGAAAACTGTCACCACAGATGAGTTTATTTTACAAAGTGTTCAAGGGTATAATTCGTTGGAGGTATAGATTCCCATACCCAGCATTTGCCTCGTAGGAATTTATTCTATCCCAAAAAGAGGTGGAGGCAGGGCATGCTGAAATTATATGGCGAGCAGGGAAAAGTGGTAATTGGCATAACCAAGCATGGACCTATTGAGTTTGAGTCTAATATGTTCACCAGCAGTAAAAAGGAAGGGGGATGTCGGATTATAATCGATTTAGCTGAGTTGAACACTTTTGTACAATATACCCATGTCAAAATGGATGCTTTTGGAACAGCTAGGTGGAAGCTTTACTCAGGGTACTTTATGGCATGCATCGATTTGAAAGATGCATGCTAAATGGTGCCCATCGCTGAGGCTCACAGGGAATTCTGAAGTTGTCTGGAAGGGTGCATTGCCTAATGGAACCATCACAGCCCTAGGCTGTTTACCAAATTGGTATTTACCTGTATTGGCTCTTCTCCGACAACAAGATTATAGTGATGGCATATTGGATGAAATCCTTATAGTGGGGCAGACCCTCCAATTGGCAATTCAAGGAGTGGCTGCAACCAAGGCTCTGCTTGAGAAGCTGGGATTGTAATCCATCCAGACAAATCAAAACTGCACCCGGTACGGGTTATGGATTTGGTGTTCACCTTAGACACCAATTTAATGAAGTTTATCATCCCCACTAATAAAGCTACTGCTATATTAGAAGAGTGCCACAATCTTGCTTGCGCCAGGGTATCGACCATGCGGCAAACAGCAAAAGTTATTGGTATTGGTAACTCTAAATTGGTAACTACATTCCCAGCTGCACGATTCGGACCGCTACACTACCGAAATTCACAAAGGTCACAAATCACAGCATTAAAAAACAAATGCTGGCTGCTTTGATCGGCCACTTCGGTCACCACCGGAAGCTAGAAATGAGCTATAATGGTGGGTAGATAATATTAAAGAATGTCATTGACCTATTATAGGGAGCAACCCTGATGTTATGCTACTAACTGACGCAAGTGCACCAGGCTGGGGAGCAACTGATGTCCAGTTGTGGTGGCAGATGGGAACTCTCATGAGTCTACATTCCTGGAGTCACATGGGATAAACTATATAGAAATGCTGGGGGTGTTTCATGGACTGCGGGCTTACTGTACTAATTCATGGGATTACATGTCCGCTTTCGAATAGATAATGCTACAATAATGGTTTACATCAATCATATGGGTAGTATCAGGTCGCTAGTTTGCAATGAATTGGCTAATACAATTTGGCACTGGTGCATTGAAAGAAATATTTGGATTACTGCGACCTATTTGCCTGGGAAGCTTAATTCAGTGGCGGACACCAGGTCACGTGTCTTCAATGACAACATTGAGTGGATGTTGAACCCCCAAATTTTGGAGATATTATAGCTCAATTTGGGGACACCGGATATTGACCTATTTGCGTCCAGGCTGAACCATCGAATACCAACGTATGTGTTGTGGGATCCAGACCCTGGGGTAATAGCATGGATGCGTTTTATCCATTGGGGGAAATGGTTTGCTACGCGTTTCCCCCCATGCTGCCTCACCAGTCGGGTATTGCAGAAAATTAAACTAGACTCTGCAACTGGCATATTGATCATTCCCGACTGGCCTACACAACCATGGTACCCGATGGTTGTAGAAATTTAAAAACAACCATGGATGGCGATTGGGAAACATCCCAAATTGATTACTCACTCCATTATGGGGGGGGGTCAGTCATCCTTGCCATGGTCATTTAAACTTGTTGGCTTGCAGGTTCTGAAAAAAGACCGCTCATCCGGGCAGGCATCTCGTCAAGAGCCATGAACCTTATTGCAGCATCGTGCCGGGAATCAACCCGCAAACAATACCTCACTCAAATCAGAAAGTGGGAGGTTTCTGTGCCGGAACAACAAGTCCTCCAACTCGGCACCAATACCGGATGTGTTGGAGTTTCTAGCAGGCCTCCATTTTGATGCTGGCCTCAGCTACAGTGCCATCAACAGCGACAGGAGTACGCTGTATTCATACCTGGATATAGGTATCAGCTCCCACCACCTGGTGTCTAAACTAATGAGGGGAGTATTCAATACCAACCCTCCACGACCCCAGATATACAGTAACGTGGGATGTGGGGATCGTGCTGACCCTACTGAGGAGCTGGGCTCCAATAGATGAGCTACCATTGAAACAGCTCACCCTTAAGGTGGTGATGCTCATGGCACTGACGACAGCCCAACGAGTCCAGACGTTACAAAAACTGCGACTGGACAGCATGGTGGCCAACCCTGGTCAAATAAAATTCTTTGTTAAAGAATTATTAAAACAGCACAGGCCAGGGGCGCATGGGCTGCAGCTGGAATTTCGGGCGTACCCTGTAGATGCCACACTCTGCATAGTCACCCATCTCCACCACTACATCCGAGTTACTGGAGTTTATCAGGATGAAGGAACAGGGGCTCCTCATCAGTCATAAAAACCTCCGCATCATCGGGTGACTACACAGACGATCGCCAGGTGGCTCAGGGTGGTGCTGGATGCAGCAGGAGTTGCTACTAACATTTTTAAGTCTCATTCCACCAGGGCTGCATCCATATCAGCGGCGAGAGCCATGGAGGTGCCCATGGACCACATTCTCGCCACCACGGGCTGGGCCAGTGGGAAAACCTTTCAACGGTTCTACAACAAACCTCTGGCCACCCCTGCGACATTCGCAGAAGCTATCCTGGGTACCGCTCAGTAAATGTCTGGCCCCGATTTAGGGGTTTGTTGTTTATTTGATTAATAAATTGTGTTGATTTTTCAGCCAGTTTCGACTGAACTCCATTAACAGCCTTCCTCCATCAGACTGGCGGCAGTGTGATAAGCATGGACGTTGTCCAGGGCGTGAAATCACAGAGCTTTGAAATCTTCACGGTCACTCACGTGACTCCGAAGTAAAATAGTAAGATTAAACGAGAACTTACCAAGTTTGAAGGTTGATCTGTATTTTACGAGGAGTCGCGGTGAGGGATTTCGTGCCCACCGCTCCCACCCTCTATCATAAGGTCAACCAGGTAGTTCTACGTTTTCATCTTACTATTTTTAGTCATGGTTTGGTTCTGTGATTCCACACCGCTGCTTTGAAGGATGCCGCGCATGCGTGCTGGCGGGGTCTTCACGAAATCCCTCACCGCGACTCCTCGTAAAATACAGATCAACCTTCAAACTTGGTAAGTTCTCGTTTAATCTTACTATTTCATTCCACAGCCACATGTATATCCTTCATTACTCCCATGCACATGTATCCCAAGACCAGTATCATCAGAGCTCTCCAGATGGGAAGGGTAGTCTGCGACCATTTAGTGTGGGTGGAGGAGTGAGGTGGCTGAAGCTGAGATGGGTGGTGAAAAAGGACTCAATTTTGTGAAGGAAACTCCTGGGGTATTGAAGTACTGAGATCAGTATATAAATGTGTAGGAAGGAACTACAGATGCTGGTTAGAACCGCAGTCTGAGGAAGGGTCTCGATCCGAAACATCACCCATTCCTTCTATCCAGAGATGCAGCCTGTCCCGTTGAGTTACTCCAACATTTTGTGTCTATCTTCAGTATATAAATTTAGATATGAATGATACCTGCAACAATGGTGCCGTGGTGGAGGGAAGTTCTAAGTGTTAATTCAGAATAACTCAGGATGCCTGATAGCATAGAAAACATAAGCTTCACGGCACCACTCCAATCCCAAGATCCCATTTCTCTTATAATCCATGAAATTTAAAAAAACCTAGATTTGCTTAATTTAAATAGACTTCCTTTGTTGCTGCGAAGAGTGTATTGAAAGATCCTTGATTGAATGTCACCTTTGCTAAACAGTGAAACGGAATAGGCACATAATTATTGCAACTTCAGGTAGGAAGCAAATCTAACTTTGGACACAGAGCACTTCATAGATTCACTTATATATTCCACTCCCTTATCCTCCTCAACATATCAATTTCATTTCACAGAATGAAGGCGTCAGTGCATTTGAACAGCGCGCATTATATGACCACACATACAATAGTTACGAATAAGTGCTAAGAATAATTTGCTTCTACCAGCTTCACAGGTTGTACGGGACGTGTTTACGTGCACGTACACACAGATGCTTTCATGCCCGTACCTGTTATTGCCAAGTCAAGAGCCAGCACTGTCACTGAGAGTTTATATTAAATTGATGGGGACAAGTTCAATCAAGACTTCTGAATTGAAAGTTGTGGAACCGGATCAAATATCCACTGTATACAACCCCATTTCTATATTCAAAATGGAGCAGAGTGTGAAATGAGAGCTTGAAACTACTGGGAGCAATAGTTACTGGATACCTTCACAACTGTATTCACTGATCTGAGCAAGTGTAAAATATTTTACCTTGGGAGGTTGAACACAAGGAAAAAATATACAACTAATGGCAAGACGCTTAGCAGCCTTGATGTAGAAAGGTTTCTTGGGGTCCAAATCCATAATTCCTTGAAAGTAGCGACATAAGTTGCAAAGGAGGCTCATGGTTTGCTTGCCTTTATTGGTCAGGGCATTGAGTATAAGAGTCAAGAAGTTATGATGCATCTTTATTGGAATTTTGGTAGGCTGCATTTGGAGTATTACGTGCAGTTCTGGTCACCCCATTACAGATGTGGAAGCTTTGGAAAGGGTGCAGAGGAAGTTTACCAGAATAATGCCTGTAGTAGGGGGCATTAACTACAGAGACGGGTTGGACAGACATGGATTGTTTTCTCTGAAATGCTATAGGTTGAGGGGAGACCTGATAGAAGTATATAAAATTATGAGAGGCATAGATAGGGTTGACAGTCAGAATCTTTTCCCCAGGATGGAAATATTGGTAAGGCAGCTTTGAATCCATACGATCAGGACACTGTTATTCCTCTGCTTCTAAACCTTCTGGATCAGCCCAACATGGGAGACTTTATCAAATGCCTTGTTAAAATCCAGGATGGAGATACCAATTGATATTTTGATTCTGGGAAAAGAAGGCATAGCTTTAAGGTGAGGGAGGCAAAGTTTAAAGGAGATGTGCGGGGCAAGTTTTTTTACTCAGAGGTGGTAAGTGCCTGCAATGCACTGCTAGAGGTTGTGGTAGAGGCAGATATGATAGCGACATTTAAGAGACTCTTGGATAGGCACCAGAATATCCAGGGAATGTAGGTCTATGGATTATGTCAGGCAGGTAAGAAGAGTTAGACTTGCATCGTGTACATCACAGACACTGTGAGCCAAAGGGCCTGCTCCTGTACTGTACTGTTCAATGTTCTAAATGGGTTGCATATATCCATTCACTCCTCAGATGCCGCTTGGCCTGCTGAGTTACTAGAACACATTGTGTTTGCCATATATTTCCCACTGGGTGGGTTGGTCAGTTTGGTGATTAAAATCCCTTATTTGATAACTGGGCCTGAAGTAAAATGATAGAATTCTCTAGAAAATTGATTCAATGTCAATATTTATAGGGATGGGGAATCCAGAGAAAATTGTATTTGGTGATGGGGATGTATCAGGTTCTGGGTGTGGATGTAATGAGGAGAACTGCTGGAGGAACACAAATTGTCAGACAGCATCTGTAGAAGGAAATTGACATATGATATTTCAGATTGAGATCCTTCATCTGGACAGTTGATTTTTACAGAATGGAGGAATCCTCAGCCAGTGAACTGCACAAAAAAAGACCAGGCTTCAAATACTAGGGCCTAGAAAGCTGGATGCATATCCTTGCTTTTCCTACTGGTACACATTTGAATATAGCTTATAATGGAAAGCAATATGGATGCAAGCACTGCTAGAATACATCATGCCTCTCGACGATTCCAGTTGGAAACCATCCTTGACTGCCTGGTGCAGCCAAGCCGTGGAGCTGTGACTGGGAAATTAGGTCACATTTTCCTGAGGTATTCAACAGTCCAGATAGTGGGTCTCGACCCGAAGCGTCCACCATCCATTGCCCTCCACAGATGCTGCCTGACTGATTGAGTTCCTCCAGCAGCTCTCCTTTTTTTGCTTCTGAAACAAAATTGATCTGAGAGTCAAGTCATCAGCGATTTTCAAATGGGTGCCACTAGGAAAAGCAATGGTTGCATCCAGGTTACCAGGCTACAGTAGCTAGGTCTTTTTTTTTGAACAATTCTCTAGCCGATAATTTCTCCCATTTATTTTTTAAAATCACAATCACATTTTTGCAATGCGTTCCTGAAAAATAATTTTCCATCAATTCCGTTTATCTGTTTTATGTTCTTGTACCTTTCAGCTGTTAATGGTATAAATCCTGGCATTTTGCCATTTTTTTAGCTTGTAATTTAACACATGTCAAAGCCCCTTAGAAACCTAACCTTAGCAACACATATCTTAAATTACAACTGCACCTTGGTTTTCTTTCTTTAATCTTCCTACGTTGTCTTACAGAGACCTTCTCTGTCTGTTAATCCTCAGCTTGCTTGGAGCATTCGTTTTTTTTTTAACCTTCGGAAAATTGTGGGTCAACTCTTTTGCTTATATCTAGAAGCACCGTGGCTCTTTCATAATCTCCTGAAGCAGAAGACAAGTCTCTGTTTAACATCTCAGAGCTTTACAGTGGTTGACATTCAGGCTTAGCAAACCACATGTTGTGACATGTTAGTTTAAAATTATGATTTGTAAATTAGGGCACAATAAATCTGGGAAACTATGGAGCTGTACCAAAGTAAAAATGATCAAGAAAAGAAGTAGACATTTTGTAAAGCTCATAAAGCTATTTATTAAGGATAGGAACATTGTCTTGGCCTTATTTGTCCAGTCCAAACTAAATGTTGAGTTTGATTCTTAACACCATCAGAATTAATTTTGAGGACTCAATTTAAAAGGGGCTTTGAAAATAATTTTAAGACCCCTTTTGAAAGTGAAAGATCATTGTTATGAAATGTTAAGTTGTGTTTATTTTTCAACAGAGAGGCTCTACATAAATATCTTAAGACAAGGTGTCCTCAGCCAGGGTGGAAATTTAAATTACCATCGTTTTAAGGTGAGAGGGGCAAAGTTTAAGAGATGACTCTATGACTATGACATGTATGGGCATGTTTTTTTATGCAGAGGGGGGTGGGTGCCTGGAACATGCTGACAGGGGGGTGGTATAGATAGATATGATAATGGCATTTAAGAGGACTTTAGATCGATACTTATAAATACAGGGAATGGAAGGATATGGATCATGTGCAGGCAAATGAGATCAGTTTACCTTGGCATCATGTTCAGCACATACACTATGAGCCGACAGGCCTATTCCTATGCTGAACTGTTCTGTGTTCTATTTACATTTTGACAATAATTCTGTATGTCCCTGAGCATGGGTTTATTTAACTCTCTCTCTCCCTAGCCTAACACTTCCTCTGGAGGGAAAGGGGTTCTTGAGACGTAGACATAACGTATGAGTAGCAAAGAATAGCCATAGCTGAGGCAATGAAAGCATCATACAGCTTGAGAAAGGATGGGAAAGAAAGAAAGAAAGCTGCAAGTAAGGAGACAAACAGTAAGGGCCAGGTATGGAAACAATACTGGTTTGTTTGGTTCATGAGCGACACAATGGGTGGGTAACTTAACCCTTATCAATATATTATCTGAGAATCTTTTGTAAAAACCCTCAGTAAACCTGTTTATATATTTTCGACAAAAACATGATATGTTGATGCAAATCATGATGGAACGGAACATTATGTAATTTGCACAAAATGTTATCCTGATGGAGATAGAATTTATTTGGCTTTTTCTTCTTCCTCAAACACAACATGCTTGCCAAACTTTTTCTCCATTTGACGACTTAAATTAGTCACATTATTTATTTACACCAATAAGCCCGTCTTTCTCCTTGGTTATTCTTTGCACAGCGTGTAGAATCACTGTAATATTTCCCTCCAGCCACTATTTGTTTATCAAAATGTATTCTTTAATTTATTGTGACTGTCCCATTGCGTTTTAAATGGGGCTTTTAACACACCTCCATTTTTGTGCTTTCTTCAAATTATTAATCAACAGCAACTTTTTATCTAGCAGTGCAAAGACTTCCAATATTTGCGAATATCCCATATAAGATTAGTTATTTAGTTAGTTTAGTTTATTGTCACGCGTACTGAGGCAGAGTGGAAAGCTTTTTTATTGCGTGCACTCCACTGCGGAAATACTATGCATGATTACAATCAAGATTCGTAATATTTTTAAATATGTATTTTTAATTATTAATTAATATTAAACATGTTTTTGTACAAGGCTGGACACGTCCTGGCTGTCACTACAAAAGCAAAATGCCAATTGTGCTGGAGATCCAAAATTAAAACATCAAAAAGCTGGATATACCCAATGGGTTAAGCTGCCTCTGAAAACGGTTTCTCTCCCCACAGATATCATCCTGCTTAATATTGCCAACATTCTCTGTTTATACTTTCACTGCCATTATCTATTATATCTCTTAATGTTGTAAACTTCAAGAACAGTTTGACCTTCAACTAGGATTTAGATCAAAATAGGAGAAAAAAAATCAAAAGTACATACACTTTCTCGAATTGCACAATAATCCAGAATAACAAAATAGTAAATGCACACTGATGGAGGGTCTCGACCCGAAACGTCGCCTATCTCCTTTGCTCCTTAGATGCTGCTGCACCCGCTGAGTTTCTCCAGCCTTTTGTGTACCCTTGATTCTCCAGCATCTGCAGTTCCTTCTTTAACACAATGCATACTGATGGATGTGCTGAAATCCTACTTTGGTCATGGTTTCACCAGGTCAAAATTTGAAGCTCATGTTGCATATTTTACATCAGGCTCCCGATGAACTTGATACTAATTTTTCAAATATGAGAATATGTAACATCCAATCTTTCCAAGATCTTATTTTGTCCCCTCCCACCATTATATCCCCCTTCCCAATCTTAGTCAAATTGAAATTCTTTCTTCTGCAATTGACAGTTTAGTTTAGTTTAGAGATACAGTATGAAAATAGATCCTTCAGTCCACTGAGTCCGCGCTGACTAGCAATCATCCGTTACACTAGCACTATCCTACTAACCTATAAACTTAACCTATCCTACTTAACCTATAAACCTGTACATCTTTGGAGTGTGGGAGGAAACCAGAGAAAACCCATGCGGTCACAGGGAGATCATACAAACTCCGTACAGACAGCTCCCATAGTCAGGATCAAACCGGAGCTATGGCGCTGTAAGGCAGCAACTCTACCCCATTCTTAATGCTTTTGCAAAAATCCCAAAAAACTATGTTATAAGTGTCTCTTAAAATATTTTGTCTAAAATGTTTCCTTTGACTGAAACCTGTTTTTCTATATGTCCTTTTTGATCACTGTGAAATCTTCGCTGCTATTATATGGATAAGCAAGAATGCATTACATTGCATTGTGCACTGGGTGATGGAATATTGTTTTCTCATTCAGCTTACCTCATCGTTGCATGTTATATTAACATTTCTGTCTATTTTTAACTGTGTCCCTTTACTATGGAGTCATCTTTTCATTGCAGCTTGGACTGTCTTGTTTAGCCAGCATCCTCAGTCAATCAACGTCCTTCCATCCTGAGCCATTCTGCGTTGCCTTTACTTGGCTGTGAGGCGCAGGAACTGAGTGGGGCCAAGCTGCTCTTTCACTCAACACACTGATCTATTGAGCAGCAGCTGGTCTATTGCTCTCGCTGCAATCCTGCAGTTTGAAAGAAAAAAAACTTGTTTTGCACACTACAATGAAGCCAAATTTGTGAAGTTGTTTCAAAATACATGAATGAAAACTACTCACTGAAGGCAAAGACTCTCAATTGACTCCAAAAATCAAATGCAAATCAGAAGAGGGAGAGTCGCTGCTGAATAGAAGGAATGAGCATTTAAATTCAAGATCTAAATTTAGTTAGTTATCCAAGTGTAAATCTGATATTAATGTTTATTAAGACATGTATGCAAATGTGAAAGAAAGGTCACTTTTGCACATGATGATCCAAAGTACTGATGGATGTCCAATAATATAGAAGTGCTCATAATGAGATTATTGTTGCTTGGGTGACCACAGCACGATTAAACTTCTAACAATCTGGTATATTTATCCACCCCTCTGCTAAATATATTCATGCTGCCACTACTGTATCAATTAGTAGCTGGGGCTATGCTGACAAAAAGATCACTATCAAAACCAGCAGAAATTCTGAAAAGTATATGACTAAATATTTATCTGGCTATTATTTGGCCTTCTTCTTCGTTATAGGCAATAAGAAATCATCATAAATTCATTGATGATTGAAAGATCTAGCATGGAAACAGACCCTTGTGTCCAACAAGTCTACTCTGGATTTGGACCGATTCTTCCAGACTCCAAAGTACTTACAGGTGTGTAGGTTAATTGGCTTTGGTAACGACTAGTGTGCAGGGATCGCTGGTCGGCTCAGACTCAGTGGGCCAAAGGCTCTATTTCCGTGCTGTATCTCTAAATGAAACTAAAACTAAATGCTAAAGATGAAAAGGCAAAAGGTGTGAGATATGGATAGAAGAAGTGCAAAATCAGAGGAAGGAATCGAGGAGGGACTGGAGAAATGGGTGTGAATCCAGGTGGGGCACAGGGAGAAGGGGAGGGAGAATGTGGGGTAGGAGATGTTGGGACAGGTGTTACATCTCCTGTGGTTGCAGGACAAAGTACTTATGGAGGTGGTGGTTTGGGTGGGAAGGGAATAGTGAACCATGGATTTGTGGAGGAATCAATCTCTGTGGAAAGTGGAAAAGGGTGGGGTTGTGAAGATGCGATCTGTGATGGTATCACATTGAAGGTGGTAGAATTGTCAGAGAATGACGTGTTGGATGCAGGGTGAAAGGTGAGGATCAGGGGAACTGTAGAATTGGAAAATGTCAGAACCATCTGAGGGGAATGGGAGCAAAAGCAGAATTAAGGGACTCAGGGGAGACATCTCTGAGACTGAGGGGAAAACATTTATTAAAGAAAGAGGATTTCTCGAATGTCCGAGAAAGCTTCCTCTTGGAAGCAGATACGGTGGAAATTGAGACAATGGGAATGGGGGATACCATCTATGTAGGAGGCAGGGTGGGAGGAAGTGTAGTCTATATAACTGGGCATCAAAGTCAAAAGTCAAAGTCAAAAGTCAAAAGAGTTTATTGTCATGTGTCCCTGACAGGACAATTAAATTCTTTCTTTGCATAGCACAACAGAACATAGTAGGCATTGACTACAGTTATATACTTAAATACACACATTAATTAATAAATTAATAAAGTGCAAATAACAGATGGAGGGGTATTAATGTTCAGAGTTTTCTCCGAGCCAGGTTTAATAGCCTGATGGCTGTGGGGAAGTAGCTATTCCTGAACCGGGTCGTTGCAGTTCTCAGGCTCCTGTACCTTCTACCCGAAGGTAGCAGGGAGATGAGTGTGTGGCCAGGATGGTGTGGGTCCTTGATGATGCTGCCAGCCTTTTTGAGGCAGCGACTGTGGTAGATCCCCTCGATGGAAGGAAGGTCAGAGCCGATGACGGACTGGGCAGTGTTTACTACTTTTTGTAGTCTTTTTCTCTCCAGGGCACTCAAGTTGCCGAACCAAGCCACGATGCAACCAGTCAGCAAGCTCTCTACTGTGCACCTGTAGAAGTTAGAGAGAGTCCTCCTTGACAGACCGACTCTCCGTAATCAGTGGTGACTATAGGCTCTGCTTTGCTCCAACTTTGGTTTCTAACTTACTTCACCTCCTCAGTTGATGACTGAACTTCCTTCCCCTCCTCAGTTGGATCAAAGATCTGGAGTTTCTTTCCTAAATCTTTTCACTTCATCTCTTATCTGGTGTGGATTAGAATGCTGTTTAATCTCTTTGACCTAGCCTAGATTACTCGTCCTAACTCAATGTCACTTTTAGTTTGATTGCAAATTTAAGGCATTTTATGATGATAATAATCTAATGATCACTTTCTAACAAGTGAATTCTAAGTGAAAACGATTTGTTTAAATAATTAATTCAAGTTTAAAAAAAACTTAAGGTATCTAGAACCAAAGTCTTCTGGTGGTGGTTATGTTATGTTTGGGCACTTTGCTTACTCATTGCATTGGTGAAATGTGACTCAATGCAGGACACTTTAATTTCCTTACATTTGTGGTTTATTTCAAAGTCTTTTAGAGGAAGCAAGTACTTATGCTAATTAACTAAATCCATCATATATCACTTGACATGTCTCTAAAAGCAAGATGAAGCTTCTCTTTTGGCCGTGACATAACTACATTGAAGCTAAACACTTAAGATTAAAGAGCCTCTAACATTAGTCTGTTTATTCGCAAGTAGATTAATAGTTACAGTCCTGCTTTCCCATAGACAAACCTTAGTCTGCCTTGTGCTAATTAGTAATGGTGTTAAATTGATTGCTTTGGCTTCAACATTAAAGAAATTAAATCAGTCAACAACATAAAGGAGTTGCTGGATTTGTAGCTGTACTCTTAATATATAAAATCATGATTTATTAAGCAGTATTCAGCTATTTATTGAAATGGAGTTTCAATATATAATAATAATAATACATTTTATTCATGGGCGCTAATCTTTCAGGACTCGCAATGACATCTTACAGGTTAAAACAAGCAAATTACAAACATATAAACAAAATGAACAATAAAGTAGTAGGGACAGCAACAATACACAATTCAAAGAGAGAGCAGTTGCAGCTAGTCACACCAGCGTTCACTCTCACCTCCGGCAGCCATCTTGGAAACGGAACAATCAAAAGCACATTTTAACATGAACATCCACCACAGTGACTCCTACACACTCCTCACTGTGGTGGAAGGTGAAATAAAGTTCAAGTCCTTCCCCTAGCTCTTCCTCAGTCATGGGCCTCGAGCCCCCGTTGACGGGACGATCTTGACTCCCGTAGCCGATGGCGTTCGGGCCCTCCATGTTGAGGCGATCAAGCTCCCGCATCGGTGGGGATGTCAGATCCCCTGCGTCGGGCGATCGAACCTCACGTCAGGGCTGGTCGGACCTTCCGCGACATTGGAGCTCCTAACTCGGCCTCACCCGAGACAACGAGCACTTGATGTTAGAGTCCGCGGTGGGAGCGATTCCAGGCATGGGATCAGCTCCGATGTTAAGTCCACGCCCCACGGTGGGGCTCACGACTGTCCGAGCAGGCTTCTAGCTCCATCGATGGCAGGCTGCAGAGCCCGGATAATGTGATCCGAAAAAACAAACTAAAAAATAACAAAAAGAGTGAAAAGACAAACAGACTGCCGGTAGGGCTGCCATCTCCCCCGTGGCCACGTCCCCTGAATAACTTCCAAATTCAAACTCTAAACTTTAGTTCCTTAAATATAAAGAACACAATTAGGTATCACGTATGTCTAGTTTTAAATATCAGTATGAAAGAACAGAACATTTTAAAATTCTGGTAGTAATTAACTCAGGTAAATATAAAATATTTGTACAATGTTGCAAACTCTATTCACACTTTCACACTTTGATGAACTACATGCACTAACTCTATCTCTGTAATGTGATGTTGTTTATAAATATTTTTGCAGATATATTTTATAAGATACTAGACCAAGTGGGACCCGTTGAGTCCCATCTCCTCAACGTGGGGGGGGGGGGGGAGCAGCCTGCGGCATGACACGCATACCAACGACCCCCCGTACACACACACACATACACTAACCACCCCCCACACAAACATTAACCACCCCCCTTGATATTATCTTAATATTGTTAAGTCGCACCTTTAACCCCATCTCCCGCCCTATCCACTCACGCATAGCTCCCAGCTCGCAGGCACATCTAGAGAGGGAGGGGGCAGAGAGAGAGGGCAGAGAGAGAGGGAGCAGAGACAGAGAGAGAGGACAGAGACAGAGACAGAGGGGTGGAGAGAGGGGCGGAGAGAGAAGGGTGGAATGAGAGAGGGTCGGAGAGAGAGGGGGAGGGAGGGTAGAGAGGGAGGGGGAGGGGGAAGAAGGGGGGAAGAAGGGGGGAAGAAGGGGAGAAGAAGGGGGTGAGGGGGGGAGAAGGGGGTGGGGGGGACAGAGGAGGGGGAAGGGGGGGAGAGAGGGGAGGAGGAAGAGAGGCCGGGGGGTGGTGGAAGAGAGGCTGGGGGATGAGAGACCGGGGGAAGAGAAGGGGGGAAGAGAGCCTATAAATCTCAGAGGGTGGGGTGTCAATATTTAGAAGAGTGTTACAAATGTAAGATATAAACTTACTTGTATCAGCATGTCTATACAAACAATTGTCTAATATATCTGGACCCATAAGAGGACAGTCTTGTGTATATGTTTTCACGTAATCTCGGATTTCAAGGTATCTAAAAAAATTATTGGCATTCAAGTCATATTTCTCCTGTAGTTTTTGAAAAGAAGAGAGAGTCCCCTTCTTATAGAGGTCTCCCACAGTTTTGATTCCCAGGTTCTTCCATTGAACAAACACCGCATCTAAAGTAGACGGTTTAAACGAGGAATTATTTGCAATAGGAAGAAGGCGAGACATATTTCTCAATTTAAGACTGAATTTCAGCTGTTTTCAGATACGGATAGTACTATGTATTATTGGATTTTGGTCATACGTTGACTTATTCAAATGTATTGGAGATAGTAGGATCGAGCCTATACAAAAAGGCAAACAATCTACCCTCTCCATTTTTAACCAATTTACATGTTGACAAGTATCGTCCAACCAGAAAGTTATATTTTTAATATTAGTTGCCCAGTAATAAAAAAGAAAATTGGGTAGAGCTAATCCTCCATTTTCTTTGGATTTGCACAAATGTCTTCCGTGTATTCTGTGGGTTTTGTAGTCCCAAATAAAGTTAGTGACAATAGAGTCAATTTTTTTTTTAAAGCTTTTAGGGAGATATATCGGTATTGATTGGAATAAGTATAAAAGTTGCGGAAGGAAGATCATCTTTATGGCATTTTATCTACCAATAAGGGAGCTAGGAAGTGTTTTCCAAAATTGGATATAGGCATACAATTTAGTGATTAATGGTGGGAAGTTTATTTTAAACAAAGACGAATACTTTCTAGTCACGTAAATTCCAAGATATCTGAACTTTTCAGTAACGATTCTGAAAGGAAATTGTTGGAGTTGAGAAGGGTCTTGTTCTTTTATTGGCATGATTTCACTTTTGTTCCAATTTATTCTGTATCGAGAAAAAGAACCAAATTGTTCTATAATGTTAAAAACATTTGGAATACTAACTTGGGGATTAGCAATGTATAAACGTACATCATCTGCATATAACTACATTTTATTGGAGGTATATTTGGTATTTATCCATAAATGCCTGAATGGGACCTGATACTCTCGGCAAGGGGTTCTATGGCTAAAGCAAATAACATTGGAGAAAGGGCACATCCTTGTCTGTTACCCCTATATAAATAAAATTTAGGTGAAAGCATTTGATTTGTCACTATTCTTGCTGTCAGATTAGTGTATAAAAGCTTCACCCATAAAGTTTTCTCCCAATTGGAATTTTTCCAACACTGTGAAAAGATAAGATCATTCCACTTGGTCGAAAGCTTTTTCTGCATCAAGAAATAATTGTTAGATCTTCGTTTGGCATTCTCTGCGAATATATTATGTTAAACAAACATCTCAAATTATAAAACGGGTGTCGTTTAGGTATATAGAAACATAGAAACATAGAAAATAGGTGCAGGCGGAGGCCATTCGGCTCTTCAAGCCAGCACCGCCATTCATTGTGATCATGGCTGATCGTCCGCTATCAATAACCCGTGCCTGCCTTCTCCCCATATCCATATAACCATATAACCATATAACAATTACAGCACGGAAACAGGCCCTCTTGGCCCTTCCAGTCCGTGCCGACTATTTGTTTTCCCCTAGTCCCATCTACCTGCACTCAGACCATACCCCTCCATTCTCTTCACGTCCATATACCTATCCACTTTACTCTTAAATGTTAAAATCGACCCTGCCTCCACCACTTCTGCTGGAAGCTCATTCCACACAGCCACCACCCTCTGAGTAAAGAAGTTCCCCCTCACGTTACCCCGATAATTCTGTCCCTTAATTCTCATGTCATGCCCTCTTGTTTGAATCTTCCCTACCCTCAATGGGAAAAAACGTATCCACGTTAACTCTGTCTATCCCTTTCATCATTTTAAATACCTCAATCAAGTCCCCCCCCTTAACCTTCTGCGCTCCAAAGAATAAAGACCTAACTTGTTCAACCTTTCTCTGTAACATAGTTACTGGAACCCTGGCAACATTCTAGTAAATCTCCTCTGTACTCTCTCTCTATTTTGTTGACATCCTTCCGATAACTAGGCGACCAAAATTGTACACCATACTCCAGAATTGGTCTTACCAATGCCTTGTACAATTTTAACATTACTTCCCTACTCCTATATTCAATGCTCTGATTTATAAAAGGCCAGCACACCAAAGGCTTTCTTTACCACCCTATCTACATGCGATTCCACCTTCAGGGAACTATGCACAGTTATTCCTAGATCCCTCTGTTCCACAGCATTCCTCAATTCCCTACCATTTACCATGTACGTCCTATTTTGATTTGTCCTGCCAAGATGTAGCACTTCACACTTAACAGCATTAAATTCCATCTGCCATCTTTCAGCCCACTTTTCCAAATGGCCCAAATCTCTCTGTAGACTTTGAAAATCTACTTCATTATCCACAACACCGCCTATCTTAGTTTCATCTGCATACTTACTTATCCAATTTTCCACCCCATCATCCAGATCATTGATATACATGACAAACAACAGTGGACCCAACACAGATCCCTGAGGCACCCCACTGGTCACCGACTTCCAACCTGACAAACAGCCATCCACCATTACTCTCTGACATCTCCCATTCAGCCATTGACTCCATTAGCCCCTAGACCTCTATCATACTCTCTCTTAAATCTATCCAGTGATTTGGCCTCCACTGCCCTCTGTGGCAGGGAATTCCATAAATTCACAACTCTCTGGGTAAAAAAGTTTTTTCTCACCTCAGTCTTAAATGACCTCCCCTTTATTATAAGACTGTGGCCCCTGGTTCTAGACTCACCCAAGATTTGGAACATTTTTCCTGCATCTAGCTTGTCCAGTCCTTTTATAATTTTATATGTTTCTATAAGATCTCCCCTCATCCTTCTAAACTCCAGTGAATACAAGCCTAGTCTTTCCAATCTTTCCTCATATGACAGCCCTGCCATCCCAGGGATCAATCTCGTGAACATACGCTGCACGGCCTCAATCACAAGGTATAAACCCAGTTTGGTCTGGATGTATTAGTTAATATAGAAACATAGAAAATAGGTGCAGGACTAGGCCATTCGGCCCTTCGAGCCTGCACCGCCATTCAATATGATCATGGCTGATCATCGAACTGGCCTCAACTACCTTCTGTGGCAGAGAATTCCACAGATAACCGATAACTAGGCTTAATCTACGAGCCAAAGTCTTAGCTAGTATCTTCTGATCCGTATTTAAAAGGTCTATTGCCCTATAGGATACAGGCTCCTCGAGATTTTTATCTTTTTGTTTGGAATTAATGTAATAGTTGATTCAGCAAGAGTTTGTGGTAAAGTCTGTTCTTTAAATGCTTGAATGTAAAGGGCTTGTAAGCATGGAGAAATTAAATCATTAAATGTTTAATAAAATTTGTTATTAAGCCCATCCGGGCCAGGAGTTTTTCCACTTTTCAATGATTTAATAGTCTCTACAATGTCTTTTGTTGTTATCTCTGCGCCTAATTCATCCTGTTCCCCCTCATTAAGAGATGGGAGATTGCAATTCTCAAGAAAGCTTTTCATCTTTGCAGAATTGACTGTTGTTTCTGATGAATATAGTGTTTGGTAGAATTGTAAGATTAAATGAGAACTTACCAGTTCGAAGTTTGATCTGTATTTTATGAGGAGTTACGATGAGGGATTACGTGAAGACCCCGTCCAGCACGCATGCGCGACATTTCTTCAAAGCAGCGGTGTGGATTCACAGAAAAACACAACAATTGAAATAAATATAGTAAAGAAAAAAATAAGAACTTAATTACCAGTTGATCTGTATAATAGAGGGTGGGAGCGGAGGGCACGTAATCCCTCATCGTAACTCCTCATAAAATACAGATCAAACTTCGAACTGGTAAGTTCTCATTTAATCTTACTATTTTACTTCGGAGTCACGTGAGTGACTACGTGAAGACTTCAAAGCTCTGTGAATCCGAACCGTGTACCAGCTCATGCTTCACTCACTGCCTGAAGACCTTAGAGGGAGGAAGCATGTTATACAATCAACAATAACCTGTTTTGTGAACAAAAAAAGGTTTATTAATAACAACAAAAAACAGAGAGCTCCCCCCGGGCTTAAATTAAATATTATCTGCAGACTCTAAAATTCTGTCTGCAAATGTAGCAGGCTCCGCCAGCGGCTTATTATAAAACCTTTGGAAAGTTCTTTCCGAGGACCATCCTGCTCTGGCCAGAATATGGTCCATAGGCACATCCATTTGCCTAGCCGCCGACGTAGATGCAGCCCTGGTGGAATGAGATTTGTACACATTAGTAATCGATTCCCGCGGACTTAAGCACCTGCTTGAGCCACCTTGAAATGGTTTGGCTCGTCACCTGACCATGAGGCTTCTTGTGGCTTATCCATAAGGCTTTTTCTCTCCCTCTTAAGTTATATGTAGTGTCTATGTAGTTGGCGAGATGGGTCTTGGCACACAAACCGTGGGTCAGGTGAATATGCCCGGAACTCCATAACTGGAGGCGTGGTACCTGGTCTAGATTGTTTGACCAGCCCCTGAATGTGAAATGTGATACAGTCCAATGACTCTGTCATGCTGTCCAGCCTCAGAAGGTGGAGGGACTGTACCCTTTGAGCTGACACTAGAGCCTGACTGATTTCAGTGTAAGTTGTTCCAGAGTAAGTGACCTGGGTGGTGGCCATCCCCTAAGGTACGTCAGTACTATGCTGACATCCCAGATCTGAGTGTACCTAGGCCTAGGGGGATTGGTGTTAAATATGCCCCTCATGATTTTGACCACTAGTGGATGGGACCCCAAAGTCAGTTGTCCTGCTGCTGGAACCAAATAAGCTGACAATGCACTCCTGGCTGTATTTAATGGCGCTGTAGCTGAGTCCTTCCCGATGTAATCCAAGCAGAAACTCCACAACACTGGTGGCTGTAGCTGTGGTGTAGGTAGTTCCTGTTTTGGAGCAATACCGTTTCCCATTTTCTTATATTGGTCAGGTATTGTCTCCTGGTGGACTCCCGGTGAGATGCGGTCATCATGTTGATGGCGTCCTCAGACAGTCCCAGGCCCAGTAGAGGTCTTTTTAGAATCTGCAAGCCAGGAGATTGACTCTGTCATGGCACGGGTGACTAATGCCTGACACTGGGTGGATTAATAACTGTCGACTGCTGGGGAATTCCAACGGTGTTTTCAACAGCCATGTCGAAAGCCACTGGGAACCATGGCTGTGTAGGCCAGTCAGGTATTATCAAGATTCCTGAAGCGGAATCCAATTGAATCTTGCGTAATACCCGACTGATGAGGCAGAAGGGAGGAAAAGCATAAAAGAACATTTTCCCCCAATGCAGCGAGAATGCATCAACTGCTGCTGCCTCAGGGTCTGGTTCCCAAGCGACATACGTTGGTACCTGGTGATTCAGCCTGGATGCAAATAGATCGATATCTGGTGTGCCATATTGCTTTGTAATTTCAGCAAACACTTTGGGATTTAACATCCATTCGATGTTATCATTAAATCTACGTGACCTGGTGTCTGCCACTGTATTTTGCTTACCTGGAAGGTAAGTTGCTGATAACCAAATATGCCTTTCAACACACCATTGCCAGATTAGGTTGGCCAAATTGTCACACGATATCGACTTTACACCACCCATGTGATTGATATAAGCCACCACCGTGGTATTATCTAGTTGCAACCGGACATGTGCATGATGCGTATTACATGAATATGCTTTTAACCCATAAAACGCACCCAACATTTCTAAATAGTTGATACCCCGTGTCTGTAGGCAAGATGATTCAAATTTACTCCATCTGCCCCCTGTGCTGGATTGCATGTTAGTTGCTCCCCAGCCCAAAGCACTGGCATCCGTTTGAATGGTTAATACTGGGTTGGTGATCATAATGGGACTGGAGCTGAGTCTTACATTCCTCGCCCACCATTGTAACTCTGGAATGGATTCAGCAGTTAAACTCATAGCTCGGTCAAAGTGACCTGAGTTTTGCTTTAGTGCATGCACTTTAGCTCTTTGCAAATTTTGATAGTGCAAAGGCCCAAATTGTACAGCTGGAAAGCTGCTACCATTTTGCCAATAACTCTAGCTACTTCCCGTATGGTTGGCTGATGTTTATTCATGAGTTTGTTGCATGATAGCGTCAATTCTGATGCTTTCCCCTTCGGCAGAGTTACAATCATGCGAACAGTATCTATCGTAAATCCAAGATAGTCCATGGCAGTGGACGGTGTAAGATTGGATTTTTCTGGATGTTATGACAAACCCCAAAGTTTCAAACAAACGTTTGGTGGCTGCGACTGCCAAAATAGCTGTCTCCAAGGTTTTCCCTACTATTAAAATGTCGTCTAAATACGCCATGACTATATGCTTTTGTTTCCTCAATAATGCCAAGGCAGGTTTTAAGATTTTAGTGAACAACCTTGGAGCAGAGGTTAGCCCATTTGGTAAGGCTTTATATTGCCATAGCTGTTTCATCCAGATAAATTTTAAATATTTTCGATGGTCCTTGTGTATGGGTACTGAGTAGTAGGCATCTTTTAAATCAATGCTTGCTAGAAAGTACCCCCTAGAAACCAATAGTCTGGCTGTTTCAAAAGTATCCATCTTGAAATGTATATACCTGACAGACTTGTTCAAAGTAGTTAAGTCAATGATGATGCGTCGTCCACCATCTTTTTTGATTTTAGTGAAAATATTAGACACAAATTCCAAAGGTTCATGTTTTGTTCTTTCAATGACACCTTTAGCTTGTAATCTCATCAGTTCAGCTTGACCCTCTTGTTTTTTCCTTGACTGAGAGGGTGAATACCCTTTTGGGTATATGCTGAACTGGTGGAAAATCTTTATGGACAAAGTCAATTTTGTAGCCATGAACGCTGCTGAGTATATACTTGTCATTAGTGATGGATTCCCATGCATCCAAAAACAAGTGCAATCTCCCCCCTGTTAGCACAGAGCCCCTACTGCACATATGCTGAGAGGAACCAGACCCACCTACCTCCATGGTTATTGGTGCTTCTTCTGCCTCTTCGCTGGGTGATGAGGCGTCTGCTGGGCTGTAGAGGGTTGATGTTGATCTCGATGTTGTTGGGGGTGGCGCATTTTCCATGGGGTCCGCTCTGGGCCCTGGCCTAAAAAAGGCTTACGGGGGAATGGTTGCGGACCCCGAGCTTTCACCAGTCCCATAGTGTGGTCGACGACTGGTGGACGCCATGGGGTACTGCCGCCTGGGTTTGTTGGGTCTGCTCGGTCCCAAACCTGCCCTCACGAGACCAAAGGTCTTGGATTCTTCTTCCAGGTCTTTCACCTTTTTTTGGAAGGTCTTTCCCAAAGAGCAGAATAGGAGGTTCTGACCCCGGTGTTTTGCAGAGTCCCGCAAATTTAGGGTTGAGGGCAGGCTTGATAATCTCCTTTCGCAAATTATTTATCTCATATTGAGTGGTGCACAGCAGAGCTAATGTGTCTTGCTGATTTGTGGAGATGTCCGCACCATCAATGGACCGAGCATAAGATGTTATTCCTGCAGTCAGGAATTTAAGGATCTTCTGGAGCTTCAACTCCAGGTTTCTGATGTTCTGCCCCAAATGTCCCCCAAATTTGGCTATTGACAGCAGGTACATTCAAAGATGTACAATTTCCTGGGGCTGTATATAGTTGAAGAGCCTCATTGACCACTTGTTCTTGTAGGGGTTTAGAGGACAGGTGGTTAATGCTGGCTGCAAGTTTCGGCTCTAATGGCCGACCCGCTTGTGGAATGGCCACGTAGCGGTTGACCACACCCAGCAGCTCTTCCTGTTCCTGTACACCCTGCGTACTCCCGAAATCTTCAGCCAGTGACCCATCTTCTTGACCAGCCCAGACCTGGTCGCCAATGCTGCCTTCAAAAGAAGGTGAAGCAATGGCCAGTGCCGTAAAAGGCACTACGGGAGTGCCTGAACTCCCTTGGCGAGGCTGCTGCTGCTCTCTCAGCAGATCTCGCTGGAGCAATTGCTCCATAAGCCGTTCCATGCGGCTTAGGCGGCTGCCTGTGCTCTCGAGCGGTTAAGGCATCTTCATCCGAAACGTCGGACACTACCGCCCGGTTCCGGCTGTAGGTACCTCCAGCCCGCTGCTCAGGCAGCACTAGCGGTGCTGGGCTCGGCTCGGTAGTTATAACCGCCGCCTCTTGCCCCCCCTCCAAAGAGCATTCCTCAACGGAGGACGAACGGGGGCGAGCTGCAGACTTCTTTCCTCGGGCCTTGCTCATTCTCCTGGAACACAAGACCACAGAGAGAAAGACACACGGCCACGGTAAACTTACCTGTCGGCCCGACTTTCAATTTGTAGCGGGAGCGCCTTGAACTCCCGTTCGTCGCGGTGCACTGCATGAACGCTAATGTCGCGCATGCGTGCTGGACGGGGTCTTCACGTAGTCACTCACGTGACTCCGAAGTAAAATTGTAAGAATCTTTCATTGATATCTTTTGGCAATGTAAGCAAATCTCCTTTTTCTGATCTAATTTTGTGTATAGTACGGTCATTCTCTAATTTGTGAAGTTGGCGTGCTAGTAGCTTGTGTGGTTTATCACCAAATTCAATTTTTTTTTGTTTAGTATATTGAAATGCCCTAATAATTTTTGCTGGGAGAATCTGGTTTAATTTAAATTTTAGTGCAGCTACCTTATTATGTTTTGCAATGGTTGGGTCAGTCGCATTTTCTAAGTCTAACTGTTTTATCTGTTTTTCTAATTCCAATTGTTCAGTCGTATTTTTCTTGTTTTGAAAAGCTTGGTATGCGATAATACAGCCTCTGACATAGGCTTTATAAGTTTCCCACAGCAAAGATGGAGAAATACCGGGGGTGTCGTTTGTCTCAAAAAATGTTTTCATCTGTAGCTTCAGATAGTCACAACAACTTGCCTCAGCTCGTATTTGTGCATTAAATTTCCAAAACGGAAATGTTTGTTATACATTCCTTCCAATTTTACTGAAAAAGTAAGAGGACAGTGATCCGAAATAATAATGTGATATTTTGGGTTGTAGGTAAAAGGGATAGCTTTGGCGTCAAACAAGAAATAGTCAATTTGTGTATAAACTTTATGAACACCTGAATAAAATGTGTATTCTCTTATGTTTGTATTGTTTATATAGGTGTTTAAAAGGTCACACGATTTTGATGTACTTTTCCTTTGAAGTGAAGATTTATCCAAGTATTGATCTAATATACAATTTAAATCTCCCCCAATTATCAAATTATGCTGACCAGAGTCTGAAATTGTATTCAATATTTTATTTAAAAATTGGGGTTTATCGAAATTAGGAGCATAAATATTCACCATGGTCAATGGAGTTGAATACAATTCCCCTGATATTCCCCTGATTTGTGAACATTTTCATTAATAACTGGAGAAATAAAGGATACAATTTTCAGATAAGGCAATTTCGGACTCCAGGGTATAAATCTCTACCGGAATATGTAAAGGTTTTACCATTAGTGCGTTGTTTTTTCGAGAATATGCGACAACACACAAACAAATAAACACACACACGCACACGCGTCCAAGATCAGAGTTTTATTATTATAGAGATTCAATCAACCTCAGCAGCCACTTGTAGTAAAGCTCAATGGGGATAAGCTCAGCAATCTTAGACCATGAAGCATAGTCGTACTCAACCTTGAGCTGCCTCCTGATCACATTGTCGCAATCAGATCGTACTAATGGCTCTCTTCCAAAAGGGGCCTGCACTGTCATTATCTATTGCCAATAAATCTGCGAAAATGGGGAGAATACAAAATGGGATTAATGTAAGATTAGTGTGAATGTGTGGCTGATGGTCTGCACAGACCTGGCCAGCCAAAGGGTCTGTTTCCATGTTGAATCTATTTATGATTCAATGACCAAGGGCGACATAGTGGCATAGCGGTAGAGTTGCTGCTTTATAGCCCCAGGGACCCAGATTCAGTCCTGACTATGACTGCTTTCTGTATGGAGTTTGTACGTTTACCCGTGACCGCGTGGTTTTTCTCCGGGTGCTCCGGTTTCCTCCCACACTCCAAAGATGAGCAGGTTAATTGGTTAATTGTTAATTAAGCAGGTTAATTGGCTTTGGTAAAAATGTAAATTGTCGCTAGTGTGTAGGATAATGCTCGTGTATGGGGTGACCACTGATCGGAACAGACTCAATGGGCTGAAGGGCCTGTTTCCATGCTGTATTTCCAAAGTAAAAGTAAAGATCAACCCCATTCTCATAGCTCATCTGCTCCTCATGTTACAATCATAATCATAATCATAATAGTACTTTATTAACCAAGTATGTTTTGCAACATACGAGGAATTTGATTTGCCACAGTCACACCACAAAAGACCAGCAAGACACCCAAATAAATTCTTAACATGAACATCCACCACAGTGACTCCCCCACGTTCCTAACAGTGATGTAGTTAAATCTTCTTCCCTTCTTTGTTCTCCCGCAGTCGGGGGCCTCGAGCCTTCCGTTGACGGGGCGATCTTGGCTCCCGCAGCTGGCGGTAGAGCCTTCCATGTCGGGGCAATCAAGCTCCCGCATCGGGGTGATCTCAGCTCCCCCGTGCCGGGCGATCGGACCCCAGGTCAGGGCTGGTCTAACCTCCTGCGACTTTGGAGCTTCCCGACATCGGTCTCTACCCGTGACTGCCAGCTCCTCGATGTTGAAATCCGCAGGCTGCAGTTGGAGCATCGATCCCAGGCAAGGGATCGTAGGCTCAGATGGGTGGGACTCAAAGTCAGTCTCGAGTAAGGCCGCCAGCTTCATGATGGTAAGAGATTGAAAAAAGTTTCCCCTGACCCCCTCCCCCAACCCCACATAAAACAAGCTCAGGATCCTCGCACCGAGTAAGGGGCAGGATTTACATGCATTCAGGTACCAGCCTTTATGCCAAAGATGGATAGATTCTTGATTAGTATGGGTGGCATGGATAATGGGGAGCAGGCAGGAGAATGGGGTTAAGAGGGAACGATAGATCAGCCACAATTGAATGGCAGAGTGGACTTGATGGACCAAATGGCCTAATTCTGCTCCTATCAGTTATGAACATGAACTTATGAACTTATGAACCAGCCAGCACAAGGGAAAGGATAGCACAAATGTCAGCTCTCCAAGGGACGTTATATGGGTCATCTGCAGAAGACTCAAATGAGGACATAAATGAAGCCACCTACAATGCAAGGTTATGGTAAGCACAATTAAATAGTATATTGGGAAACCAGCCAAGAGGTTTACATTTAGCCCAGTGGCCTGGTGGTGGCTTGTGTGAAGCACAAATTGTTGTCCTCTCTAGGACAGAGAGGATTCCTCCACCCACCACTGCCACTCAGCCAGTGTGTGTGCTGCAGATGTCACCCCAGCAAATCAGAGTGAGATGGAGGAGACCAGAGCTGAGACACCTACTCAAGCTAATGGATTATACTGTAAAGCCTCCTATTCCCTCCTACATTGAGCTCAGCAGCCTGCCTTTAACAATGACACACCCACTGTGTTAGCATTTCTTGGGAGAATTCAGGCAGGCGGAGGCTTGAATTCTCAATGAAAAGTTGTCTTATTTCACCGTGCTTGAAGTGCTAAGGTGGCCCAAGGGAATAAAGTTTTGCTTTTGGATAACTTTTGGAATAATTTAATTCTGAAGGATGGCACAGTTAAGCAGCTAGTAGAGCTAGTGCCAGAGACCCAAGTTCAATCTGGGTACTGTCTGTATGGAGTTTGCACATTCTCCCTGTGACTGCGTGGGATTCCTCCGTGTGCTCCGGTTTTCTCCCACTTCCCAAAGACATGTACAGTTGTAGGTTAATTGACCTCTGTAAATTGCTCCTAAAGTGTAGAAAATGGATGAGAAAGTGTGATAATATAGAACTAGTGTGAACGGTCGATCAATGGTTGACATGAAGTTGATTATTATTGCAATGAGGTTAGGTTAGGTAAGGGGGAGGTGCAACAAGACCTGGGTGTCCTTGTACACTGGTCACTGAAAGTTGGCGTGCAGGTACAGCAGGCAGTGAAGAAACCTAATGGAATGTTGGCCTTCATAACAAGAGGATTTCTGTATAGGAGTAAAGAGGTTCTGCAGTTGTATAGGACTCTGGTAAGACCAGACCTGGAGCATTGTGTACAGTTTTGGTCTCCTAATTTGAGGAAGGACATCCTTGTGATTGAGGCAGTGCAGCATAGGTTCACGAGATTGATCCCTGGGATGGCGGGACTGATTGAAAAGACCAGGCTTGTATTCACTGGAGTTTAGAAGGATGAAGGGGTATCTTATAGAAACATATAAAAATTATAAATGGACTGGGCAAGCTAGATGCAGGAAAAACGTTCCCAATGTTGGGCGAGTCCAGAACCAGGGGCCACAGTCTTAAGGGCCTCTCCCACTGTACAAGGTAATTCAAGATCTCTCCCGAGTTTAAAAATAATCAAACTCGTGGTAAGTAAGTAGAATGTACGTTGCGGATACGTCGGAGCTCGGGACGTCTCTTAGCGGCTCGTAATGCTAACGGCAGGTACTCGGGAAAAGCGGTAAGCTCGTGAAGATTTTTCAACATGTTGAAAGATTTCCATTAGATCCCCGAGTACCTACGAGCGGCTATTACCACCGTAATTCGCCGAGGGGAAACTCGGGAGAACTTGAATTACCTCATACAGTGGGACAGGCCTTTTAGAATAAAGGCCAGGCCATTTAAGACTGAGATGAGAAAAAATGTTTTCACCCAGAGAGTTGTGAATTTGTGGAATTCCCTGCCACAAAGGACAGTGGAGACCAAGTCACTGGATGGATTTAAGAAAGAGTTAGATAGAGCTCTCGGGGCTAGTGGAATCAAGGCATATGGAGAGAAGACAGGTGTGGGTTATTGATTGGGGACGATCAGCCATGATCACAATGAATGGCGGTGCTGGCTCGATGGGCCGCACGGCCTCTTCCTGCACCTATATTCTATGTTTCTATGTTTCTATGAAATTTAATCAGTGCTTTTGGCAGAGAACATCCATAACCTCATTTGTGCAACAGAGCATGATAAATTATAAAACATCTCCAGCTTCAAACTGGAAGAAGCCAAATATTCATTGCCACAGTCACGTTGATAGCCGCTGGCAAAACAGTCCTTGTTCTGTTCCGACGTTGCACCTACAGTTGCTGCACACCAAGCTTTCACCAAGCATGTTCTTATGGAAAGATAGATTTATTTTCTGGCTTTTTAGAAGTAATTTTTAAATAGCCTAAAGTCACATTTAACATTTTTAAAGGGCGGCACACTGGCGCAGCGGTAGAGTTGCTGCTTCACGGCATCAGAGATCTCGGTTTGATCCCGACTATGGGTGCTGTTTGTGCAGAGTTTGTATGTTCTCTCTGTAACTGCGTGGGTTTTCTCAAGGTGCTCTGGTTTCCTTCCACACTCCACAGATGTGCAGGTTTGTAGATTAATTGTCTTGGTAAAATTGTAAATTGTCCCTAGTGTGTAGAGTGGTGTATGGGGTGATCGCTGGTAGGCACGGACTCGCTGGGCCCAAGGACCTAATTTTGCGCTGTATCCCTAAAGACTAAATAATTAATTAGGATTGAAATGACTCAAATTGGGCTAAATTTCAGTCATTATACAAATAGCAGTACGATCATCCAAATCGAACTGGTTTAGGTGCAAAGTTATGTGTGATATTCTTTCTTACAGCTTTTGAATCTAATAAGCCTTGCAAGCTCCTCAGGTCCCTGTCACTGCACTTGTAAAGATTTAGTAAAGTGAAATTCCTGGCGGACAAGCCATAACAAACTAAATGCCCATGCATTACACAATGAATCACACTCCATTATTCTTTATGCCACGTGTCTTCGCTTCCATTGTAAATGTAATTATGCTCCTAAAGCTTATCCCCCTAGTCTAGTTCAGTAAAACACTGAGTCAAGCACTGGTTCAACGATTCTTTATTCTACCCAAATACCAACAAACTCCCTATACAATACCTAACCACCGCGGGTCCGATCCTTGTCTCTGCTCGTTCAAGCCCTTCAGCCTCATGCAAACAGATACTTCCAGTAGGTCACACGATCCCAAGTGCACCTCCAGAAGACTGACTCTGATCCTCATGGGGTTCAATCTGTTATAGGTCATCGGACACGTGGGACAGAATTACATGGGGGGGGGGGGGGGGGGGGGGGGGGGGGGGGGGAGGGGGGTGGGGGGGGGGGGGGGGGGGGGGCGGAGGGGGTGGGGGCAGCCCCTACAAGCCATCATACATATCGATCACATTATCACATTGACAGTTCCCTAACCCAATTACAAAGTACCCCATTACAATGTTTCTACAGAAGCTTCTAGAAGGATGTCAGTTAACTAAACTAATGCAACATTTTCCCAGATTGTATAAACAATTCAAACAAGGTTTCACACTTCAGGCAATCATCAAACAGCAGCACAAACACTCTGCAACATTATTTACAACACCTCCTTCTACAACCAATCCCCACTATGCATTTGCAGACCTTATTCTCTCTCACTGCAAACCTTCAAACATATTAACAAAGTTAGGACATCTGGACCTCACCTCATCCTGCATATCCATCTAGGGTCCAGGCTTTCTGGCTCCAGCTCACAGCTTGCACCTTTTCACAGAAAGAGGCCAAGCAGGCCTTGCAAATGCAAAGATCCTCCATGTTGTAATACCTCTAATTTGGCCAATATCAACATAAGCTCAAGCTATAGATTTCCAATTGTTGTTGCTTCAGTTCTCAGCTTGATGTATGACATTGTATTAAGCTGGGTTGGCAGAGGGGGTGAGGTCACTCTATTGGTAAGGAATGAAATTCAGTCCTTTGTGAGGGGTAACATAGAATCAGAAGATGTAGAGTCATTGTGGATAGAACTGAGAAATTGTAAGGGCAAAAATACCATGATAGGAGTTATCTACAGGGCAACAAACAGTAGCCTGGATATAGGGTGCAAGTTGCATCAGGATTTAAAATTGGCATGTAAAAAAGGTAATGCTATCGTGGTTATGGGAGATTTCAATATACAGGTAGACTGGGAAAGTCAGGTTGTTTTTGGACTCCCAAGGAAGGGAGTTTGTAGAGTGCCTCCGAGATGGTTTCTTAGAGTAGCTTGTATTAGAGTCTGCCAGGGAGAAGGCAGTTCTGGATTTAATGTCGTGTAATGAACCAGATTTGATAAGGAAACTCAAGGTAATGGAACCATTAGGAGGTAGTGGCCATAATATGATAATATGCAATTTGAGAGGGAGAAGGTAAAATTGGAACTCTGTAAAGCCAAGACGGATGAATTGAGAGGGAGAAGGTTAAATCGGAGGTGTCAGTATTGCAGTTGAACAAAGGGGACTATGTTGGCATGTGGGAGGAGCTGGCCAAAGTTGACTGGAAAGGAACCCTAGCAGGGATGATGGTGGAACAGCAATGGCAGGAATTTCTGGGAATAATCCAGAAGATGCAGGATCATTTCATTCCAAATAGGAGGAAAGATTCTAAGGGGAGTAAGAGGCGATCGTGGCTGACAAGGTAAGTCAAGGACAGTATAAAACTAAAAGAGGAAATATATAACATAGCAAAGATGAGCGGGAAGCCAGGGGATTGGGAAACTATTAAAGAACAACAGAAGGTAATTAAAAAGGCAATACGGGGAGATAAGATGAAGTACGAAGGTAAACTGGCCAAGAATATAAAGGAGGATAGTAAAAGCTTCTTTAGGGATGTGAAAAGGAAAAGATTCGTTAAGACAAATGTGGGTCCCTTGAAGACAGAAACAGGTGAATTTATTATGGGGAACAAGGAAATGGCAGAAGAGTTGAACAGGTACTTTGGTTTTGTCTTCACTAAGCTTGCTAATGTTATCCCACTTTTCAAGAAAGGAGGGAGAGAGAAAGCAGGGAATTATAGACCAGTTAGCCTGACATCGGTAGTGGGGAAGATGCTGGAGTCAATTATTAAAGATGTAATAACGGTGCATTTGGATAGCAGTAACAGGATCCAAATCAGCATGGATTTACGAAGGGGAAATCTCGCCTGACTTATCTTCTGGAATTTTTTGGGGATGTAACAAGTAAAATGGACAAGGGAGAGCAGTGGATGTAGTGTATCTTGAAATTCAGAAAGCCTGCAGTTGTACAAGGTCTTGGTGAGACCACACCTGGAGCATTGCGTACAGTTTTGGTCTCCTAATCTGAGGAAAGACATTCTTGCGATAGAGGGAGTACAGAGAAGGTTCACCAGACTGATTCCTGGGATGGCAGGACGTTCATATGAGGAAAGACTGGATAGACTCGGCTTGTACTCGCTAGAATTTAGAAGATTGAGGGGGTTCTTATAGAGACTTATAAAATTCTTAAGGGGTTGGACAGGCTAGATGCAGGAAGATTTTTCCCGATGTTGGAGAAGTCCAGAACAAGGGGTCACAGTTTAAGGATAAGGGGGAAGTCTTTTAGGACCGAGATGCGAAAATCGTTTTTCACACAGAGAGTGGTGAATCTGTGGAATTCTCTGCCACAGAAGGTAGTTGAGGCCAGTTCATTGGCTCCATTTAAGAGGGAGTTATATGTGGCCCTTGTGGCTAAAGGGATCAGGGGGTATGGTGAGAAGCCAGGTACAGGATACTGAGTTGGATGATCAGCCATGATCATATTGATATTGAATGGCGGAGCAGGCTCGAAGGGCCAAATGGCCTACTCCTGCACCTATTTTCTATGTTTTTATGTTTCTATGTTTCAGAATGGCAGGTAATGACTAGTGGGGTGCCGCAAGGCTCGGTGCTGGGACTGCAGCTATTTACGATATACTGTATATTCATGATTTAGATGAAGGAATTAAAAGTAACATTAGCAAATTTGCAGATGACACAAAGCTGGGTGGCAGTGTGAACTGTGAATAGGAAGCTATGAGGATGCAGTGTGACTTAGATAGGTTGGGTGAATGGGCAGGTGCATGGCAGATACAATATAATATGGATAAATGTGAAGTTATCCACTTTAGTGGCAAGAACAAGAAGGCAGATTATTATCTGAATGGTGTCAAATTAGGAAAAGGGGAGGTACAAAGAGACCTGGGTGACCTTGTTAATCGGTCATTGAAAGTTAGAATGCAGGTACAACAGGCAGTGATGAAAGCTAATGGCATGTTGGCCTTCATAACGTAGAGGATTTGCGCATGGGAGCAAAGAGGTCCATCTGCAGTTGTACAGGGCCCTGGTGAGACCACACCTGGAGTATTTTGTGTAGTTTTGGTTTCCTAATTTGAGGAAGGACGTTCTTGCTATTGAGGGAGTGCAGCGTAGGTTCAGGAGGTTAATTCCCGGGATGGCAGGACTGTCATATGATGAAAGGATGGAGCGACTGGGCTTGTATTCACTGGAATTTAGGATGAGAGGGGATCTTATAGAAACATATAAAACCATTAAGGGATTGGACACGCTAGATGCAGGAAACATATTGGAGGAGTCCAGAAACGGGGGCCACAGTTTAAGAATAAAGGTGCTGTCCCACTGCGGCGACCTAATTGGCGAGCTTAGATGAGTTTGCCCTCGACTCATACTCGCAGCATGGTCGACACGAGGCCCTAGGAGGTCTTTATAACTCTCCTTCATGCTCGAGAGAGGTCCCCGCGTACTCGAGGCCTCAGCTAGGTCGCAGCGTATTTTCAACATGCTAAAAAATGCCCGCGAGTAAAAAAATGTCGCCATGGAAAAAATCGATATTTTTTTTACTCGTAGGCTTAGTCGAAGTAGGTCGGCATGTTATTCGTAGGTAATCGAGGGCAGTCGAAGGTAATCGTAGATAGTCTTCAACATAGTCGAAGGGAGGTCGAAGGAGATCGAAGGAGGTCGTCTTCACTCTCCACTATTCGGTGTCCAATTTTCCCGAAGCTCGTAGAAGCTAGTCTTCAACAGTTGAAGGAGGTTGAAGGAGGTCGAAGGAGGTCGAAGGAGGTCTTCTACATAGTCGAAGAAGGTCTTCAACATGACACTTTTTCAAACTCTCCTAAACTTGCCAATTAGGTCGCCGCAGTGGGACAGCTCCTTTAGGAGTCTGGCATTTAGAACTGAGATGAGGAAAGACGTTTTCACCCAGAGAGTTGTGAATTTGTGGAATTCTGAATGCAGTGGAGTCCGATTCACTGGATGCATTCAAAAGAGTTAGATCGAGCTCTCAAAGCTAATGGAATCAAGGGACATGGGGAGAATGCAAGAACGGGGTATGATTGGGGATGATCAGCCATGATCACATTGAATGGCAGTGCTGACTCGAAGGGCCAAATGGCCTACTCCTGCACCTATTGTCTATATACCTATTCTATGTATTAAGATTGAAAATAAATAATTGATAAGGTGTCTAATCCAGAGTAAATAAAATAGAGGCATCAGCCGTGTCCTCATCCACCAGAAGGAGAGAGTATTGCATAGAGGGATCAGGAATGGGACAGAAGCTGAACTGTAAACATGAAGGGAATGAGCCTATAATTTTTATTGTCACTTGTACAGAGTTACAGTAAAAAAGCTTTTGTTGCGTGCTAACTAGACAGTGGTAAAAACTACTCATGATTACGATCAAGCTATCCATAGTGTACAGATACACGATAAAGCAAATAATGTTTAATGCAAGACAAAGTCCAGTAAAATCCGATTAACGATAGTATGAGTGTCTCCAGTGAGGTAGATAGTAGCTCAGAACCGCTCTCTGTTTGATAGGACCCTCAGTTTGATAGGACTGTTCAGTTGCATGATAACAGCTGGGGAGAAATAGTCCCTGAATCTGGAGGTGTGAGTTTTCACACTTCCTGATGGGAGAGGGGAGAAGAGGTTGTGACCGGGGTGAAACTTGTCCTTGATCATGCTGCTGGCCTTGCCGAGGCAGCGTGATGTGTAAATGGGGTCAATGGAAGGGAGGTAGGTTCATGTGATGGTCTAGGCTTCGTCTACAATTCTTTGCAATTTCTTTTTATGAAGGAATTAGATGATGTGAGATTTGCAGGTTTCTTTGATGGTAAAACGGAGCAAATACGTCTCTGGGACTAAAAAGGCCAACAAGCAGAAGGTATTTGTAGACATATGCCCAGTTAATCTCAGACACAGATGGGATCATAAATAGTTACATTTATATAGGATGTGGGTTGACTGGCCAAAAAATCAACTGGTTCTCAACTGTAACTGCTATGTAAGGGGGGCATCCACTTACTAAAGTGTTTAAGCATGTGGTCCTCTGACAGATTTCAGGATTGATTGAACACCAGACCTAAATTTACTAGGAGGGCAGTGGTCAAGCAGGTGGCATGAAATTCATTTGAAGTTGTAATTTACAGGAACAGGTGACGCAACCTGCCGCAATAAATAATAAATAATTTGATCAGTGCATGTGCAAAGTTTGCAGGACAGCAGAGAGGACTGAGTGTATTCTGCTTGTAACGCTCTTATAACCTGCAGAGTGTGGCTGGGATCAATTACATTGCCCTATAATCTGTCATTTTACATTTCCTTCATTACATCAGGCAGTACACTTCCAAAGTATTTCATTGGCTGTGATTCCCTGTGCGTGTGAATGGTGCCATATTAAAATATGTGAATGGTGCCATATTAAAATATATATATATATAATACAATCCTTTATATATTTATAAAACCAGGATTGGAGATAAAAAGGAAGATAAATATTGGAAATCTGTAACAGATAATTCTCTTTAAAGGTGGTTATATAATTCGCTGCATTGATGATAGAAACATAGAAATATAGAAACATAGAAAATAGGTGCAGGAGTAGGCCATTCGGCCCTTCGAGCCTGCACCGCCATTCAATATGATCTTAGCTGATCATTCAACTCAGTATCCTGTATCTGACTTCTCTCCATACCCCCTGATCCCTTTAGCCACAAGGGCCACATCTAACTCCCTCTTAAATATAGCCAATGAACTTGCCTCAACTACCTTCTGTGGCAGAGAATTTCAGAGACTCACCACTCTCTGTGTGAAAAATGTTTTCCTCATCTCGGTCCTAAAGGATCCTTAAACTGTGACCCCTTGTTCTGGACCGCCCCAACATCAGGAACAATCTTCCTGCATCTAGCCTGTCCAACCCCTTAAGAATTTTGTAAGTTTCTATAAGATCTCACCTCAATCTTCTAAATTCTAGTGAGTACAAGCTGAGTCTTTTTTTTTTTTTAATATTTTATTTATTAGAGGTAAATATATCTATGTACTTCACATATATCTTGTTACAATCATTGTACCCCATAATTTTATGGCTTTTAAAGAAAAAGAATAGAAAGAAAGGGAGTGAAATAGGTGAAAAGAGTTGTGATAGTGAAAGAGCGTGCCAAAAGGGAGAAGAAACCCTTGGTCAAAGAATTAGAGAAAGGGGGTTAAGAGATAGACCCTAAAAAAAGGAAAAGGAAAAAAAAAAAGCCAGTTACTCTGTTATATATATCACGCAAAAGGAATCCACCAACTCCATAGTTTTTCATCCCCCCCTACCAAGGCCCGAGATACTCCTGCACCCTATCTTTGTAGCAGTTCTATAAATGCAGACCACGTCTGAAAGAAGTATTCTGATTTTCCTGCCAGGACGAGTCTCATATCTTCCAGATGTAGTGTTTCAAACATAGTTGAAATCCACATATTTAATGTTGGTATAGGAGCATTTTTCCAGAATTTTAAGATTAGTTTTTTTCCTATTATTAAGCCCTAATCAAATAAATTCTTTTGATACACATTTAATTCCGGACTACCTTCTGTCATTCCGAAAATAATCCATTCTGGCTTTGGTGTCATTTTTATTTCGAACACTTTTGTAAAAATTTCAAAGATTTCAATCCAAAACCTTTGAATTTTTGCACAAAAGATGAATGAGTGTGCTATTGTAGCTTCTTGACAGTGGCATTTATCACAAATTGGTGAAAACGTTAGGGAAAAAATTTATTTAATTTAGTTTTTGAGTAGTATAATCTATGTATAATTTTAAATTGTATTAAAGTGTGTCTCACGTTAATTGAGCATTTGTGCACATTTAATAAGTATTCTTTCCATCTTTCATTGGAAATTTTTATGCTTAGTTCGTTTTCCCACTCACCTCTAATACCTTCCGTTGTTGGTATTACTGCATTTAGTATAATATTATATATATGTGAAATTAAATTTGCTGATTCCGCCTTTGTGTTCATTACTTCATCTAGTAAGTCTAATGGCATTGTGTGAAATTCATGTACATGTTTTTTCAAATAATCACATATTTGGAAATATTTGACATACTGATTATTACCCAGATTGTATTTTAGTTGTAATTGTTTAAATGATAATAGTGTTCCCGTATCATACAAATCTCCCAAAGTTTTAATTCCTGCTCTTTCCCAATGTATGAATGCTTTGTCTATAATCGAGGGTTTAAACAGAGGGTTTTTAGCAATAGGAGATAGGAGAGATAAGTTTCTTAATTTTTAATTGTATTTTTATTTGTTTCCCAAATTCTGATTGTACTATGTATAATTGGGTTTTTGTTGTAGTTTGTATTATTCACCGTCATTGGTGAAAGAAGGATCGCACCAATATTAAAGGGGGAGCAGTCCTCTTTTTCCATAATGATCCATTCCGGTTGATGAAGAGCATTATTCAACAATTGAATCATATTTCTAATATTTACTGACCAATAATAATACATAAAATTAGAGAGTGCTGATCCCCCTACTACTTTGGGTTTATTCAGGTGTGGTCTTTGTATTCTATGGGTCTTATAATCCCAAATAAAATTTGTAATATTTGAGTCCAATTTTTAAAAAAACCTTTTGGGTAGATATAGTGGGATTGATTGGAACAAGTATAGATTTTGGGGTAAAAAAATCATTTTTATGGCGTTTATTCGACCTATTAAGGACATCGGAAGCGTTTTCCAGAATTTAATTAAATTATGTCATTTCTTAAATACAGGGTTATAGTTTGCTTTAAACATGTCTTGATATCTTCTAGTAATTTCAATGCCCAAGTATTTAAATTTGTCCCCAGCTATTTTAAAAGGAAATTGTACGAGATTTATAGCATCTTTCGGTTTTATTGACATGATTTCACTTTTATTCCAACTTATTCTGTAACCTGAAAATGAACCAAAATCCTCAATTAAATTTAAAATATTGGTCTCACCAAAACCCTGTACAACTTTAGTAGAACCACCCTGCTCCTATACTCAAATCCTTTTGCTATGAATGCTAACATACCATTCATAGCAAAAGGGTTTGAGTACAAGAGCAGGGAGGTTCTACTGCAATTGTACAGGGTCTTGGTGAGGCCACACCTGAAGTATTGCGTACAGTTTTGGTCTCCTAATCTGAGGAAAGACATTCTTGCCATAGAGGGAGTACAGAGAAGGTTCACCAGACTGATTCCTGGGATGGCACGACTTCCATATGAAGAAAGACTGGATAGACTCGGCTTGTACTCGCTGGAATTTAGAAGATTGAGGGGTGATCTCATAGAGACTTACAAAATTCTTAAGGGGTTGGACAGGCTAGATGCAGGAAGATTTTTCCCGTTGTTGGGGAAGTCCAGGACAAGCGGTCACAGTTTAAGGATAAGGGGGAAGTCTTTTAGGACTGAGATGAGAAAATCGTTTTTCACATAGAGACTGGTGAATCTGTGGAATTCTCTGCCACAGAAGGTAGTTGAGGCCAGTTCGTTGGCCATATTTAAGAGGGAGTTGGATGTGGCCCTTGTGGCTGAAGGGATCAGAGGGTATGGAGAGAAGGCAGGTACAGGATACTGAGTTGGATGATCAGCCATGATCATATTGAATGGCGGTGCAGGCTCGAAGGGCTGAATGGTCTGCTCCTGCACCTAATTTCTATGTTTCTGTGTTTCTATTCACTTTCTTCCCTGCCTGCTGCGCCTGCATGCCTACTTTCAATGAATGGTGTACCATGACACCCAGGTCTCGTTGCATCTCCCCTTTTCCTAATCGGCCACCATTCAGATAATAGTCTACCCTCCTGTTTTTGCCACCAAAGTGGATAACCTCACATTTATCCACATTATACTGCATCTGCCATGCATTTTCCCACTCACCCAGCCTATCCAAGATACCTTGCAGCCTCCTAGCATCCTCCTCACACCTAACACTGCCCCCCAGTTTAGTGTCATCCGCAAACTTGGAGATGTTGCATTCAATTCCCTCGTCCAAATCATTAATATATATTGTAAATAGCTGGAATCTTGAGTAAAACACCAACTACCGGAGTAACTATGTGAGTCAGGCAGCATCTGCGGAAGAATTGATATGCAATGTTTCAGGTTGGGACCAGTTTGACATGGGCAAATAGGGCTAGCTTAGATGGGGCATCTTGGGCTCTCTGAATTAGTTAGTTTAAAGGGCCTGTTTTCGTGCTGTATGAAAAAGCATCTGCAGATGTTAAAGATAAGATAAAACCGGATAAATATAGAATTAACATTAATAACATTTATTATTTAAAAATGATGAATAACTGATGTGCTTTATACTTCACTGCAGTTTTGAATAATATGAGGTTGTAGAGGTCCACGCGTTGTGTAAACACTCCGTTTAATAATTAACCGAAACAGCCCCGTCACTCACGCGCGCATCATTAATATTTAACTACTACCATGCCGTCGCTCGTGAGCGCAACCGAGTTAAACTCCAAACGCCAAATCCTTTGTTCTCCAACCCCACGATGGCCCGTCCCCCCAACCGTGTGATTGGTCAGCCCAGATCACTCCCAGTCCACGCGAGAGTTCGAGCCCGACAAATGGCGGTTCGATACCAAAATGGCTCAGCCCGCCACATGACACCCTCCCCCCCCAAAAAAAAACAGAGTAATGGAGGCGGTTAGGCTCACGAGTGAGGTGACTTGATCTCGTATATGCTTCTCCTGTGTTCGGGGCCGCAGCTGGCAGAGTTGAAGGTGGGTGCGGTTGTGACAGTGGATGCCCTCTACGGCGGGGCTGTGCCACCTGCACTGGTTGGTCAATGTCCAAATGTGCCGGCTTAAGATAGTCCACGGAGACAATCTTGTGCCTGCAGCCCATGTTTATGACAAAAGTCGTGGTGTCGTGTTGCAGTACCTGGAAAGGTCCCTCGTAAGTCCTTTGCAGTGGCGTACGGTGGGAATCGTGGCGAAGGAAGATGTACTGGCAGTCCTGGAGGGCGGGTGGGATGTACGTGGTGGTGAGTCCGTGGCGGGACATTGGGACTGGAGAGAGCGTGCCCACCTTCTCCCTGAGGCACGTCAGCATGGTCGTGGGCGGTTCCTGATGTCCACGTGCTGCCGAGATGAAGTCCCTTGGAACCGTAACTGGGGCGCCGTACACCAGCTCGGCTGAGGAAATTGCCAGGTCCTCCTTCGGGGCAGTGTGTTTGCCCAGCAGGACCCACGGCAACTCGTCCATCCAGTCTGGGCCCATGAGCCGTGCCTTTAGGGATGCCTTCAGGTGCTGGTGAAAATGCTCCACTAGGCCGTTTACTTGCGGGTGGTAGGCCGTAGTGTGGTTCAGCTGAGCGCCAAGCAGCAGGGTCATTGCTGACCACAACTCGGAGGTGAACTGCGTACCTCTGTGTGAGATGTCCACCGGCACACCAAAGCGGGCGAACCTGTGGGCAGTGAGTGCACGTGCACAAGTCGCAGTGGAGGTACCATAGCGGGATGGCTTCAGGCCATCTCGTGAATCCGTCCACGATGGTGAAAAGGTGGGTGACACCTCTGGATGGGGGCAGCGGTCCAACGATGTTGACGTGGATGTGGTCGAAAGGGCTGGTGTGGCAGGGCAAAATTCTGCAGCGGCACCTTGATGTGTCGCTGAATCAAAATGGCTCAGCCCGCCACAAGGTAATTTCATTGAAAGGGATTGATAAGTTAGATGCTGGGAGTGTATTTTCTTCCGACTGAATTTAGAACTTGACTCAAAATAAGGGAAAGTCAGTTAGGACTGGCTTGTGGAGACATACCTTCACTCAGAAATTTGTGAAACTTTGGAATTCTGGAAGTACTCAGCAGGTCAGGCAGCCTCTGTGGAGGGAGAAGCAGAGCTAAATTCTTGTCTTCTTAACATTTTAGGTTCATGATCGGCTGAGAATTTCAGCATTTTCTGCATTACCCAAGCAGAAATAAATAATTTGGCTTCTTTGACATGATGAAATATCATTAATGTGGTATAAATTCTATTTCTCTTTCCTCACCTGACCTGATGAGATTTTGCAAATTTCTCAGTTTTAACAGCATCGGCAAAAATATTGCTTTTTGGAATTTCTTTGGTTTTGCTGGTTCTTTACCGAACCACATTGACACCCTTAAAGCAGTAAGGCGATAGTCCCATTAGTGGCTCAGAACAGGTGTTACTGACTCACCTTCATAGGTACTGAGCATCTGTTCCGTCAGCAAGAATCCTGCTGGCATCTCTGGAACTAAACGTTGTCAGAGAATGGAGGAACAAAAAACTACAGATGCTTTAGTTTTAGTTTAGTTTAGTTTAGTTTAAAAGTTTATGTGGAAGTCGTCTTTAGCTTAGTTTAGAGATACAGTCCCTTGGCCTTCTGAATCCACACTGACCAGCAATTCACACATACTAGCTCTATCCTACACACTAGGGACAATTTACTATATTTATCAAAGCCAAATTAGCATACAAACCTGTTCGTCTTCAGTGTGGGAGGAAGCCGGAGCACCCAGGGAATGCCCATGCGATCACGGGGAGGATGTACAAACTCCGTACGGGTAGTACCTGTAGTCAGAATCGAACCCGGGTCTCTGGTGCTGTAAGGCGGTAACTCTATCGCTGCGCCACTATGCTGCCCCTAATCTGGTTAAGGATAAATCAGATAATACTGTACATAGATACAACCAAGCCAAACTCAAATACAAATGATCGAGCAAGGGGAAAGATACAGAGTGCAGAATATAGTTCTCGGCATTGTAGTGCACAAGTTGCAAAGACAAAATCCGGAGACCATCAATGGGGTAGCGGTAATTAGGATACTTCCCTGCATTATGGAAGGACCGTTCAGAAGCCTGTTAACAGAGGCAAGATGCTGTTGTGCACGCTTTCAATCTTCTGCACCTTCCCCCCCCCACAAAAGCAGGCAGAAGAAGATATGACTAGTTGTTTACATTAAGGGCGGTGTTTCACTCGTTAGCGTTTTTTGCAGTGGTGGCATCTGCTTTGCCAAAGTGCATGGAAAGCCAAAAGTGATGGAACACTGATAGAAAAAGGAAACGTAATGCAAAACACATCCTTTACTGCTACAAGAATTCATGCCGCGCAATAGCTACTTGAACCATGAGGAAGAGACAACTAAAAGTGTTACATATTATGTGCAAACCGCATTTCTGCACTAGTTTGTTCTTTCTTTGCTTTAAGTAAAGCAGTTAAATCTTCTCCTCTTCCCAGGACATTCTACGTGGCATTGTCAGCCACAAGATATCTAGCATTCTCCTCAACCTGTTAACTGCAGGGAAGTAACATGGTTCCAAAGACAAGACAGGCTGCACCTAGAGTGCAATACTTCCTTGCCCCCTCCCCTCCACAGCTTCCTTTCCTCTGGTTCACTACCCCCAGAAGACTTCCAGTCTCAATGACCTCCATGTCAACTTAATCTTTTGAAGACGTGTTCTGTGAGCGAGGCGTTCCAAATACAAAATAATGCTCATCTTTAATCCTAAAGCAGAACTTGCTTTTCTGTCCACCCACGGAGTTCAATGAAATGAAAGTGTTTTCTAAAGGACTGTTCATTTATACCATGAGGTATAAAATTCTGTACCAGGTTTTTATGATCTGCAATGCACATCTCAAAAAGCTTGGCGAAGCATATTTAAAAGGGAAGTGAGAATATTCTTAAAATTGAACCACTTACAGGAAAAGGAGAAGAAATTGGGAAAGGACGAGAGAAGGGATGGCCAAATACATAGCTACGTCAAAGCACTGACATGGACATGAAGGGGTCAACCGCCTTCCTTCTGTGTTGAGCGACTTAATATTAATAATTTGCTCATGCTCTTCAACAAAGCTGACCAGAAAATCCACAAAACTAATTCAAATTCAGCAATAGCAACCTTAAACTGCAAACATCCAAACACTGAAAGAAATGCTAAAGCCACTCCTACCAATGTGAACAGAGCAGGTGCCATGACTCCAAACACTGGATCTGCACAATCTTGTATTGTGTTCAGCGCTAACTCAATGTGATCAGCAGAGGGCACGAATATTCAGCATTTGAATCTTCTAGTTATGCGTCAACAACTTGCACAGCCAATGATTAAGCACAACCAATACATCAGGCTGAGATTACTCATACAACACAGAAACAGGTCCTACAGTCTAACTTGTCCATGCCAACCAAAATTCCTCATTAAAGCTAGTCCCATTTGTCTGTTTGGTTCATATCCCTCTAAATCCTTCTTATCCATGTACCCATCCAATTATCTTTCAAATGCTGATGTAGTACCTGCCTCAACTAACCCCTCTGGCAGCTCGTTTCATATACTCACCACCCTCTGCATGAAAATGTTGCCCCTCAGGTTCTGAATCAATCTTTCCCTGTACACCTTAAACCTATGCCCTCTATTTATTTTTTTTTACCCTAGCCTGGGAAAAAGACTCTGGGAATTCACCCAATCTGTTTCCCTTCCCCTTGACAATGGTCTGCAAACCACGCCTGGGGTGTCCCGTGGAGCCACGGGGGCCCGATCCACCCACCGAACAACTGCGGCGCCAACTAGAACACCAGTAGGCCTGACTCGCCCCACAGGCCTCCCAGGGGACTGCGGAGAAGCCGGGCTGTGCCGAAGGAGCCTCAGCGGAGGTGACAATGGAGCCTCAGCGACGGCAGCGGGTGCCTCGGTGGCAGCGTGAGCCTCAAAGGCAACAGGAGCAACAGGAGCCCAGGTGGGGTCTCAGCGGCAACAGGAGCCTCAGCGGCAACAGGAGCCTCGGTAGCAACAGGAGCCTCAGCGGCAACAGGAGCCTCAGCGGCAACAGGAGCCTCAGCGGCAACAGGAGCCTCGGTAGCATTGGGGGACTCGGAGGCGGTGGGACCTTTGGCAGCGTTGGGGCCTCAGCATCGACCCGTGATCAATGGTCGATGAGGGGGGGGAGGGGAAGACAATGGGGACCTGACGTGAGGGGACCCGGCGTGAGGGATGGTGGGATAACAAAAGAGGACCCGGTGTGGGGGAGGGTGTGCACTCTAGTTTAGAATCCTCTGCCCAGGGGATAAGTCTGCGTTTGTTTGTTTGTTTGGACATTTGATCCGGTGAAGGCGCTGTGCACACAGCAGCCAGACAACAGTCGTTTGTCTTTTCTTTTTGTTTTCACTTTTAATTTCAAGTTTTTCGTGTACCTTGTGTGCTGTGACTGTTGGCAGACCAATTTCCTTCCGGGGATGAATAAAGTTTTATCGTATCGTATCGCATCATTTTGTTTTGCCACTAGGAAGGCAGCACACCGTAGGGGAGTCACGTTTGCTGCCACAGAATCTCATGTCTGCACCCCTAACTAATGAGTCTCCTTTCACAATCACCCTGTCTGACGTGATCCTAGCCTGCTGTGCCTGAGAGCCAGGCCTGGTGCTATAGACCTGACTGCAGCTGCTGCTGCTCTCCTTCGGCTGGTCATTCCCCAAAAGTATCCAAAAGAGTGGGGAATGGCAACTCTTTGCCTCCTCCCTTTCCTGGTGATCACCCATCTCCTTTCCAGCTGCACCTTAGGTGTGACCACCGCACTATAAGCGATCTTTGACACTCTTAATATCCTAGATGTTCCTGGGGAACGACCTGTTGCATTTCCAGTTCCCTCACAAAGCCAGTCACGAGCTGCAGCTGGGCGCACCTCCTGCAGGTGCAGTCTTCAGGGACATGGAAGTTTCCCCAACTTCCCACATCCTGCAGGAGGAACATATTAGTTCCCTAATTGCCATCTCTATTGCACTAAGACCAATGAAGAGTTCCACAAAAAAACCTGACCTAACCTTGCCTGCTGTCACGCTCCACATTGCCTCCTTGTAGAAGCATCATGAACCAAAGCCTCAGCACTCTTTACACTCAAAAAAACACTTGTATCTCAACACACACTCTATCCCAGCACATCCACTCCACTTGTGCCTGCATAAGAAAGAACTGCAGATGTTGGTTTAATTCGAAGGTAGGCACAAAATGCTGGAGTAAAGGGCTTGTTCCACTTGGGCGACCTAAACCACGAGTTTAGAAGACCCTGGATGAGTTGAAAAAAATGTCAAGGTCGTGTTTACTCGGCAAAGTAAAAGACCTCCTACGACCTCCTACGACTATGTCTACGACCTCCTATGACCATGTCTACGACCTCCTACGAATATGTCTACAACCTCCTATGACCATGTCTACGACCTCCTACGACTATGTCTACGACCTCCTATGACCCCCTCCTCGACCTCAGTCTCCCACACCTAAGACCAACTACGACTAGCTACGCGTGGAAAATGATCACATGATAAAATGATGTCATGTTTGCATTTTTTTTCTCGGGCCAGTTACTGACCTACCACTACCATCACGACCTACTACGACCTACCTCCGACCTACCTACGAGTGCAAAGTATCAATTTTTTCCATGCCGACTTTTTTTTGATTCGTGGACATTTGTTATCGGGCTGGAAAAAACGCCGCGACCTACTTGAAGCCTCGAGTACGCGGAGACCACTCACGAGTATGAGGAAGAGTTACAAAGACCTCCTACGACCTCGTGGCGACCTTGCCGCGAGTATGAGTCAAGGGCAAACACGGCAGAGGTCGCTAATTAGGTCGTGAAAGTGGGATCAGCGGAACAGGCAGCATCTCTAGAGAGAAGGAATAGGTGACATTTTGGGCCGAGACCCTTCTTCAGACAGATCAGTCTGAAGGGTCTTGGCCCCAAACGTTGGCCATTCCTTCTCTCCAGCGATGCTGCCTGTCCCACTGAGTTACACCAGCAAGACTAGGCTTGTATTGAAAAGACTACGCTTGTATTGAAAAGACTAGGCTTGTATTCACTGGAGTTTAGAAGGATGAGGGAGGATCTTATAGAAACATATAAAATTGTAAAAGGTCTTGACAAGCTAGATGCAGGAAAAATGTTTCCTGTGTTGGGTGAGTCCAGGACCAGGGGCCACAGTCTTAGAATAAAGGGGAGACCATTTAAGACTGAGGTAAAAAAAAACGTTTTCACCCAGAGAGTTGTGAATTTGTGGAATTCCCTGCCACAGAGGGCAGTGGAGGCCAAATCACTGGATGGATTTAAGAAAGAGTTGGATAGAGCTCTAGGGGCTAGTGGAATCAAGGGATATGGGGAGAAGGCAGGCACAGGTTATTGATTGGGGACGATCAACCATGATCACAGTGAATGGCAGTGCTGGCTCAAAGGGCCGAATGGCCTCCTCCTGCACCTATTTTCTATGTTTCTATGTTTCTATTTTGTACCTACCACTAGGGGCAATCACTCCGGGATGCTAATGGCTGTTTTTAAAGCTCCAGCACTGTTCCTTCTCACAGCTGCTCACCCTCTTTACCTTCTGCCAGATGCAAGCAAGGAGAAGGAATGACCAGGATGAGACAAATCATTAATAATGTTGGCTACTTTTCCAAGGCAGCATGAAGTGTAGATGGAGGCAATGGTAGGAAGTCTGGTCTGTGTGATGGATTGAGCTACATCTATCACTCTCTGCAATTTTACTGTGGTCTTGGGCAGAGCTGTTCCCAATCCAAGCGGTGTTGCAACCTGACATGGTGCATTTGTAGAAGTTTATAAGAGTCTCTGGAGGCATACCAAATTTCCTCAGACTCCTCAGGAAGTAGAGATTCTGGTGTGCCCTCTTGACTGTCGCATCAATGTGGTTGATCCATGATAGATCATTGGCAATATTAACGACAAGGAATTTGAAGCACGTCACTATTTCCACTCCTGCACCATTGATGCTGATTGGGGGTGGAAGATTGCAACCTTCACGTGGTCCGGCCTGTTTCGACTAATGCAATCAACTCGACGTTCACAAACAGAAGATCAAATGGAACAAGTTGTCCTACAACTTTAGGCTGTGCACGCCACACGACAGAAGAAGAAGATGCTGATTGGGACATATACTTCAGCATGCCCCCTGAAGACGAGACCTAGCTCCTTCATCTTGCTGACATTGAGGGAGAGCTTATTGTCCTGACACCATGTCACCAAGTTCTTCTTCCTGTACTCCGTCTTATCCTTGTTTGTGATTTTTCACACCAAGGTGTTGTCATCGGCAAATTTGTAGATGGATTATAGCCAAATTTGGCCGTACAGTCATTACTGTACAGGGAGTATAGTACAGTAGTTGACTGAGAACACATCCTTGCAGGGCACCAATGTTGAGATTTATTGTGGAGCAAATGTTGTCACTGATTGAGTTCTGTGGGTCAGAATCGAGTGGCAGAGGAGGGAGTTGATTTCTAGGTCCATGAGTTTGGAGATGAGTTTGGATGGGATTATGTGGATTAAGGCAGTCAATAAATAGGAGTCGAACATAGAAGTCCTTATTGCCTAGGTGTTCAGAGATGGATTTAGTGCCAGGGGGGTGGCACCTGCAATGGACATGTTGCTTTAGTTTTTAGTTTTTAGTAACAGTAACCGTTAGTACAGGAGCACCTAAGATTGGTGGAGTGGGTGGAATTCCACCACCAACCTTCTGTTCAAAGCGGGTGTAGAATGCATTGAGTTCATCAGAGAAGGCCCCCTTGTTGCCAGCATTAATGCCCACCTCCATTTTGTAGCCCGTTGTAGCATGCAAGCATTGCTACAGTCTACAGATATCCATGTCCCACATTGCCTCGAGACTTCAACTTAGTCTGAATGTCCTTGGCGCTTTTAATGGGCATTCAAAGGTCATTGATAGATTTCTTGTACCACTCGTGATCGTTTGATTTGAATGCTGCAGATGGACTTCACCTAGGGGTGAACCTCGCAGTTCATCCATGGTTTCCATGGGGAATGCACGTATTGTCTTCCTTGGTGTATGGTCTATACACTTGTTGATAGAGTCTGTGACAGCAGTGGCATATTCATCTAGGTTAGCCGCAGATTAATTCTATACTATCCAACTTTTGCATCCACTCCCTGCACACGAGGGACAATTTACAGGGGCTCATTAGCCTAAAACCGCATGTCTTTGGGAATGTGGGAGGAAACCGGAGCACCTGAAGGAAATCCAAGGGATCACAGGGGGTACATGCAAACTTGACAGAGACAGCACCCGTGGTCAGGATGAAATCTCTGTGGATACTGTGTCTCTGATGTTGTGAGGCAGCAGGTCTACCAGATGTGCCATCCAAAAATTGATTTATTTATTATGTTGTTGCTTTCAATGTGCCTTAATGCCGCAGGTCATATTGAGATCTCAAATCAACGATCATTTGCACTAAGACTGGAACAATGGCATTCTTGGATTTACAGTCACGTTGAATGCAACAACACAGCAAATAAATACATAATAAATTATCAGTTTTTTAAGATGAACCAGATCATAATGGTGCAAGCCAAAATAGGTAATGCAATCTAAGTGCAAGATCCATAGTAGTTTGATGCTGAGGTAGGGTTGTGTTTAGGGTTGTTCAGTCTGGACCAATAATTGATAGGAAGAAGCTGTTTCTTGAACCTGGAGGTAACAGCTCCTGGGTCCCTCTTCTAGATGGTAACAGTGAGATGAGAATGTGGCTAGGGTGGTATGATGATGTGATGATGTGAGCTGCCTATTTCAGGCAGTGCATCCTGCACAGTGGGGAGGTCAGCATGCATGATAGACCAAGCAATGTCCACCACTTTCTGCAGCCCCCTTTGTTACTGAGCATTCAAGTTACCAAAACCAGGCTAAGATGCAAACAGTCAGTAAGCTGTCCAGGGTACACCTCTAGAAATAAAGTATTGGTGGGTATGTCAAATCTCATCAACCGTCTAAGGAAGCAGAGGCACCATGAGATTTATTTGTGATTGTATCAATGTACAAGGCCTAGGACAGATCTTCAGAGATTTGCACAGTCAGGAACTTGAAGCTGTTGACTCTCTCCATTGCTACCTCATTGATGAAAACAGGTTCATGGATCCACAGCTTTCTGAAGTTAACAATGAACTCCTTACTCTTGATAATGTTGAGAGCAAGATCGTTGTTCTGGCATCCTTTATCAGATTATCAAAATCCCTCCTGTACTCTGAAAGGGTAGAGCAGGGGACTGAGCACATAGCCTTGAGGCTATGTGAGGCTCCCCTGCACTGATTGTCTGTGAGGAGGAGGTGCTATTGCCAATCTGTACTGATTGAGGTCTGCTGATGAGGAAGTCGGGGATCCAGTTGCATAGGAAGGAACAGAGACCCAGTTCCCTGACATGACTATGAGTTTGGAACAGATGGTGGTATTGAACGTTGAGCCATAGTCGATGAAAAACAGCCTTACATACATGTTCCTATTGTCCCTGTGATCCAGCGCAGAGTGGAGAGCCGGCAAGATTGCATCTGCTGTTGGCCTGTTGTGACAATCGGTGACTTGAAGTAGGTCCAGGTCCTTACTGAGGTAGGAGTGGATTTGTGTCATAACCAATCTGTTGAAGCACTTCATCACAACAGATGCAAGTGCCATTGGTCGACAGTGACTGAGGCACGGTGCCTTGCTCTTGCAAGATCATATCTTACGCGGATTTACTCCATGCATCTGGTTCAATTAGGCGAGAACGAGGGAAACTTAGAAATCTGAAATAAAACTGAAATATTACCAGGTTATTATAGCAACATTAGAACCTGAAAAATAATAATATACAGTTAACATTTTCTCAATATATTTTTTATCCTTTCAGGTACTGATTGACCTATTTGTAACCCTGAGGCATTTATTAACTTCAATATTGTTATCTCTTGTGGCCTAAATTCAGTACAATATACGATCATGGCATCTGACATAATGTGATATTTATATGGCTCACTATCTAATTACAGGCCACTGCTTCAGAAACAGGAGCAACAGTTTGAAATTTACAACTTCCCAGCATGGGGGAATAGACCAGATAATATCGATGACAGCCTTCAAATGTGTTGTGTTACAATTCGTCTGAAATTTGTGGGATTGTAATGACTGGATTGTCATTTTATTTCATGATACCCATTTGTTGGCATGCACAGTGGCTGCTGAGAGAGATGACTCAGAAGTGAAAGCAGCCTTGTCTATTTATGTGATGGAGACTGCAGGGAGCATCTGTAATATGAAACACCAAGGGAGGCAAAAGAGACCTTACAGAAAGAAAAACTGCCTGTCACAACAGTAAGATTAAATGAGCACCAGAGGAAAGTTAATTTAGAAAGGGCTGACAAGCTATATCATCCTGCTTCTGGTAATATTCTTCATATAAAGTCCACTCATCAGCCATTGTATTTAAAATTCATTTTACATAGATAAACTCAAGGAAAATAAACTCAAATTGCATAGTTGAAATATTAGCATGTTGCTGAAACTTGCTGTATGAACGTTTCATGTTCTACCTTTAGTATTGTTAAGGCAGCACCCACTCCATTGCAAAGTAAATAATATTATTCCTAACTTTTATCCATGAGCATGTCTCAGCCACACCTTGAAAAACAAGAGAGTTACAAAGTGGTACAACAGTTTGAAGAATGCTTGCTCTTTATCTCCGTTTGATAAAAAGAAAACATTTCCAGTTATTTTATGATATTTAGAAAACACTACCCATAAAATATGGTGGGAAGATAAGAAAGTGATTTAATGCTCCTATAAATAATTGTTTATCTTTCTGTTCAGAAGGTAATATATTACACAAAAGGGGGTTTATACTGTTCTACCTTGGAATGTGCTTTGAGTTGATAATAACCGTGCTCGAACTTCTGATAAGCTTCTCAGTCTAAAATCATGCAGGAGCCAGTGAGGGAAATGAAAACCAAATTCCACAGTGGAAACAGTAAACAGTGAAAATATATCACAAAATTACTGAACATAGCTTTACTAAGCAGCTTTTAAGAACAGATGATTCAGAGAACATTTCACTGCACACCTCGTATGCGTATGTGACGAATAAACTTGACTTCACTTGACTTGAGAACAGGAGGAAGGTTTACAATCTGATTGAATGGTGTCAGGATAACAATCTTGCGCTCACTGTTAGCAAGACTACAGAGCTGATTGTTGTCTTCAGGAGGTGAATGCCAGGAATCCATGAACCTGTCTTCATCAATGGGATGGCGGTGGAGAGAGTCAACTGCTTCAGCTTCCAAGCCTTGCAATTCTCTGAAGGGCTGTCCTGGGCCCAGGACATTGATGGAATCAGAATGAAAGCTCTTCAAGCCTCTACTTCCAAAGGAGATAGAGGAGATTCTGTATGTCGGTGAATACGCTATTGAATTTTTACAGGTATACAGTAGAGAGAATACTGACTGGTTGGAGACTATTGGGAGTTGGAGGCACTGCCCGGTGAATCACAAGTACAAACCTTCCCACCCTCAAAGAGAACTGTAGGAGGTGCTGCCTCAAAAAGGCAGCCTATATCACCAAAGACCTACACTGCCCTGGCCATGCTCTCATTTTGCTACCACCATCGGGAAGAAGGTACAGGAGTCTGACAACCATGATCACCAGGTTCAAGAATAACCTTATCCCAGCAACCACAAGGCTCTTGAACACTATACAGCATCAACCTCAGCAATTATGATCCACTGTGGAATTTGTTTATGGTCGCACAACAGACTTCAGTTCTGCACCATTGTGGTCTGGTTGCCAAGTATTAATGATTATTAAATTATTGCATTATAAATTATTGGACATTTATTGTAGACACAAGGAATTGCTGATGCTGGTTTACAAAGTGCTGGAGTAACTCAACCGGTCAGCCAGCATCTCAGGAAAACATAGATAGGTGACGTTTCGGGTCGGGACCCTTCTTCAGACTCAACTATTTATTTGTGTGTTATTACATCAATGACTCTGTTAAGCTTCAACAAGTAAGATATTGTGTTGTTTTGTTGTCAGAGGATATGAAAATTAAATATTACTGACGCTCTTGTCTTTAGAATGCTCTCATCTTTCGGAATTAAGTTAGATCCAGGAGGCCTTAACGCTGTGTGCTGTCCATTAAGATTTCAAAGTTGACCACAATGAATAGGTTCTACTGATGTGACTTTTCAGTGCTGACTGCCTTAAAACAGAAGGAACATTATAAAATGAACATGGTGTCTGTGAAATGTCAAGAGATAAATCCTGGCATTGTTTGTGATAGCAGAGGATTTGTAGACAGTTATTTTGAGTTCCGCTGACCTTTCAACTATTCCTCAATACTTAAAGCACATTGGCAGCTGAAAATGAAAGGTGTTCATGTCTAAATGTATAGCGGCTATGTTCCACACTGTTGTATCTACAGCATGTGCTGTAGTTGTCGATAACCTCTCCTAAAGGAATTCTAAGAGAGATCCACTCATGTGGATGTCCAAAATAAACAAGGCAGCAATTGATCACCGTGGACATATTTATAGAATTAGGTAGAACGGCCGTTATTTCATTTGTGTTTTGCACCAAGGACATGGTCCAATAATAGAAAGATGAACCATGCCCCAGTTGGAAGTCAGTCAGAACAGTGTAACGACAGAATGATGAAATGCTTTGTGGCAGACAATTTTTATATCTGTAATATAACCGCTGAGCAAGCAAGGCTACAGCTATTTTACAATGAAGCCAAAAATCTCATCCACCCTGGCTGCTGTACCAAGTTGGACATGTAGCTGAGCAAGAACTATTAAAAAGTTGGTTAGTAGCACTAAGTTCCAGGGGGTGCAGATCACAAACAGTCTGACCTGGTCACAAAACATCCCATCACTAGTTGAGAGAGCGCAGCAGCGTTTGCACTTTCTGCGCCGGATGAGAAGAGCTCACCTCCCCCATCCCGTCCTCACCACTTTCTACAGGGGCACCATAGAGAGCATTTTGACCAGCTGCATCTCTGTCTGGTTTGGGGACTGCAAAGCCTCCAACTGGAAGTCCGTTCAGAGAGTGGTGAGGATGGCTGAAAAGATCATCGGGACTTCTCTTCCTTCAATCCTGGACATTGCGTGCAAACGTTGCTTGTCCAAGGCCAACAGCATTATAAAAGACCCCACACATCTCCATCATGGACTGTTCACTCTGCTGCCCTCGGGCAAAAGGTATCACAGGATAAGGAGCAGAACGGCCAGGTTTTGCAATAGCTTCTTCCCCCGAGCCACCAGACTCTTGAATTCCATATAATGTGCCGCCACTATTATCTATTTTACCTTTTTATCTATTTTATTCTTTTGTTATTTCATGTTGCACGGTGAGCCACATTTTGTTCAGACTTGCATTTGTTGGTGTATTTTTGAATGACAATAAAGTATTTGATTGATTGATTGATTGAAAAATATACCAACCACTCATTTATTTACATTATTAAATCATAAAGTGAAAAAATGGTTCATGAATTTTAATGACGTATATATGCATCCCAATATGTTCTATGGCCATATTTGCTATAGACAAGGTCCCACATAAGAGATTAGCATATAAACTTAAAACACACGGTATTGGTGGCTCAGTATTGATGTGGATAGAGAACTGGCTGGCAGACAGGAAGCAAAGAGTAGGAGTGAATGGGTCCTTTTCAGGATGGCAGGCAGTGACTAGTGGGGTGCCGCAAGGCTCAGTGCTGGGACCCCAGCTATTTACAATATACATTAATGATTTGGACGAGGGAATTAAATGCAACATCTCGAAGTTTGTGGATGACACGAAGCTGGGGGGCAGTGTTAGCTGTGAGGAGGATGCAAGGAGGCTGCAGGACGACTTGGATAGACTGGGTGAGTGGGCAAATGCATGGCAGATGCAGTATAATGTCGATAAATGTGAGGTTATCCACTTTGGTGGCAAAAACAGGAAAGTAGACTATTATTTGAATGGTGACCGATTAGGAAAAGGGGAGATGCAACGAGACCTAGGTGTCATGGTATACCAGTCATTGAAAGTAGGCATGCAGGTGCAGCAGGCTGTGAAGAAAGCGAATGGTATGTTGGCATTCATAGCAAAAGGATTTGAGTACAAGAACAGGGAGGTTCTACTGCAGTTGTACAGGGTCTTGGTGAGGCCACACCTGGAGTATTGCGTACAGTTTTGGTCTCCTAATCTGAGGAAAGACATTCTTGCCATAGAGGGAGTACAGAGAAGGTTCACCAGACTGATTCCTGGGATGGCACGACTTCCATATGAAGAAAGACTGGATAGCCTCTGCTTGTACTCGCTGGAATTTAGAAGATTGAGGGGTGATCGCATAGAGACTTACAAAATTCTTAAGGGGTTGGACAGGCTAGATGCAGGAAGATTGTTCCCGATGTTGGGGAAGTCCAGGACAAGGGGTCACAGTTTAAGGATGAGGGGGAAGTCTTGTAGGACCGAGATGAGAAAATCGTTTTTCACACAGAGAGTGGTGAATCTGTGGAATTCTCTGCCACAGAAGGTAGTTGAGGCCAGTTCGTTGGCCATATTTAAGAGGGAGTTGGATGTGGCCCTTGTGGCTGAAGGGATCAGGGGGTATGGAGAGAAGGCAGGTACGGGATACTGAGTTGGATGATCAGCCATGATCATATTGAATGACAGTGCAGGCTCGAAGGGCCGAATGGCCTGCTCCTGCACCTAATTTCTATTTTTCTATGTTTCTATGTTTCTATACATAATTTTATTTCTAAAATTAATATTAATTTCAAGGTCTCTATCATATGACTCAAATAAAAAGGCACAGGCACAGTTTATTACCTTGACGTGCTGTTGGTGACTTGAATCATCACCACTGGCCAAAGTGCTGGAGTAACTCAGCAGGTCAGGCAGCATCTGTAGAGATAAGGGATGGGTGACGTTTCAAGTTGGAACCCCCTCTTCAGGCATTTGATGACACTGCCTGACTAGGCAATGATTGAAGGGTGTAGGAAGAGGGTTACACAGAGGCACGCAAAGCTGGGGTCCATGCTGCCTGAGGAAGGGTCTCGACCCGAAACGTCTCCCTTACCTTCTATCCAGACATGCTGCCCCAGCATTTTGTGTCAATCTTCGGCAATGATTGAAGCCAATCTGTATGTCCGAATAAGCAGATTCAATGCGGTGGCAGTTATCACTCAAGAAGTCTTGGCAGCTTGCTGAACATGGCTGAACATGGACAGGACTAGACACTCAGCGGTAGTAAGTATTAATTGGGATCCATATTTCCCTTTTATCTCCCCGCTTTCATCTTTCCCCTGTCCCCTTCACCTATTTCTCTCCTTCCGGCTTTACTTTTCACCTCCTCTCTTTCGTTATCTGCCACCCATTTGTTTCCTTTTCATCACTTACCCCATTCACCTGCTAATCACTCCCTCCTCACCTATATCCACCTATCAATTTAAGAAACATTTAGAGAGGTACATGGATAGGACAGGTTTAGAAGGACATGGGCTAAATGCAGATGGGTGGACGTGTAGATGGGACATGTTGGCAAATGGGCAAGTTGGGCAAGTGGGACTGAGAGGGCCTGTTTCCATGCTGTAAGACTATGACTATAATTTGCCTGCCTTTGCCACACCCCCCACCTCCCTCCTCCCTGTTGCAGCTTTCTCTACCCTACTCCAATCTGTTTGAAGAAGGGTCCCAACCTGAAATGTTGACTGTCCAACCTTTTGCGGATGCTCTCTGACCCGTTGAGTTCCTCCAGCACTCTGTTTTTTGTCAACTATTAGGCATTGGCCTTCATCAATAGGTCAGATTCTGCTTGACCTAACCAGTTATCCAACCCACATCCACACTTCTTGTCAAGCTGAACCTAATTTATGTAGCACACGGATCCATGCCTACTCGTGCTGCGGCTGTCTGTGAGATAGCGTAGTCTGCGAACGGAGAGAAGATGACATATAGTGAACTCTGAGATTCCTCACCTGACTTTGATTGGAGAGAAGGCAGGAGAATGGGATTGAGAGAGAGACAGCCATGATTGAATGGCGGATTAGACTTGATGGGCCGAATGGCCGAATTCTACTCCTATCATTTATGAATTTATGATTCTCCAAATGACCTTTTGGCAGTTTCATACTTTCTAAGGACTTTGAACATTTTCTTGTATGATCAGAAGCATTAGAAAGCTGTTCAAATGGATTTACATAACAAAATATTAAAGTTATAAAATGCATAAAAGCAATATTTGTACCCTAAACTACATCTGAGCGCAAAAAATCTATTATCAATGGTTAAATGGTTCTTTATTACCATCTGTACCAAGTGAAATTCTTTTTATGCATACAGTTCAGTAAGATTATTATCATGCAAAAGTACAATCCCCGATTAAGTACAGAATGTATAGAAACTTCCCACTGAATCCATATGCAAGAATCAACAGGTTTTGGCACCGTTTTCAAAGACCCAGCTCCATCAGGATCGTCCAGCGAACCGTCGTCCCTCTCCTTGCACGGCCATCTACAACAAATTATATTAAGTAAATTAAAGAAAAAAACTGAAGACTTGCCTGCACTTAATTTTTCAGTCAAGGTCAGTGACCCCATTCAAACGAAAGCTCTGATGTACAGTGGAGGGGTCGGGTGCGAAGTGTATTCTTCAGCCCAGGACATGTGTACTCCACATCCACTCTGTGTTGAACCCAGCAATGAGGCAGGAAAATGGGTAACTGACTCACTGATTTGGAATGATTATGTATAAAGCATTTTCCTATTATCTTACAAAAATGCCATCAACTCTAAAATTAGTGGCAGCTGACAGGTCAAGCATTTCAGGCTTTCATTTGGTGATGTTAGAAAAGCACACTATTAAACATTTTATTTTTAAAATGTTAGTCTGTGGGCTTCAATTCAGTATGAAACTAAGTGCTTTCAAATCAAGGATTAAAGGGACATTAGGGGATAATGAGTTTTATAGCAAAATTATCGATTCATTCTTCCCGTTTAAGTTCATGATAACTTTTTAAAGTTTAATTTTGATGGTCTTTAAAATCAAAACATTCAGAACAAACGATTTTATGGTGTTGTTTTAGCAATTTGGCAAACCTTATCCTTGTGGACAAGATATCTTAACAAATGTAACAGCAGACTCCCAGACTTTCTAACAGGATAAAATAACTCTTTCTTCTGAATTGTTTATTTATGATAAGGTCATGTTTTGCTTACATCGTACATTGTCCAATAGAATTCTTTGTTGGGGGAAGGTTTTCCTTCAGCAGATTATTTCATTTAGCTCAGTTTATTATTGCCATTTCTACTGAGATATGGTGGTAAGCTTGTTCCACATGTTAACAGTGTCACTCAACCACAAGCAGTAGATTTAATACTTTAAGTATTTAATATAATCACATATATCTGTTTGAGAGGCCTAACGTTAAAATGAGCAAGTAGCTGAACCATATATTGAAAGACTCGACAAGGAATTTGATCGTAATAACTGAACATGCAGAGTTTAATTTAGTTTAGTTTAGAGATAATAGACAATAGACAATAGACAGACAATAGGTGCAGGAGTAGGCCATTCAATGTGATCATGGCTGATCATCCCCAATCAGTACCCCATTCCTGCCTTCTCCCCATATCCCCTGACTCCACTATTTTTAAGAGCCCTATCCAGCGCTCTCTTGAAAGCATCCAGATAACCTGCCTCCACCGCCCTCTGAAGCAGAGAATTCCACAGACTCACCACTCTCTGTGAGAAAAAGTGTTTCCTCGTCTCCGTTCTAAGTGGCTTACTCCTTATTCTTAAACTGTGGCCCCTGGTTCTGGACTCCGCCAACATCGGGAACATGTTTCCTTCCTCTAGCGTGTCCAAACCCTTAACAATCTTATATGTTTCAATGAGATTCCATCTCATCCTTCTAAACTCCAGAGTGTACAAGCCCAGCCACTCCATTCTCTCAGTATATGCCATCCCGGGAATTAACCTTGTAAACCTACGCTGCACTCCCTCAATAGCAAGAATGTATTTCCTCAAATTAGGGGACCAAAACTGCACACAATACTCCAGGTGTGGTCTCACTGGGCTCTGTACAACTGCAGAAGGACCTCTTTGCTCCTATATTCGATTCCTCTTGTTATAAAGGCCAACATGCCATTCGCTTTCTTCACTGCCTGCTGTACCTGCATGCTTACTTGAATAGACTGATGTACAAGGACCCCCAGATCCCGTTGTACTTCCCCTTTTCCCACCTTGACGCCATTTAGATAGTAATTTGCCTTCCTGTTTTTGCTAGCAAAGTGGATAACCTCACGTTTATCCGCATTAAACTTCATCTGCCATGCATCTGCCCACTCCCCTAACCTGTCCAAGTCACCCTGCATTCTCATAGCATCCATTGGGTTTTCCAATGTAAGGAGATGTCCGCTGCAAAATGCTGCCGACTGGTGCATTCCAAGGTCCAGGGCCACATGTTGAGGAAGAGAACATAGATTTGTACCGCCTAGATATGGGCCCTTCGGCCCTCAATGTTTGTGCTGAACATGATGCCAAGGAAACCTGATCCCATCTGCCTGTTTATCCATATCCCTCTATTCCATAATGCACTGAATTGTGGTGCAACTGCTACTGATGCTCTTCTGGAAAAGACCACAGTATAAGACTCTCCTGCCATTGTCTCCTAAAAAGCTGGAGCACATGTAAAGACCCCTTGAAGTGTTTGTTGATGAAAATTGCATAAAAGAAATAAGGGATTTCTAAAATGTCTAAAGTAAGGTTAAGCACGTGCGTTGTTGCATTGCTGTGCATCATAAGTCCAACGTTACCTGGGTGTCATGGTACACCAGTCATTGAAAGTAGGCATGCAGGTGCAGCAGGCAGTGAAGAAAGCGAATGGTATGTTAGCATTCATAGCAAAAGGATTTGAGTATAGGAGCGGGGAGGTTTTATTGCAGTTGTACAGGGTCTTGGTGAGGCCACACCTGGAGTATTGCGTATAGTTTTGGTCTCCTAATCTGAGGAAAGATATTCTTGCCATAGAGGGAGTACAGAGAAGGTTCACCAGACTGATTCCTGGGATGTCAGGACTTTCATATGAAGAAAGACTGGATAGACTCGGCATGTAATCGCTAGAATTTAGAAGATTGAGGGGGGATCTTATAGATACTTACAAGATTCTTAAGGGGTTGGACAGGCTAGATGCAGAAAGATTGTTCCCGATGTTGGGAAAGTCCAGAACAAGGGGTCACAGTTAAAGGATAAGGGGGAAGTCTTGTAGGACTGAGATGAGAAAAACATTTTTCACACAGAGAGTGGTGAATCTGTGGAATTGTCTGCCACAGATGGTGGTTGAGACCTGTTCATTGGCTATATTTAAGAGGGAGTTAGATGTGGCCGTTGTGGCTAAGGGGATCAGGGGGTATGGAGAGAAGACAGGTACGGGATACTGAGTTGGATGATCAAGCCATGATCATATTGAATGGCGGTGCAGGCTCGAAGGGCCGAATGGCCTGCTCCTGCACCTAATTTCTATGTTTCTATGTTACAGCCTTATTCTGAAATGGATTAAATTCTTTTTTTTTATCATCAATCTACACACAATACCTCATAATAAAAAAAGCAAAAACAGATGTTTAGAAATTTTTGCAAAGTAATTAATAAAAAATAACAGAAAATATCACATTTACATAAGTATTCAGGCCCTTTGCTATGACACTCAAAATTGAGCTTTGGTGCATCCTGTTTCCATTGATTATCCTTGAGATGTTTCTACAATTTGACTGGAGTCCACAAGTGGTAAATTAAATTGATTGTACATGATTTGGAAAGGCACACACCTGTCTATATAAGGTCCCGCCGTTGACAGTCTATGTCAGAGCAAAAAGCAAGCCATGAAGATGAAGGAATTGTCCGTAGACCTCTGAGACAGGGTTGTGCCGAGAGACAGATCTGAGAAAGGGTATAAAACAATTTCTGCAGCATTGCAGGTCCTGAAGAGCACAGTGGCCTCTGTCATTTTTAAATGGAAGAACTTTGTAACCACCAGGACTCTTCATAGAGCTGGCCGCCTGGCCAAACATGGTCAGGGAGGTGACCTTGGTGTCTTCCTCTGTGGAGTTGGGAGAAACCTCCAGAAGGACAACTATATCTGCAGCACCACCAATCAGGTCTTTATGGCCGAGTGGCCAGAAGCAAGCTTGGAGTTTGCCAAAAGGCACCTAAACAAGATTCTCTGGCCTATTGAAACGAACATTGAACTCTTTGGCCTGAATGCCAAGTGTAATGACTGGAGGAAACTAGGCACTTCATCACCTGGCCAATACCATACCTCACTCATCACCTGGCCAATACCGTACCTGTGGTGAAGCAGGGTGATGGTAGCATCATGCTGTGGGGATGTTTTTCAGCGGCAGGAACTGGCAGACTAGTCAGGATTGAGGGAAAGATGAATGGAGCAAAGTACAGAGAGATCCTTGATGAAAACCTGTTCCAGAGCGTTCAGGACCTCAGACTGGCGCAGAGGTTCACCTTCCAACAGGACAACGACCCTAAGCACACAACCAAGACAACGCAGGTATGGCTTTGTGGCAATTCTGTTAATGTCCTTGAATGGTCCAGCCTGAGCCGGACTCCAGAGATATTCAAACCCGATCGAATATCTCTGGAGCGACCTGAAAATAGCTGTGCAACGACGCTCCCCATCCAACCTGAGAGAGCTTGAGAGGATCTGCAGAGAAGAATGGGAGAAATTACCCAAATACAGGTGTGCCAAGCTTGTAGCGTCATACGCAAGAAGACTTGAGGCTGTAATCGCTGCCAAAGGTGCCTCAACAAAGTACTGAATAAAGGGTCTGAATACTTATGTAAATGTGATATTTTCAGTTATTTATTTTTAATTACTTTGCAAAAATTTCTAAACACCTGTTGATTAAAAAAAATAATTTAATCCATTTTAGAATGAGGCTGTAATGTAACAAAATGTGGAAAAAGTGAAGGAGTCTGAATACTTTCTGAATGCACTGTATATTTACTAAGACCTCATTGGTTCCCATTGGGTGCTTCAGTCCCTCCCTCATCCTAAGGATGGGCTGGTTTGTTAGCTAACTGTTGGATATGACAACTTAGCACAGGTGGGTGGGAGAAGAAACAGAGGAGTTGAGGAACATGGGTAATATAATAGATTGCAAGGGTAAATGGAAATAAGGAGAGGGAGGGGAGGGGGGGATTGGAACTTATTGGATTGTTCTGGGACCTAGCAAAGATCTAATGGGCTGAATGGCCTTCTGTTTCATAGAACATGGAAAATTACAGGACGGAAACAGGTCCTTCGGCCCACAATGTCTGTGCCAAACATAATGCCAAGTTAAAATAATCTCTGCTGCCTAACGTGATCCATATTCCTCTATTCCCTGCATATCTGTGTGAGATGTCATATGGCAAATGTCATAGTAAGTAAGAAAAATAGGATGCTCAGTCTTGTACCATGGATCGACCTTATTATGTATTTGCATGTTGTATGATTGAACAATATTCTTTGAAGAAAAACTGGCTGATGCACTGGCCTTTGTAATGATGCTGGAAACTGAAATGGGTGCAATGCAGATTCATGGGTGAATCCAGTCCAGTGTTTTACCTTGCAGAGACCTGCATCCAACATAGGAAAACAAAACAAAATTCCTGTCAGTGGGTGGTGAATCTCTGGAATTCTCTATCCCGGAGCACGGTGGTGTAGAGAAGAAGGGAAGATCATGGAATTTAGAGCTATGAAAATTCACACAAAGGAGGAGATGAGGCTTGGGGCAGATCAACGACGATCATAGTGAATGGCAGAGCAGTCTTGTAGGGCTGAATAGGCTAGTCCTACTCTTATTTTCCTATGTTCTTATGTTGGCAAATTACAATCAATGAATTATTGGTCTGCAGCCTACCTTCCTGTAAAACAAATCAGGAGACATTTCCCTGCCCTAAGAGTCTTTGTTGAAAGGATATCCAGCCCCCTTGTAGATCTCTACCATATTCCTTCAAGGGGCAAACATTGGATGGATTTTGCTTATTTATTATATTGTTACCGAGTACTATGTTTACATATTTTGTTGTGCTTCTGCAAGTAAGAATGCCATTGTTCTGTCTCGGACACATGATGATAAAACACTCTTGACTTTTGACATTGGTGCAGGAGAAACGCACCATAGCAGCTGCTTGGCTAGATAGCAGTGAGCAGCGGCAGTAATTCCAGTAGCACACCACTCACTAGCTGTGCATTGATAGAATGAAGCCTTGTCAATAGATCAATGCTGTTGACAGGAATATCAGTGTCTCAACGGAGTCAGTGACAGCCTGGATGCCAGATCAGCAGTGACCATTGTAAATCTCACTGATCTCCTCATTGACTGCTGAGCTCAATGGGGAAGTTGGTGGAAACACAAAGCTTACAAACAACAGTGCCCAGCTCGATTCATTGTGACAAAGCCCCCTCACGTGGATGCCACTCTGACCCCTATCACTGAATGACCGGCCAGGAGAGGCCAATCCTCAGCTTCATTGGTAGTAGCTGGGTCCAATTACCTGACATCGGATTGACCACCTGAACATCACCAGCCTACTCCTTATAAACCCAGGTAACCCAGTCAGAGGGGAGAAGGTGGTGGGAGAGGTGGGAGAGAGAAGAGAAGAAGGAGAAGGAGGAGGAGGAGAAGGGGGAGATGGTAGGAGAAGGAGGAGGAGGAGGAGGAAGGAAAGGAGGAGGAAGAAGAGGGAAAGGCAGGAAGCCTCCTAGCTAGCTGCTTTCCCATTCACAAGATTGACAAAGACTGAGCCACTGAGACACCCATGGCACCAACGCCACCATGGACAGGACTTTACTGCTGGAAGAAGCACTAGACATCCATGGCCTCTATTGAGGCTAAGACGGAGTGGCTGGGGCAAGCCTCAGATGCCATTGCCTCTTCCTGCCTTCAGGCAGTGAGGGACTGTGCCCACCCACAGAGGCAAAGACTGAGCCACCAGGAACGCAAAGTGTTGCAGGAACTCAGTGGGCCAGGCAGCATTCCTGGAGAGAATGGATGTTTTTGGTCAGGTCCCTTCCTCAGTCTCCCTCTTCAGATATAGAGACCTGAAAGAAAGACACAAAATGCTGGAAATACCCAGCAAGTCAGGCAATATTTGTTGAGATAGAAATAGAGTGAACATTTCTAGTAAATTGAACTCAGAATGAGCAGAATGTTCTGATGAAGAGTCTTTTTTAGAAACTACATCTTGATATATTGTAGAAAAAAAGCAGTAGCCAATTAGTGTAGAGGATGATTCCATGAACAAAAATGTAATAGAATATCGTATTGCAAATCAACTTTTAAAGTTTATAATCTTTTTAAACAATTTAAAATGGGTTGCAGAGTTAATCGCTGTGTTTCTTTTTTAACAGAAATATCATAAGAAAATTTAATGTATGAAAATGTCCAAGAGACAAGGGACAAAAGAGTTTTATTGCCATATGTCCTGAATGGAACAATTACATTCTTAAGATAGAAACAAAATACTGGACTGAATAAGTGGATCAGGCAGCATCTCTGGTGAAAAGGAATCGGTGATGTTTCGGGTCGAGATCGTTCTTCAGACTGAGTGTCCAGGGAGAGGGAGACTAGAGATATGAAAAGGTACAAAGAACAAATGATTGAAAGGTATGCAGAAGGACAAATCAAACCCAGAGTGAGTGTGTGGGCTAAAATGTGGTTGGAGAGCAAGAGGAATCACAGAGGGGGTGAAACAAGAGCGGATATTGCAGAACTCTCGTTGGCGCGAAGAGGAGGAGGAGGAGAACTTCTTCAAAGTAAGCATACCTTGAGGGCATCTGGCAGTGGAGCAGACAAAATCTGTAGAAGGAACTGCAGATGCTGGTTTAAACTGAAGATAGACACAAATCTGCAGTTCCTTCCTACACATTTTGTCTGTTCCACTGCAAAAACTGCTCAAGGTATGTCTACTTTGAAGAAGATCTCCTCCTCTCTCCGACGAGAGTTCTGCAATATCCTCTCGTTGCTCCCCCTCTGAGCATTTGTTGTTCTTTCTCTCTACGTCATTGTCTATATTTCTTGTTTCCCTTTTCCCTGACTAGTCTGAAGAAGGGTCTCGACCCAAAACTTCACCCATTCGTTCTCTCTAGAGATGCTGCCTGTCCCGCTGAGTTACTCCAGCTTTTTGTGTCTATCTTTAGTTTAAACCAGCATCTGCAGCTCCTTACTTTATATATGTATATATATTCCTCACCAGTTCTATCACCATCTTGTCCAGCTATCCTGGAGTGAGCTGATGGCTTTGTCCCTTTGCTGTGCAGAAGGCATCTTTTCCTCATTTCACTTCAAATTGGCTACCCCAGAGAGTAGTGAATCTTAAGAAGTCTCAGCAAATTACCCTCTTGGGCAGAGAATCCCATTAAGGAGTGAGATGAGAAACGTTTTTTCACCTGAAGAATGGTGAGGTTCTGGGATTCTCTCCTAAAGAAGCCAAATCATTAAATGTATTCAAGGAAGAGTTAGACGTTAGGTTTAATATTGTATGCCTTCAGTGATCAAAGGATATGGCGAGGACAAGTATGAACAAGTTGCTGAATTTAATTAATTAACCGTGATCATGTTGAAAGGCTGAACAGGTTTTGAATGTCTTCTCCTGCTCCTAATTTATATTTCTCTGCTTCCTCTTTTCTTTAAATAATAGCTGTGATCTTATTGAATTGCAGAGCAGTTCTGAGATCCCAAATGAGCTATTCCTACTTGTATTTTTTTTTACATTTTATGTACTTTTTTGGTTGTGAAGAGCTTTGGAACATTCCAAAATAATCTGATAGGCAGTGGATAAATGTAAGACCTTTGTGTCTTTATTTAGTTCTTCAAAATGTTAACACAGTTAACACCTCTGCTAATAGGTATTCTTGGGTATTTTCATATTCCACTTACAACCCAATGGAATGTTCTCATATTCTGCTTCATCTTACCTTGCAACCCATTTGTATGTACATTGAATTCTCAATTTTTAGGTAACACATCTTTCTTCCCAGCTCTCATTCCTGTCTCCCCCACACCCATCCCACTGCGCACACACTTCCGCAGCTATCCTGCCCCCTTTCCTACCCACCCATCCCTTTCTTCCTATATCCCTCCCCCTGGCTTTTCAATTCACTAAAAGAGGACACAAAAAACTGGAGTCAGTTCACTGGGTCAGGCAGCATCTCTGGAGAACATTGATAGGCAATGTTCTGTATCTTCAGATGGAAGATATAGTTCATTTCATTCTTCTTTCATTATCTGACAGCCTTTTGTCTTTCTATCTCTAGCCTTTGCCCACCTATCTGCCAATCAAACCCGACTACCTCACATGCATCCACCTATCACTGGTGTAGGAAGGAACTGCAGATGCTGGTTTAAACCGAAGATAGGCACCCAAAGCTGGAGTAACTCAGTGGGACAGGCAGCATCTCTGGAGAGAAGGAATGTGTGATGTTTCGGGTCAAGACCCTTCTTCTTCCTCTCTCATTCTTCATTCCTGCTCTCCAGAGATGCTGCCTGTCCGCTAAGTTACTCCAGCTTTTTGTGTCTATCCACCTATCACTTGCCAGGTTTTATTCCCATGCCCAATTCTTTTCCACCTTTCTCCCTCCTACTATCATCAGTCTGAAGAAGGATCCTGACCCAAAACATCACCTATCCAAGTCTCCAGTATTGCTTCCTGACCCGCTGAATTACTCCAGCATGTTGTGTGTTTTGTTTCGTTTAGAAATCCAAGTCCTTTGTTTCTCTATTTAGTTTTTCAAAATATTAATAATTTTCAACTCCTCTGATATACTTCTCCTTAAATTTCTCCATGTGCAGGACAATAATCCTAGTTTCTCCAGTTCCCGTTTTCCTGTCATTGGTAAATCATAAATCTGGGAACTAACCTCTCCAAGACCTTCACATCGTTATGGCTTTAAAACTAGCACACTTTACCCAGGCCTGATATCAACATTTTTCTCATGTACTTATTTGCGAACAATCAGAACAGTATTACATTAAACATTAATTTCACTTGGTTTATTATTATTCTCCTTATCAAATCTGCATATAAAATTCTATCCAGAACTAATGTTGCCCTTAATGGCAGATAGTTATTAGCAGGTAAGGACTGAGGCTGTGTTTAGGACTATGGACTGTTTACTCCACCCAGTTACTGTTTGAAAGACTGTTTCACAAAGACCTTTGAGCTGAGTTTGATGTGTTTACGCTGTTGTTATCAAAGGGTCTTTCATCTCCACAAAGCAAATTATTAACACATTCCATTGTAGAGGTGGGGGGTGGATACTGTCCCAGCGAGAGAGAGAAAAATGGCTAAAATGGAGCAATTTATTTCACAAACACTTTTATGATAGTGAATGGCTTGCAGCCAAGGACCTGATGCCCAGTGAAGCACTGCAAAGCGATTGTTAGTCTGCCACAGCCCTGTAGGCAGAGTCTTTGTGCGGAGGAATTTCCAATTATGAAGCCAATGGTGTGGGAGGTGTAGGCTTTTGCAGACTCAGTCAGATGGGTGTGTGTGCGCAGCTTAGCCCGAACCTGCACCAGAGCTTGGTTTTGCATAGATGAATGAACTTCTGTTCCAAAGTAGATTCAAGGTCAGGAATTCGTGGAATTTTTGGATCTTCAAGGTGGATGATACTGTGGTAAAAAAAAACCTTCAACATTTATTTTGCCATTTTAAAGAGTAAATTATAAAGTGTACTTTGCACGAGGAAGGGAACAATAAAATGATGCAACCTTGACTCGAGTTTGAATTCCATGCTTTAAAATCTCTAAGACATTTAAAATCTTTCAAAAATATCCTCAGTTGTTAGAACCAAGGTCGGCTTGACTATGTGGCCTGGGGGACAATGATTGATCGAAACTGAACTGAAATAAAGAGCAAATGCCAACTCTCATTGCAGACTGGAGTGAAATGATTGCGACCGAAAGGCGTACCTGTCCCCTCTGATACGGGCTGACTTGAGGAATGTATAATTATACTCAGCATTTGCCATCAGAAAAAGCAGAGAAGAGTTGTACAAAGGAAGCCAGTGCTGCCATAATGACGGGAAATGCTACCAGACAGTAATTTACTTTAGCCTTAAGATATTCTTACTTTTTAGGCTTCTGTGAAAATAATGACCAGAGCAATCTGAACCAATGGTTGCCTTTATCGATACCTCAAACTAAAGGGGCCATTCTGTTAAATTAATTAGTAACAAGGGACATAGTTTCTACTGAATGTCAGCAGCTTCTTAATGAAGAACTATGCACAATAAGCATCAGTACTCTCTTTGAATTACAAGAATCTGGCAAAGGCTATCCAGTGCGACTTGCCAAGTGATGCAGGTGTTGGGGAACTGTTTACTGAAAGTATCCCAGCCATCACTACACTGCATCTCTTCAGCTGTTTTCATGGACAACAGCTATTGCAGGCAAAAGCATTCTTGTGGCCTTAATGAAAACTTTATCTGTTACTGCTATAAATAGACCCGTGTCTGGGCCTGGTGAGATAAAGACTAAAAGGAAGAAGCATTTATGGAAATGACAGGAAGTCAAACTAGCCAGCAATTTAATTCTGCCTTTGGGCTTTTTTTTTGGTGAATGCACATTTTTGTCATCAACTGTAGCAATTATAGTGCAGACTGAGACACATTTACTTGCAAAGATGAACTCTGCCACACTACCCACTGTACAAATGGTTTAGTGGATAGACATTTTTAGTTAGCAGGATGATACCTCACTTAAACAACCAACAAACTGGTGAAACATTTTGTTTCCTCAAACTGAGGAGTATATTTGTTTAGGTTCAATATACTGAGATAATGTTTGAAAAGTCAATTAAATGAAGAAATGAACAACAGTATTACCAGTGAGAGTTCAGTCGGAACTTACCTCATCATGCCGTCACATTACCATTTTAATAGTTTCCATACTGCAGGCTTGGGAATACAGCCTCTCACACTGAGAAAATTATCAGCGATGAAATAGCAGATATCTCCTCAGTGTAATGTTGCAAACTTCCTCACATGTTCTCAGTTACTTTGCATTATTATCATGTGGAAACAAGGAACTTGAGGTACTAGTTTACACAAAAGGACACAAAGGTCCTGAGTAACTCAGCAGATTAGGCAGCATTTTCTGGAAAATTATAACAAATCAGTCTGAAAAAGAGTCCAGACCCAAAATATCACCTATCCATGTTCTCCAGAGATGCTGAGTGACTCACTGAGTTACTCCAACACTCTGTGTCTTTTTGTATTATTACAACACAGGTTATAGTAGTGACTATACTTTGGAAATTAGCTTCTTCCCAACAACAATCAGGCTCTTGAACACTATTCAACACTAGGGCGGCACAGTGGCGCAGCAGTGGTGTTGCTGCCTTACAGCGCCAAAGACCCAAATTCATTACTGCCTACAGGTGCTGTCTGTACGCAGTTTGTATGTTCTCCCCATGACCACATGGCGTTTTCTCTGGGAGCTCCAGTTTCCTCCCACATTCAAAGACATACAGGTTTGTAGGTTACTTGGCTTAGGTAAAAATGGTAACTTGTTCCAAGTGTATAGGATAATGCTAGTGGACAAAGATCGCTGGTTGGCGCGGACGCAGTGGGCCGAAGGGCCTGTTTCCACGCTGCATCTCTGAACTAAACTAAACTAAACTAAACTAAACTAAACTAAACACTAACCTCAACTATGAACCATGGAATGTCTTTTGTAAAACTAAGAGACTTCAGAATTTTTTGATTTATTGTTTATTATATTTTATCTGTGTGTATTGTGTTTACAGTTCCCTTGGTCCTGTTTTCACACCTAACTCCTCCTTATCTATACACGCCCTTATCCATGTACCGCCCACTCCCCTGACATCAGTCTGAAGAAGGGTCTTGACCCGAAACAACACTCATTCCTTCTCCAGAGATGCTGAATACTCCATAATTTTGTGTCTATCTTCGGTTTAAACCAGCATCTGCAGTTCTCTCCTACACATTGTAATGTGAACCAATCAATATTAAAAAATGACAGTGCCTCTCATACTCTCCCAGTGGCAACCAAAGGGAAACAATTCATGATTTTATCCCCATTCCTGGCTGGCATTATTCACCGATGACTCCAGGGAAGATGTTAAATGCCTTCAGAATAAACTGGGAGCCTCAAGAGGTTAGTTAAACGTTGGCAGAGGAGTTTTAACACATGTTATTAAATTCAAAAAAGTCATGAAGCGCTGGAATGATTCAATGAGTCAGGCAGCATCTCTGGAGAACATGGAAAGGTGATGTTTTTGGTCCTGGCCTGAAACATCACCTAACCATGTTCTCCAGAGATGCTGCCTGACCCACTCCAGCACGTTGTGTCTTTTTTTTTAAACCAGTTCCAGTTTAGTTTATTGACACATATACCGAGGTACAGTGAAAAGCTTTTGTTGCATGCTAACCAGCCAACGGAAGGACCATACATGATTACAACCGAGCCATTCAGAGTGTACAGATACATGATAAGGAAATAACGTTTAGTGCAAGGTAAAGTCAAGTCAAGTCATTTTTATTTATATAGTACATTTAAAAAACAACTCTCGTTGGCCAAAGTGCTTTACATTGGTGGAGGGACAAACGTTATACAACAGTGGTTCATACATAAATACATACATATAGCCCTCCCTCAGAGGACGTCAAGAAAGTTTGTTTTAAGTCTCGGCTTAAAGGAGTCGATGGAGGGGGCAGTTCTGATGGGAAGAGGGATGCTGTTCCACAGTCTAGGAGCTGCAACCGCAAAGGCGTGGTCACCCCTGGGCTTATGCCTAGACCGCGGGATGTTCAGTAACCCCATGTCGGATGATCTGAGGGACCTGGAGGTGGTGTAGTGGGTAAGCAGGCTTTTAATGTAGGTGGGTGCAAGCCCATTAAGGGCTTTGTAGACATAAAGATCTTGAAATTTATTCGGAACCGTACAGGGAGCCAGTGGAGAGAGGCCAGGATCGGGGTGATGTGGTCCCTTTTTCGGGTGCCCGTTAGGAGTCTCGCTGCAGCGTTTTGGACCAGTTGCAGGCGGGACAGGGAGGATTGGCTGATGCCAGTGTAAAGGGAGTTGCAGTAATCTAGGCGGGAGGAGATAAATGTGTGGATGATCTTTTCGAGGTCATCAAACTGGAGGAATTGTTTTATTTTAGCTGTCGTCCGAAGCTGGAAGAAGCTAGCTTTTATCACGGCATTGACTTGTTTGTCAAATTTCAATGCTGAGTCAAATATCACGCCAAGGTTTTTGACGTGAGGTTTGAGTAATGGGGTAAGGCTTCCAAGGCTGCCTGCTATCATTTTGATTGAGTCCGAGGGGCCAAGAAGGATGACCTCAGACTTACTCTCGTTTAGTTGGAGGAAGTTCTGGGCCATCCAACACTTTATATCCTCGAGGCAGCGGATAAGGTTAAGCAGATTTGATTGTTTTTGGGCTTCAGGGGGAGATAGAGTTGTGTATCGTCTGCGTAGCAATGGAAGGAAATGCCGTGCCTTTGAATGACTTGGCCTCAGGGGACCATATACAGGGAGAAGAGAATGGGGCCAAGGATGCAACCTTGTGGAACCCCACAGCAGAGGCTAGCTGGGGAGGAGAAAGAGTTGCCTTTGTTGGTAGAGAAACTCCTGCCTTTGAGGTAGGAGATGAACCAGCTCAGGGCAGTGCCATCGATACCAAGCCCGTACCGGAGACGGTCAATTAGGATGGTGTGGTCGACAGTATCAAATACTGCGTTGAGATCGAGAAGGAGCAGGATTGCACAGTCGCCGGAGTCAACGGTGAACAGTAGGTCATTATGTACCTTCAACAAGGCAAACTCTGTGCTGTGGTGGGCCCTGAAACCTGTTTGGAAAGTTTCCAAGATAGCATTTTGGTGAAGGTAAGGCATAAGTTGACTTAAAATTACCTTTTCAAGGGCTTTTGAAAGGAATGGCAGTTTAGAAATGGGTCTGTAGTTGCTTGGCAAGGTGGGGTCGAGGTTAGGTTTTTTCAGGAGGGGCTGGACCACCACATGCTTGAAGCAGGTAGGAACAGTGCCAGTGGCCAGAGAACTGTTGAAGATGGCGAGGATACTGGGACCGGCTATTGTAATGACATCCTTTAGAAGGGCAGAGGGGACAGTGTCGAGGGGGCAGGTCGTAGGTTTCATGGTGGTGATCAGTTTTACAAGGGAGGGTAGAGTAATGGGTTGGGAACAATCTAATTTTGAAGAACAGACCAATGAGACAGCCAGGTCATGGATGGGAGGGGAAATATTCGTTCTGATGTTCTTTGCTTTGCTGGTGAAAAACGTAGTAAATTCCTCGCACTTAGCAGGGGACTCAGTTAAGCTGGTGCTGGGGGCAGGACATATGATGGAGGTGATGGTGCTAAAAAGGACTTTGGAGTTATAAGCGTTTTTGGAGATAAGGGTGGAAAAGTATTTTACTGCTTCCTGGTATTTGTGAAGATTGTTTTTCAGGAGTTCAAAGGAAATTTGAAACTTATCAGATTTGTACTTCCGTTCTGATTTTCTGCATTCTCTTCTTAGGGCTCTGGTGGTGTCATTGAGCCACGGCCAGTCTTTAGGCTTAGGCCTTTTCATTTTAAGAGGAGCAACAGAATCCAGAATGGAAGAGCGAGTGGTGTTGAATAGAGAAATGAGGTCGTCGGTGCTGAGATGGAGGGGAGACGTCTCAATGGTGCAGATGTCGGGGGGCAGCTATGAGAGCCTCAGATAACCCACTGGCCATCGTGGAGTTAACGTAGCGGGAGTAGCGAGTAGGGAGATGGGATTTTGAGGGAGAGAAAGGCAGAGATGCATCGAATATAATTGCACTATGATCAGACAGGCATCAATAATTTCTATATTACAAATTGGGAGACCAGATGAAAGCACTAGGTCTAGTGTATGGCCAAGCTTGTGTGTGGGTCCAATGGTGAGTAGAGCCAGATTGAAGGACAATCAGGTTCATAAATTCACTCACAAGAGGCTTTGTGGGACAACAGACATGAATGTTAAAGTCACCAAGAATCAGGACCCGGTCAAATTTGGGCAACAAGCCAGCGATAAGATCAACAAATTGTGAGATAAAGTCCTTATTCGTTTTTTGTGGGTGATACACAAGAACAATTAAAAGCGGACAGATTAGACCAACTATGATTAGTTGATGTTCAAAACTGGAGACGTGATCAGCGTTCAGAAGGCGGCAGTTGAAATGCTTCTTAAACGCAGTGGCTAGGCCCCCACCGTGACCTGAGAGCCTAGGCGAGCTGAAAAAGTTACAGGTATCAGCAGTAATAAATGAATATTACAACACACCCCTGGTCAAGAAACTGCTCACCAGGATTTAGCCAGGTTTATGTGATCAGTAGGAAGTCCAATCCACGTGCAGTGAAGAAGTCATTGAGGACGATGGTTTTGTTCAGCACTGATCTCGCGTTGATCAGGGCCACTTTTGCAGGGAACTTTGCAGCCACTTTGCAACCGCTTTTGCAGGTAAAGCCAGTAAAGTCCGATCATAGGTGGTCCGAGAGTCCCCGATGATGCAGATGGCAGTTCAGGACTGCTCTCCGATTGCGGTAGGATGATTCAGTTGCCTGATAACTGCTTGGAAGAAACTGTCTCTGAATCTGGAGAAGCCCATCTGGAGTTCCTTGTTTCTACATTATTACATTGAAGTTAGGAAAAACCTCAAAACATGCAGTTATACATACAAGGAACTGCAGATGCTGGTTTACAAAAAAATTGCACAAGTGCTGCAGTAACAGCAGTTGTTTAGCTTAGATTGTTAATTACAGAAAAACATTCAGGTCATAGTAATTTAAATAAGCAAATGTTCTGATTTTAACAAATTCTCCTAATTTGATCCTTAGTTGGAACATCCCATTATCAAAAGAAATGTATATTACTGTTTTGCTATTTGTTCATTTTCCCTTTTAACATAAACTGTTAACTTCATATCCTCTTCACCACACTCTCTCCCATCCCCCACCTTCTGTTTAGAATTGCCTTTCCTGCGGCTTTTGCAATTTATATATGTGTAAGCTTCTCTCATTTTAGTTATTTGGCCTCACACTTCTGTTAAATAGCTTCATTAAATCTAATAGAAAATAAATATTAATGTCATAGTGTAAGAATGAAGATAAAGTGACAAGTTATGACCTGGAAGAAATGTTCTTGCCTCCAGCTATGCTCCTGGGAGAGATGTTGAGCTTCCACACTGGCTGGAAAGAAATATTTGAGGTCAGATGGCAACTGACCTCACTAATACATCTCTTCTTGGCTATTTATACATCAGTTTAGCTGCAGCCTAAGTGCACAAAGGTCACCCCTTTGCCTTCTCAGTCTGGAATGAAATAATTGTAAAACTGAGAAGAAAAATATAGATGTATAAAACACAATTCCGCTAACAAGGTATTTCCCTGGAGAATAGCTTTAATTTACACTCCTTTTAAATTAATAAGACATTTTGGAATATCTAAATGACTCCTTTGAAGATCTATTATATGGCTCACATTGATATGATCCCATCTTTGGAAAAAGTGCTTGGTAAATCCCATCTGCCCTTATGTTCACCCTATTCATTACCACCCCTTGATCTTGCTGCAATCAGTGATACGATTTCCAACATATAACTTACTTAGTTCTTGCATTAAAGTGAGTTTGAATTATTTGGATAGTAGTCCCTCTTTAAACAACATATGGCATCAATTCACTTAAATCTTTAGACTGCAAAAAATAAACTGTTATTAATATAATTTTGTGTGGGATCTGTTGCACGTGTCTCTCTGTGCAAGGCACTGATAATCCAGACAAGTTCATGTAAAGCTATATTTTGATGTGTTTGAAAAATGCATTTCTTTGAAGTGGTTTTCATCCAGCGTCAGATGCATGATATTATCCCAACTTTAATATATTGGCTTTATTTGAACAAAGCTTGGTCAACATAGTCTAGATATCCTGTTATATGACTATAATAAAAAACTTCTGGATATTTGTGCTGAAATAAAGAATTAATGAAAACAATATTTTGTGTTATTCAAAGGTTGTATTACGAAATTTTTACTGACTTTATAAATGTAAATTAACCTTTGACTAATAGGTTAAATTCCATATAGTGGTGATCACATTGATGGAAAAATTGATTTGGTAGAGATGTGACTGATTTGCTCCCTAAAAATAGTGCTCAAATGTACATCACTCATTTTAATTTAGTTTACAGATATAGCATGGAAATAGGCCCATCAGTCCACGAAGACCATGCCATCACCAGTATCCTACACATTAGGGACAATGGGCAGCATGGTGGCATAGCGGTAGAGCTGTTGCCTTGCAGTGCCAGAGACCTGGGTACGATACTGATCTTGTCTGTGCGGAGTTTATGCGTTCTCCTGTGACTTGCATTGGATTTCTCCAAGATCTTCGGTATCCTCCCACACTCCAAAGATGTACAGGTTTGCAGGTTAATTGGCTTGGTATAAATGTTTTAAAAAATTGTCCCTAGTGCGTGTAGGGTAGTGTTAATGTGCGGGGATCACTGGTCGGTGTGGATTCGGTAGGCCGAAGGGCCTGTTTCCATGCTGTATCTAAACTAAACTAAACTAAATTTACTGAAGCCAATTAATCTACAAACCTGCATGTCTTTGGAGTGTGGGAGGAAACCAGAGCATCCGAAGAAAACCTACAGGGTTGCAGGGAGAACGTACAAACTCTGAAAAGACAGCGCTCGTAGTCAGGATCGAACCTGGCTTTCTGGCGCTGTAAGGTAGTACCTCTGCCGCTGTGCCACTGGGCCCACCCATTTTGAGAAAGGTTCAGTCAGCACAGTCTAAGCACATACCCTATTTTTATTTGACACCTAGTAAGTAAAACTGTACCTCTTGAGAGCAAAGGCTTCTGTTTTAAAGCTTGAACGTTACCCTCAAGATTTCTACAGGGTCGGCAGGTTTGAATGAGTGATAGTTGCATTTGGGATGCAGACCCAAGGAAAGGTCAGTGTTGTGCAAATCCAATTACCATAAGAAACCTGAAAGAATGTCAAGCAGACCAGCAGGGAGAAGAAGTGGAGTGAAAGAACAACAGCTCAGAAATTCTGTTTCCTCTGGGGATGGAATTCAGAGTCAAACATGATCGAATTTCAACCGAAACCTGTAAAATACATTGACACCATTGGAATTTGTAATTAATGGACATTCTGTAGCTTTCTGCTTACAGTGAAACCATAGTGCATTTTCTTTCCACCTTAACACCCCTTACCTCAGGAATATGTTTCTTTCAATCAAGTGTAACGGCAAATAGGGGAAAAGATTTAGATAAATAGGAGATTTATTGTCTGGTTGCATAATTGCATGCACATTATTTTATAGATCCAACGTTCCAAATCAACGTTAGATTTGCACATCAAATTGCTATGTTTTTGGGATGCGGGATGCCACATGCCTCTACTTCAGTCATTAATCCTGAGCTTGAAGATGTCTATCAGCCCCTTGAGTTTCAAAGGATCAAAGAAGCTGCTATGTGCACTATACACTAACCTCATCTGAGTTCATCAGCCCAAACCATGCAGCTAAAGCACTGATTCCTTCTCTGTTCTCATTATCTACAATTTTTGTGCAGTAATTACTCCGGCACTACCCCCTGTTGCACAAAACCAAAATTAACAAAAATAGTAGCAATGGATAATACAATCAAAATAGCAAGATGTTATTTTAATTTCAGGGTTTTTTTTAAACATGGTCTGCCTTTAAAATATAATCATGGAGGAAGCCATAGCAATAACAAAGAGTAAGTAGACTGTAGTACTATTGGACTGGAATTGTTGAAAACTTTTACCAAAACAACAATGCACATTGCTGCCTGCTCTTAGTTCCTGTGCTACTCCAGCAGCTGCATTGAATTACTGCAATTTACTGTTCACTGCAGTCCCGTGCATTTGCATTGTGTTCAAATGTTCTTGCTTTCACCACTTGTGCAAAAAGATTAAAATTAAAATAATCAAAATTATTAATAAAAAAAGTATAGTTAAAATACAATTAACTACTCTATATTATATGCACTGTGGCACAGTGGTAGAGTTGTTGCCTTACAGCGCCAGACACCCGGGTTTGATCCTGACTATGGGCGGGTTTTGTACATTATCATTGAGACCTGTGTGGGTTTTCTCCGGGTTCTCCGGTTTCCTCTCACATTCTGAAGACATACAGGTTTGTAGATTAATAGTAAGATTAAATGAGAACTTACCAGTTTGAAGTTTGATCTTTATTTTATGAGGAGTTACGATGAGGGATTACGTGAAGACCCCGCCAGCACGCATGCGCGACATTCTTCAAAGCAGTGGTGTGAAATCACAGATACCAGAGTAGACTAATATAGTAAGATAAGAGAGAACTTCCATACCAGTTGAACTTTATAATAGAGGGTTTTGGGAGCGGAGGGCACGTAATCCCTCATCGTAACTCCTCATAAAATAAAGATCAAACTTCAAACTGGTAAGTTCTCATTTAATCTTACTATTTTACTTCGGAGTCACGTGAGTGACTACGTGAAGATTTCAAAGCTCTGTGATTTCATGCCCTGGAACGAGACCATGCTCACACACTGCCATTCTGGGAAGGAGGATGAACGTATTTCACACACAACACTGTGATGAAAAACAATAAAGGTATTATTCATATCTAAAATTATATGCCCCACATTGAGTAATTTATTTTACAGAACTTAATTTTTCCCTGCAAACGTCCCAGGATCGGCCACGGGTTTATTATAAAGCATTGAATGCGTTCATTGCTCCACCCCGCTGTGGCAAGGATGTGGTCCATAGGAACTCCCATCATCCTAGCGTCCGATGTAGATGCAGCCCTGGTGGAGTGAGATTTGAAACATTAGTATCCACCACTGCACGTAATACCACCCTAACCATCTGGATATGGTTTGCACTGTGACCTTAGGTGAGGGCATTTATGGCTAATGAGAAAGCTCTCTCCGTGCCCATAAGTGTCTTGGTGACTATATATTGCAAAATATGTTTCACTATGTAGGGCCGACTATCTGCAGGATAGGCCAGAACTCTAATATTGGCCAGAGGAACCGGGTCAGTCTTGTTTAAGTACCCCTGTATGTAACAGGTTATCTGCCATTTGTGACAGACATGACGTCCTATACTAGCTTGTGTAAGGACTGGACCCGTTGTGCTGATCCAAGTGCCATAATCATTCCCATCTAGGATATTAGTTTGGCCAGAGTGAACCCCGATATTGGTGTCCATCCTCGTAACATGGTGTACTACCTATGTCCCATATATGGGTGTATCTGGGCCTGGGGGGGATAGAGTACAAATACCCCTCATTCGTTTAGGTACTAGTGGATGTGATCCTATAGCCAGGTGATCACTCCCTCTGCCTAGATATTAGATAGGGCACTCCTTGCACAATAATGGCACTGTAACTCAATCCTTCATCGAAATGAAGGGTGGCCAGAACTCCAGCACTTCAGTGTTGGTGGCTGAGTCATATGTAGTGTTCGTCCTGGTGCAGAACACTTCCCATTTCCTGACATATGTCAGGTACTGTCTTCTCGTGGACTCCCTGCACGACGCTGAGATGGCATTGATCGTCCTGTCGGAGAGTCCGTATCCCAGAAATGGCCTGTACAGAAACTGCAAATCAACAAGTTCATACAGTCACGGCACGGATACTTTCCCGCACGGGGTGTGCCAACCTCCTTGGCCGTTGATCCAGATGCAGGGTTCTGAGACCATCTTTGTACTGTTGGGAACCATGGTACCCGTTGCGGCGTCTTGTTTAATTATTGTAAGACTCGCCTGATGAGGCAGAAGGGGAAAATGCATAGCAAAACAAATCCCCCCCCCCCCCAATGCAGCGAGAAATCGTCCATCGCTGCTGCCCCTGGGTCTGGTTCCCAAGCAACATATGTTGGTAGTTGGTGAATTAGTCTGGATGGAAAAAAGGTCGATATCTGGTGTCCCATACCAGTCTATAATATCTGTAAACACTTTCCGATCCAACATCCATTTAATGTTGTCGTTGAATTTACGTGACCTGGTGTCTGCCACTGTATTTAGCTTACCTGGAAGGTAAGTGGTTGAGATCCAAATCTCTCTCCCAGACACCAGTGCCAGATATTATTAGCCAATTCATCACATGATATCGACTTTATTTCACCCATATGATTATATATAGGCCCCCACTGTGGTATCAACAATTTGTACCGTACATGCAACTGGTGCTCATCTGAGCAGTAGGCCCTGAGTCCATGAAACGCTACCAGCATTTCTAGATAATTAATTCCTAGTGCTTTAAACAGAATAATTTTTGTGCACTCATCTGCCACCACAACTTGCGGTGGTATTAGTTGCTCCCCAACCTTTAGCACTGGCATCAGTCTGTAATGTACCCTAGGGATATGGAATGGGGTGATGGGGTTAGAATAATGCTGAGCACTTCTATCCACCAGTTTAATTCTGATTTTGCTTTCCCTGGTAGTTGCATAGGCCTATTGAAATGGCCTGCATGATTTTTGAGAGCAAAAATTTCCCTCTTCCAGGTTTTAATAATGGAGTGGTCCAATTGTGCTGCTGGGAACGCAGCCACCAATTTCCCAATCACTCTTGCTCCTTGCCGAATGGATGGTTCCCTGATGCCAGTGAGGCTTCTGCATACTCCCATCAAATCTGTCACTTTGTTTGGTGGCAAGGTGATAGACATATGAACAGAGTCAATAGTGAACCCCAAATAATCCATGGTAGGGGTGGGTTCCAATTTTGATTTATCTGGATGTATGTTAAATCCCTGTGTTGTGGCTGATACCGCCAATGTAGCCAGCTCCAATTTTCACCTACAATGAGAATATCATCAAGGTAAGCCATGCCGATATGGTTATGTTTCTTTAAGTATGCTAAAGCTGGTTTTAATACATTTGTAATAGCCTGGGTGCTGATGACAACCCATTGGGTAAGGCCTTGTACTGCCATAGCTGTCCCATCCAGATAAATTTCAGGTATTTACGATGATCCTGTGTGTGACAAACGTGTCTATTTTGAAATGGGCATACTGAACGGAAGTATTTAGATCGGTCAAATCTGTAATGATACGGCAATCGCCATCTTTTAAGTTTTTTATAAATATATTTCATACGAACTCTTGAAATTCTCTGATTGTTTTCTCAATTCCCTTTTGTGTTTAGTCTTAACAGTTCAGCATGGTCTGCTGTTCTCTCTTTTTGTGAAGTATGAACTTCCTGCTAGGCGTATGCTGAACTGGGACGGTAGTTCGTATACAAATTCAATTTTGTAATTCTGAATACTTCCGAGTATGTAAAAGTTCAGAGGTAAAAGTGCAGCACACATGATGAAACGAGTGCAACCGTCCCCCAACTTTTGATGAATCAGACATGCAATGTTTTTTAAGACAACCAGACCCACCTACCTCCATGGTTACCGGTGTTGTGTGGGTTGTCTCCGCAGTTGTTTCTTCTGGTATTGTGTTGCTGCGTTGTGGGGTTGGCGCATTTTCCATGACGGCCGGGCTGGGCCATGGTCTGAAAGACCGCTGTGCAGGTGGGCCGGCCTTCGAGCTTTCACCACCAGATGGTCTTCCATAGCACCGATGTCTGGTGGGTGTGTAGGGGTGCTGCCGCTGTAGATAGTGGGTTTTAGAGGTGCTTGGCACCTTGATCAGGCCTATAGCCTTGGCTTCCTCATGCAGGTCTTTCACCTGCTTCGGGAGGTCCCCCAACAGCAATTATGGCGCCTGTGTGCTACTTGTCTTGCATAATTCCGCACTTCTTGATGATGCTCTTCCTGTAACTGTTAATCTCCACTGAGTATTACACAGTCTGCTAGAGCATCTAGTAACTCTTCAGGCAAATCAACCCCATCAGTTGTCCTGGACCTGCTGTGATTTTAGCAGCCAGCAGTTTCCTCTGGAGCTTCCCCTCCTGGCTCCTTATAGATGGGCTGCTGTTGCCCCAGATGGGGTCATAGACTGCTGGTACTTTAAGAGAATGGAGTTCTCTGGAGCAATGTACTTCCCAGCCATAAAGTTAATGGCTTGCTCCTGTAGCTGGTTTGTAGCTATGTATTTTGTACTGGCTTGCAGCTTTGTATAGGCAGTCCTTCCTGAGTTGGTACAGCATGTGTTCCCACAATTCTTCTGCTGCTCTCTCTTCTGGCACCCCTCACAGTTGACTGTTCAGCCATTGCCCCTTCTTCAGGGTCAGCCCAGCTCTGACCCCTAATGCTCCCCTGCGAAGAGGGTGAGACATTTGGCAGTCCTTGAAAGGATCCTGCCGTGGGTCTGCGAGGAGACCCACTGTGACTCTGCCCCTGCATAAGCAGGTCACGCTGGAGCACTGCTCCCCATTCGCTCCTGCGGGAAAGACGCCCGCCGTCCCTATCCGGGAATGGGGTGTCTTCAGGTCCGGACCCAGCTGAGTCAACGGTCCTGTCCGACTTCCGGGTGGTTTTGCCGCCGACCGCGGCGCACCTGTGGTCTGTAGCGGCGAGAAGCCGGGAGCTGCTGGCAGCACCTGCAGCTCTGGAGAGACGGCACGCTGCTGGCTGTTTCCACAGCAGCGGTATTAGCTGCTGCTCTCCCTTACGCGACTCCATGGTGCTTCCTCCTGAAAAAGAAATTACACCGAGTCGCCACGCTCACCAGAAAAGGTAAGACTTACCTTCAGTAAGTTTTGAAAACTTGCACTGGAGGAGCGGCGCTCCTCCCGACTGTCGCTTCCGCAATGCGTTCGACGATATGTCGCGCATGCGTGCTGGCGGGGTCTTCACGTAGTCACTCACGTGACTCCGAAGTAAAATTGGCTTGGCATAATTGTAAGTTGTCCCTAATGTGTGTAGGATACCGTTAGAATGCGGGGATCACTGGTCGACATGCTCAGTGGGCCGGAGGACCCGTTTCCACGCTGTATCTCTAAATTAAACTAAACTAATTCAATGGCATCAGGGATTCACGCTGGGCTTGATAGTAACCACACCGACACTCGCAGTAGGGTGGACTCACGTATATATTTTATTTACAGTGGTAATAAAGTCCAGGACCGCATGCGGGCGCTGACCCTCATCATCAGCGAGCATGTGCGATGATGCTGGTGATCTCGGGCTTGGCCCACGAGCTCAGTCCTGGTCTAGAAGGAAGAGGCGTGGAGATCTCAGGATCACCCTTGCCTCAAGAGGAAGCGCTGGCAGTCTCAGGTTTCTTCCTGGCAGTTCAGCTTTGGGCTTGAATTGGTGACACTGGAGGCCCCTGGATTATCATGATGGTCAGTCTTTGCTTCTGTGTGTGGCTGCAGTCCCTTGTTGTCTGTGGGCAGGAGGAGGTTCTGGTATCTCAGGCTTGCACCGGCCACTCAGTCTTAGCCTCAGTAGAGGTGCTGGGTTTCTAACACGTCTTATGTCCCTAAAGTGACGCTGGTGGTCTTGGGTTTGTTCCAGTCTTCCTCAAACATGTCAGGGAACATAGCTAGCAGAGAGATGTCCTACTTTGTCTCCCGTATTAACTATCTTCTTCCGTCCAACTTCCAACTTCCTTCTTCCTTCTTCCTTCTTTCTTCTTTCTTCTTTCTTCCTCTTTCTCTCCTGCTTCTCTCACTCTCTAACTGCTCCCTTCTGGGCTTTATTGGGAGGAGTCTGACAAGGTTCAAGTGGCCAACCAACATCAGCTGATTGGACCCCTGTTGTTCCCAACAAGGCTGAGGATTGGCCTCTCCTGGTTAGTCAACCAGTGGTTGTGATCAGAGCGAAGTCCAAGGGAGAGGGCACTGTCACAACATTAATATAATGTGAAATGTCAGAAAGTAAACAAAATTCTTCATTAGAACTTACCTTTTTGATGAAGGGAGTTGCTGCTAGTCTGTTGTCCATGTCTGGTGCAAAGCTAAGTGACCAGATGCAACCTGTAACAGACCTCTTGGCTGAGTATACTCCAGAACTGTGTAAAGACAGGTGCAAACACTATTATGGTTATTGATTGTGAAACGACCAGGAATTTATGAAGAGTTGTTTTTTGTACAATTTTTGCTTCTTTAGTCAGAAGGTGGCGAATCAGTGGAATTCCAGTCAATGGTTATTTTTAAGGCAAAGATTCATAGATTCTTGATTAGTATGGGTGTCAGGGGTTATGGGGAGAAGGCAGGAGAATCGGTTTGAGAGAGAAAGATAGATCAGCCATGATTGAAATACGGAATACTTGAATGGCTGAATGGCTGCGCCTTTAACTTATGAACTTAATAACCTTTACATATATTTATTTTATGAATAAACTTTATTTGTTGGAAAATAAAAAGAACTGCCACTGGATTCAGATTTGCAACCCAGATGTTGAAGTTACCAGGGCTCAAGACATCAGTGGCGGATAGGTGAAATGTCACTCCTGTACAAGCTCAGTGTAATTTAACGCAACTCTCAGCACAAAAGATAAAACGCGCAAGAAGCTTAGCTGCAATTTATGCGTAATTTATATATAATTTATGTTTTTTGTGTGTTGTCTTAGTCTATGTGTCGGTGATGCTGCTGCAAGCAAGATTTTCCTATTACCTCACCGCATGTCTGCAGATGACGATAACCTTGGTGTAATTTGTCCGATAATTTGTTCCGTAGTTCTGTTCTCGCTCCCCCTAGACGCAACATGGACAGAGTTCCCTTGGTTCTCATCTTTCAACCCACCTGCCTCCACAGCCAACACATTATCCACTGGCATTTCCGTCACCTCCCAAGGGATCCCACCACAAAGCACATCTTCACATGTCTACGCATTTCTGCCATCCGCAGGGCTCCGCTCCCTCCGCAGCTTTTTGGTACACTTATCACTTCACACCCAAACCCAGGTCTCTTCTCCTGCAATCACAGGAGATGGGTTCTGAGTTCCACTCCAGAGGCAAGGAAATAGATTGGAAATCCAGTGCAGTGTCAAGAGAGTCTTTTGGTCGAGACAATAAATGAAAGCTGTTTCTGCAGCCAAAAGTGACTCCACACAATCTCAATGAAGTCCAAAAGAATTCCGCAAGTATTTAGCCATTTGCGGAATTCTCTGGACAAGATTATTCTCATTATCACATTCCTGTTTTTAGTACCTAGCTGTGTGCAAATTTGCTGCTATGTTTCCCACATTGCTGCAGACTTTAGACAATATTGCAATTAGCTATAAAATACTTTGGAATGCTTGGAAATCATGAAATGTTCGGCAATCATTAGGAGGATGGAGGGAAACAGCGACTGTGGTCACGAGGGCAAGGGCCGGCAAGAGGGTGAACTGGGGTCTTTGCGAGGCCCCTGTGGGGCACAAAGGCTGAAGATGGACGGCAAGTAGAGGAACAGCAGTTCGCTGGACAATCCCAAAGAGGCAACAGTTGGAGGCCTTGCAGCAACCTTGGACTCTCCTGGATTGGATGCCAGTCCAGAAGACCGAGCACACAGACTGGACTGGACTTGAATGGCGCCAAAATCAGGCAACTCTTGCATGCAGTCTCAGCATACAACTTCTACACACTTTGTGTTAATCGGGGATTGTGCTTAGTTGTGGCGATGCTTTATGAATTGTATGCAAAACAAGAATTTCACTGCACGTATGTACACGTGACAATAAACCATTGACAATTGAGGTGTGTAAATGGATTTAAAGTCATAGAGTCAAACAGCACACACACAGGCCTTTTGGCTCAACTCATCTATGCTGTACAAGATCCCCCATCCAGATCCCATTTGCCTGCATGTGGTCGATATTTTCAGCCTATAAACATTTAATTTTTTTCTTGTTTTCCATCAAGTCTTTGAGATTAAGATTCAAATAAACTAAGATACTCAGGAAATGTTGATGTATCTGACAGGCAGATAAACTGATGTAAATTGAGGTGTATTGAATAAATTGAATTGAATTGAATTAATTTTATTAGCCAAGTATGTATACATACAAGGAAATTGTCTTGGTGCTTTGCTCACAAGTAACAATTAAAAATAAAACATTATAATTTAAATATGTGGAGAATATAAAATACCAGAGAACAAGGAGGCTGCAGACTTTTGGTTGTTGAGTAGAGTTACTGCTCGAGGAAAAAAGCTGATTTTATGTCTGGCTGTGGCGGCTTTGACGGTCTGGAGTCGCCTTCCTGAAGGAAGTGCTTCAAAGAGTTTGTGGCCAGGGTGAGAGGGGTCAGAGATGATCTTACCCGCTCTCTTCCTGGTCCTTGCAGTGTACAGTTCGTCGATGGTTGCAGCCAACGACCATCTCGGCTGATTGAACGATGCAATCTCCGGATGTCATACTTGGTGGCTGAGCAAAACCAGACCATGATGGAGAAGGTGAGGACAGACTCTACGATGGCCGTATAACACTGGACCATCATTGCTTGTGGCAGATTGTGTTTTCTCAGCTGCCGCAGGAAGTACATCCTCTGTTGGGCCTTTTTGACTGTGGAGTCAATGGTGGCCTCCCATTTAAGGTCCCTGGAGATGATGGTTCCAAGGAACTGAAATAACTCCACAGATGTGACTGTGGTGTTGTTGATGGTGAGTGGGGGGAGGGGGAGCTCTCCTAAAGTCTACAATCAATTCCACCGTCTTAGAGCATTGAGCTCCTGGTTGTTGGTTACATCATTTCAAGAAATATCTGCAGTAACTACTCGCTCCAACCTTCTGGCTCCAAATGAGAATGTCGCATATGTTTTTAGTTTTACCTAATGTATGAATGACAACGTCAAAAAAAATTCAACACAATTTTTAATATAGAACAAACAATTGACAAAAAATCAAACGATGAAAGTACATTTTAGAACATACATATTATTTGCAATCTCAGCTGATGGGATAGAGTCATAGTCATGGGGTCATGGTCAAAGGGATGGCACAGTTATACAATGGTATATTTGCTGCCTTACAGCGCTGGAGACCTGGGTTCAATCTTGACTACAGGTCCTGTCTGTATGGAATTTGTACGTTCTCCCCGTGACTGCATGGGTTTTCTCCGAGATCTTTGGTTTCCACCCACACTCGAAAGACGTACAGGTTTGTAGCTCAATTGCCTTGGTATAAATGTAAAATTGTCCCTGGTATGTAGGATAGTGTTAATGCACAGGGATCGCTGGTCAGTGCGGACTCGGTGGGCCGAAGGGCCTATTTCCGCGCTGTATCTCTAAACTAAACTAAACTAAACTAAACATACAGCAAACAGGCCCTTCGGACCATCTTGCCCACACCGGCCAACATGTCCCAGCTAGACTAGTCCCACCAGCCAGCGTTTGGCCCATACCCCTCCAAATGAATCAAGTTTTTTATTTATCTAGTAGAGGATTACAAATATAATTAATTGCAACTTTGTATGTAATTTAGCTTGCTGCAAACACAATGACTGCATCAGACTGATTAAACTATCCTTATTAAGCTTTCCAGTTCAGTTTCACGCCCTGTTCAGAACAAATGTATGTTTCTCTCAAAGCAGATAATTCTGCGAGCAGTACATCGTTATTTAGCCATTTGATTATAATTATAGGTGTGAATTGCTAAATAAATGAAGTGCTTAAAGTAAATAAAGTAAACGAGATACAGGTCCACCACCGATTTTCCGGGACCCTTGGTTCCAGAGCCTTGCCGGATTATCCATTTTGCTGGTCCCACAGAGGTCACATAATAACGATACAATACACCTCTGACCCACTAATTATACCCCTCCCATGCCTCTAATGTGCCTTGGACAGCTAGACAGCCTTGCACACTTAAATATAACAAATATTAAATGTAAATGTGCTTGTGCATGACACCACTGTGACTTGGACCTTGCATAGAAGCCACAGCTAGGGTTAAATGTAAGCAAAATAAGCTAAGAATTGCACAAAACTGGGGGGTCGCCATGTACAACTGCAGATGTAAACAAATAAATATTTTGGGATGGAGGGACATGTCCCAAAATAGTGCATGCCACACACAATGCCGTCTGCGGCCATCCTGGGAATGTTAAGTGTGCTCTTGTAATTTTGTCTGGATGAAAGTAGGTGCCAGACAATCAGTTGCTGGAAAATCAGTGGTGGACCTTTATCACCAACAATCTTTCATGTGTCCTCAAATTATGAACATTTAATGAAATAATCCTTGCAACAGAATTTAGTTTTTAAATTATACTTACAGTATAGAGAAACGTCATATTGCACTTTGCAGAGGTGTAATATAAAAGGCTATATCAACGGAAAGGAGTATTTACTGTGTGTGAACAAAAGATAATGTTAATGTTTTAGTAAAGTGCCAAGAGGAAAAGCGGATTAATTTAATGATCGAGATTTTGAGTGTCGGGTCTAGGAAAGTAGAATTTTGTTGTTTTAAGAGTAGGTAAATATCTAGAACAGAAGGGAAAATGAGAGGAAAATTAGATGAACATAGAAACATAGAAAATAGGTGCAGGAGTAGGCCATTTGGCCCTTCCAGCCAGCACTGCCATTCAATAAGATCGTAGCTGATCATCCGAAATCAGTACCCCTAAGAGCTAAATCTAACTCTTGAAAACATCCAACGAATTGGCCTCCACTGCTTTCTGTGGCTGAGAATTCCACAGATTCACAATTCTCTGGGTGAACAAGTTTTTCCTCAGTCAGAAATGGCCAACCCCTTACTCTTAAACTGTGACCCCTGGTTCTGGACTCCCCCAACATTGGGAACATTTTTCCTGCATTACCCTGTCCAATCCCTTAAGAATGGTATATGTTTCTATAAGATCCCCTCTCATCCTTCTAAATTCCAGTGAATACAAGCCCAGTCGACCCATTCTTTATTACAAATAGCAGCCAGGCAGAATAGAATCTTGAGGCAGTTCATCCAGTCAATGCCTTCATTGCTACTCTGATCTTTGGCCTCAACCTCATGCTTCATATCCACCAAACCAATGATTTTCGTGTGGTCTAAAAATTGATCTAGTTCTGCCTTGAACATCCTAAATGGTTCGCCAATCATAACTCTCTGCGGTAGGTAATTCAAAGGATGCAAATCCCTCTTTTTCATGGCCTTATTTTGAGATTCAGTTCCCAACTCTAAACAACCTCATAGCATCATCCGCGTAAATCCACCCAGAATTTTGAAAGTGATTTACGTTATTCATCTAATCTCCAGAGTTTAGACCTCATAATCTACTAGTAAACCCTCCCACAACCCCTCCCTTACTCCCCCGCACCCCCTTTTTCTTCCCCCCACTCCTTCTCTTCCCCTGTGCCCCACCTAGACACCCACCTATTTCTCCCCTCCCTACGCTCTTTATTCCTACTACTTTCATCCCTCTAACTTCGCAATTCGCAACTCTTCAACCTTGTCACACACCTTCTGCTTGTAAATCTGGCCTTTGCTCCATCCATCTGCTTGGCAACGTTACCTGTGTCCTCCCATTATCTGCCATGCTTTATCCTGCCTTTCCCCTCTTCTAGCTTTCTTCTCCTCCACCCCACAATCAATCTGAAGAAGGGTCTCAAGCCGAAACATCACGTACCTATGTTCTTCACAGATGCTGCCTGACATGCTGAGTTATTCCAGCACTTTGTGTCCACAGAATATAATCTCATTGTCCTTGAGACCGTCTGTCCATACTTTGGTATAATGGCATGATGTGCTGAAATGTTTATTTCAACAGAATTCTGCATTAGGGACTTGCATGGACCAGAAGAGAAGGTGTTTGTTTCTTATGTACTGTAGGCTTGCTTCTGAAGGCTGCAAAGCAGAGTCTTTCATATTTTGTCCTCTATTTTCCAAATTATTCATTCTATTTTTGATACTTAAAATTAATCTCCTTCAGAAAACAATGCGTAACATTCTCTCCTATTGAGACGCATCATAGACTTTCAACAAAACAGTCTGTGGTATTCCTGTTGTGCCACAGTATTTTTGTGTTTTTGAGAAGCAATCAGCACATTGAGAATTAAACACATTATGATTCACAAAAGCTTCCCTCAAAGCAGACCATATAACAGCCCAGTACTAAAGGGAGTAACAGAACTAATTATAGACACAGGCACAATCAGCTGTCATTAGAGCTGGTCTAGAAGCACACAAGCTCATGCTGGTGTGGTCTATGTGTGTGGCAGAGGGTCAATGGTTCACTTGCAAGCCCTGCCTTTCTCTTTAGTTCTGGCAACAAATTACATTATGTTCAATTTGTTCTTTCATGGCATGAATGAAGAATCTACTGAATAGTTAATGCTGAAAGTACACAGATTCACCTGAGGGAATCTCAAATATAAGTCAAGTGTAAATTATCTTAAAAAACATTTAGCTTTTTTACAGGGTAACCAGGCTTCTTGTTGTTAAGCACGAGTAAATACCAAGGAAAGAATGCTGTTCTAACAGTTAATGGCTCTGTCCCTGTGAGGCCAATAAATTGAACTGGATAATTGGAATAGTTGCTCATGGCAGTTTCCCTTCACCTCCTATATATTTCTCATCAGTAAACCAATGATTTACTCCAAAGTATAAAACATCAAAATATCTTTTAATTGAATAAGAATCCAGCACATTATTAATTGCAAAGATCTGCTGACAAAATCACGTCCTTCAAATTTCAGATCCGATTAGATCAGCCTGAGGTCCCATCACTTTCTGTCTCAATGCACAGGCAGAGATGCTACTGGATGCCTGGTCTCAGTGCTCACACTGCTGGATCATAGATTATGTATTCAACCAAGCTCCAAGTTACTGGTTTCAAAGACTAGGGGCAAAGTTTAAATGTAGATGTACGGGGCAGGTTTTTTTGTGCGTTTGACAGCACTGGGCCTGTACTCGCTGGAGTTTAGAGGGATGAGGGGAGACCTCATGGGAACTTATCGAATAGTGATGGCCTCGATAGAGTGCAAGTGGAGAGGATGTTTGCACTAGTGCGGGAGTTTAGAATTAGAGGGCACAGCCTCAGAATGAAATGACGTAACTTTAGAAAGGAAATGAAGAGGATTTTTTTTAATCAGAGGGTGATGAATCTGTGGAAGTGATTTTCACCGATGGCTGTGGAGGGTATTTTTAAGGTGGAGATTGACAGATTCTTGATTAGTAAGGGTGTCAAGGTTATAGGGAGAAGGCAGGAGACTGGGGTTGAGAGGGAAGGAAAGATCAGCCACAGATTGGGGAGGGTTGCTTGGAACGTGCTGCCAGGGGTGTTATTGGATGCAGATATAACAGCGGCATTTAAGAGGCTTTCTGCTAGGCACATGGATATGCAGGATATGGAGAGACGTGGATCATATACAGGCAGAGGAAATTAGTTTAAACTGGCATCATGATTGGCACAGTTATTGTGGACTGAAGGGCCCGTTCCTGTGCTCCACTGTTCTATGTTCTATGTTGGTTCCATCACAATGTCCACGGCTGGTCTGAATAAATGTTTGTAAAAATTCACAGTGGTGAATATGCTGTCGCTGTAAGTTTGCTACCAGGGGGGAGAGGAAAAATAATCTAGTATGTGCGTAATGTATTTCAGACGGAGGCCAGGACTCTATTCTGATATCTGAAGAAGGTTCCCGTCTCGCAACATCACACATCCTCTTTTCCAGAGATGCTCCCTGTCCCGCTGAGTTACTCCGGCATTTCGTGCCAACGCCAGGACTCCAGTCTTTGACAGCTCCATGTTTCCAGGAGAAGATATACAGACTTGGAGATAGCTCCAAATTAGGATGATGACTGGAAGTGAAAATGAAGACTTATGTTTATTATGGTAATGATCGTCGAGGAAGTAGGATCTGTTGAACTTTAATTCTCGCAAAGTCACTTTTCCATTGTTGAAAGGGATCTTGTGTTAAAAATTGCCATAGCATGTTAAAGCCCTGTCCCATGGTACGAGTTCATTCCAAGAGCTCTCCCGAATTTGCCCTGATTTGAACTTGGAGATTTACGGTAATGGCCGCTCGTCGGTACTCGGGGCTCTCGTGGACATTTTTCAACATGTTGAAGAATCTTCACGAGTCTTCCCGAGCTTACCTGCCGTTAGCGAGTCTTCCCGAGTACCTGCCGTTAGCGTTACGAGCTGGTAAGAGACGTCCCCGAGCTCCGACGTACCCGCTACATTCATTCTCCGTGCTTACCACGAGTTTGATTTTTTTTAAACTCGGGAGAGCTTTTGGAATAAACTCATACCGTGGGACAGGGCTTTTAGGGAACATCCAGCTGTGAGGTTGAGTAAATGTTAAGAGATGGGGCTTAGTTTTAAAGCACACAGTGTTGTATATGGTGGTCAAAGTGATGCAAGATTAAAGTCAACATGCTGATTGATTTTATAATCACTTGAGCCAATTGCTCCTCCTTGTCTCTATCACGTCTTGCTGCCAATTAACGGCAGCAACTGGCCTTGAATTTCTCAGGTCAACAGAGAGGCAGTTGCGGCTCACGCCATCTGTTGCAAAGAGATCAGCCGCTACTATTGCAGAGCTGACACTCACATCGGATCAGTTTACGAGAATTATCTCAGGGATCATTGGGTTAACATATGATGAGTGTTTGATGGCACTGGGCCTGTACTCGCTGGAGGTCTAGATAGAGTGGACGTGGAGAGGATGTTTCCACTAGTGGGAGAATCTATGGACCAGAGATCATAGCCTCAGAATAAAAGGACGTACCTTTAGAAAGATGAGGAGGAATTTATTTAGTCAGAGGCTGGTGAATCTGTGAAATTCATTGCCACAGAAGGCTGTGGAGGCCATCAATGGATATTTTTAAGGTGGAGATTGATAGATTCTTGATTAGTACGGGTGTCAGGGATTATGGGGAGAAGGCAGGGGAATTGGGCTGAGAAGGAAAGAGAGATAGATCAGCCATGATTGAATGGTGGAGTAGACTTGGTGGGCTGAATGGCCCAATTCTGCTCCTACAACCTATGAAAGTTTAGTTTATCGTTATGTACATCAGTGTGTAATTAAATTCATTGCTCACATGAAGTTCACTGACTAAATGGTTTAATACAGTAATGATAAGTAGAACGATGAACACAAAACAGCTGAATGGTGCAACATTGTAGTTCAACATCCAGGTAGTGCACAGGAATATTGTAGTACCAAAATAGAATAAAAAGTGAGGTAAGGTTAAGTTCACAGAAACTGTGTAATACAAATGGATGGAAGGGAGGGTTGAGCCGGTGATGGACATGGTTGTGTTCACCATCTCTGCATGTTCAGGCAGTCAAGAATGAGCAGTTACCAGACCAGGCTGAGATGCATCCCATCAGAATGCTTTCTAAAGTACATCTCTAAAAGTTTGAGAAAATCCTTCTGGACATCCCAAATCTTCCCTGATGCCTAAGAAGTAAATGTGCTGATGTACTTTCTTGATCACTGCATCAGTGTGAAGGACCAGGTTAGGTTGCTGGTGATATGGATGCTTAGGAACCTGATACTGTCGACCAACTCTACAGCCAGGGGTGGAAAGCATGGGGGGGCCAGAGGGGATACGTCCCCCCCCCATGTTTTGGGAGGTGGGGGACATCCCTCCCAAGTTTTTGAAATCTGGATTTTAAAATCTCTGCTTTCCGCGAGACAGTGGAGGTGGGACTGCTGATTGAGGGCGCCGATTGGATAAGAGGGACGTCGGTCAGCAGGCAATGGGGGCGAGGACATGATGATTAAGCGCGATGATTGGAGGAGGGAGGAGTGGGGGGGGGGGTGGAGGATAGAGTGCGATGATTGGAGGAGGGTGACGTGGCACAGACCTGCGCCTCATCCACCGCCAGGATCGATCTCTGGCGGCCACCCCCCCCCTCCCCCATAGAGAAGTCGGGAGTCAGACACGAGCTGACTCCCGACGTCCCCCAGCTCAACTCTGCCCGGTTAACCTGCCTGGACTTGCGGGAAATATGGGCAGCGCGGAGAAGCAGCGCTGATGTCCCGTCAGTCCAATCAGGGCTGTAGGTTAACCTGGCGAGACAGGAAGAGTTGAGCTGCATTTAGCGCTGGATTGAGCCTCCGAGGCCTCGCGCATGTATGCGTGAGTGTACGCATGCGCGTGGCCGCCAAAAAATTGTGCCCCCCCTGTTCCCCTGTCCCCTCCATGTTTTGATAGCGAGTTCCGCTCTTGTCTACAGCAGCTCTGCTGATGAGGACAGGGTTGTGTCCATCCCCTTGTTTTCTTAGGTCAACACTAACTCTTTTATCTTGCTGGCATTAGGGGCAAGTTTATTGTCCAGACACCATGACACTAGGTTTTCAATCTTGATTACAATCAAGCCATCCACAGTGTACAGATACATGAGAAAGGGAATAATGTTTAGTGCAAGATAAAGTCCTGTAAAGTCCGATAAAATATAGTCCGAGGGTCTCCAGTAGGGATGAGCTTATTCGGAATAATGGTGTTGAAAGCTGAGCTACAGTTAATGAATGGAATCCTGACATAGGTGTTCCTAACGTCAAGGTAATCCAGGATTGATATAGTACAAAAGACATGATATCTTCTGCAGACTTATTTTCCCTGTACATGAATTGCAGGGGTGGCCTAGATTGTCTGGAAGACTGGCAAAGATGTCAGCCGTTGCTGTTAAGTTTCCTAGTGCATCTTGAAATTTATGTTTCTCTGCTGCCCTGCAGGAAGTGCCACTTCCAATTGTAGAGAAAGAACAGGATAAAAGTCACCAGTAAATGAAAATCAGTAAATGCTGATGCTGGAAAACCGAAACAAAAGCAGAAACTACTGGAAGCACCCAGTGGGTCAAGCAGCATCTGAGGAAAGAGAAATAGAGTTAACATTTCAGTGTCAAAGACAGTTTATCAGGGCTTTAAAAGAGAGGAGGCAAGATAGAAAATAGAATCGAACCCTCTGACAAGATTCATTTCAGATATCCTGAAAACTGAGCAGCCCATTGGTGCAGCTGGTAGAGCTGCTGCTTCACAGCCCCAGAGACCCGGACTTGATCCTGAACTCGGGTGCTGTCTGTGTGAAGTTTGTACATTCTCCCTGTGATTGCGTGAGTTTCTTCCAGGTGCTCCGGCTATATCCCAAAGATGTGCAGGTTTGGAGGGAAAGGATAAGAAAGTTTGGATAACATAGAACGAGTATGAACCGGTGATCGATGATCAGCATGGACTCAGTACATGCAATGAAGTGCATGTCTGAAGCACAGTATGACACCCTGCCATTACCATATTCTTCTCATTTTCGTCAGACAGTCCCTGGGTTTCGAGGATGACTTGTTTTCCCTGTTGGTTTTGTGGATTTTAAGAGGGTTATGGAGGTTGTGTGAAAACTGCAGACTCTTCCGCAGGCCGATCAGGTAGGTAGTAATCGGAGAGTGCTTCTTTTGCCACGTATACAAGACTTGTGGGAGAGTCTAGGTCTAGAGGCCATAACCTCAGAATTTTAGGAAAGAGATGCAGATCAATTTCTTTAGTCATAGGGTGGTGAATCTGTGGCATTCAGAAAACTATGGAGGCCAAAGTCATTGAATATTTTTAAGGCAGGGATAAATAGATTTTTGATTAGTACAGGTGTCAGAGGTTATGGGGAGAAGGAAGGAGAATGGGGATAGGAGGGAGAGACAGATCAGCCATGAGAGAATGGCAGAATAGACCTGATGGGCCAAATGGCCAAATTCTATTACTTATGACCTTATGACCTGTGTGGTCCCAATTCAGGAGCTCAGGGTTCTTATTGCCATCCCAAATACAATTTCTATAATTTGAGTGGTCATGGATAGACACAAAATGCTGGAGTAACTCAGCGGGACAGGCAGCATCTCTGGAGAGAAGGAAGGGTGATGTTTCGGGTCGAGACCCTTCTTCAGACTGAGTCAGGACAGAGGGAGCTGCAGAGATAAGGAAGTGTAAGGTGTGCAAACGAAACATGTGGATCAATGAAAATGTAGATTAGATCATTGTTAGCTTGGAGAAGGTAACAACAAGGCGAACAGATAACCATATAACCATATAACCATATAACAATTACAGCACGGAAACAGGCCCTCTCGGCCCTTCCAGTCCGTGCCGACCATTTGTTTTCCCCTAGTCCCATCTACCTGCACTCAGACCATACCCCTCCATTCCCTTCACGTCCATATACCTATCCACTTTACTCTTAAATGTTAAAATCGATCCTGCCTCCACCACTTCTGCTGGAAGCTGATTCCACACAGCCACCACCCTCTGAGTAAAGAAGTTCCCCCTCACGTTACCCCGAAACCTCTGTCCCTTAATTCTCATGTCATGCCCTCTTGTTTGAATCTTCCCTACCCTCAATGGGAAAAACGTATCCACGTCAACTCTGTCTATCCCTTTCATCATTTTAAAGACCTCAATCATGTCCCCCCCTTAACCTTCTGCGCTCCAAAGAATAAAGACCTAACTTGTTCAACCTTTCTCTGTAACATAGTTGCTGGAACCCTGGCAACATTCTAGTAAATCTCCTCTGTACTCTCTCTATTTTGTTGACATCCTTCCTATAACTAGGCGACCAAAATTGTACACCATACTCCAGAATTGGTCTTACCAATGCCTTGTACAATTTTAACATTACTTCCCTACTCCTATATTCAATGCTCTGATTTATAAAGGCCAGCACACCAAAGGCTTTCTTTACCACCCTATCTACATGCGATTCCACCTTCAGGGAACTATGCACAGTTATTCCTAGATCCCTCTGTTCCACAGCATTCCTCAATTCCCTACCATTTACCATGTACGTCCTATTTTGATTTGGCCTGCCAAGATGTAGCACTTCACACTTATCAGCATTAAACTCCATCTGCCATCTTTCAGCCCACTTTTCCAAATGGCCCAAATCTCTCTGTAGACTTTGAACATCTACTTCATTATCCACAACACCACCTATCTTAGTATCATCTGCATACTTACTTATCCAATTTTCCACCCCATCATCCAGATCATTGATGTACATGACAAACAACAGTGGACCCAACACAGATCCCTGAGGCACCCCACTGGTCACCGGCTTCCAACCTGACAAACAGCCATCCACCATTACTCTCTGACATCTCCCATTCAGCCACTGTTGAATCCATCTTGCTACTCCGCCATTAACACCCAAAGATTGAACCTTCTTAACCAACCTTCCATGGGGAACCTTGTCAAAGGCCTTACTGAAATCCATATAGACAACATCCACTGCTTTACCCTCATCAATTTCCCTAGTTACCGCTTCAAAAAATTCAAGAAGGTTTGTCAAACATGACCTTCCAGGCACAAATCCATGTTGACTGTTCCTGATCAGACCCTGTTTATCCAGATGCTTATATATATTATCTCTAAGTATCCTTTCCATTAATTTGCCCACCACTGACGTCAAACTAATAGGTCTATAATTGCTAGGTTTATTCTTTGAACCCTTTTTAAACAATGGAACAACATGCGCAGTACGGCAATCCTCCGGTACTGTTCCCGTTTCTAATGACATTTGAAATATTTCTGTCATAGCTCCTGCTATTTCTACACTAACTTCCCTCAATGTCCTAGGGAATATCCTGTCAGGACCTGGAGACTTATCCACTTTTATATTTTTCAAAAGTGTCAGTACTTCCTCCTCTTTGAATCTCATTTGAACCTCTTTGAATAGATAAAATGTAAATGAGGACAGTCATACTGGGAAGTGGGGAGGGATGGAGAGCACGGGAAAGCAAGGATTACTTGAAGTTAGAGTAGGAAATATCCATACCGCTGGGGTGTAAGCTGCCCAAGCGAAATATGAGGTGTTGTTCCTCCAATTTGACAATGGAGGAGGCCCAGGACAGGAAGGTCTATGTGGGAATGGGAGGTGGAGTTAAAGTGTTCAGCAACCGGTTGGGGCCAGTTTCCCAGGAGTCCATGGGGTAGCACATTAGTATTGTAAATTGTTGATAATTTTCTGGGGATGAAAATCCCAAGGTAAAGTGATTTTAGTTTAGTTTAGTTTAGAGATACAGCACAGAAACAGGCCCTTCGACCCACTGAGTCCGCGCCGGCCAACGATCCCTGCACATTAACACAAGCCTACACACACTAGGGACAATTTACACATATCAAGTATATAAACCCAAGCCAATTAACCTACAAATCTGTACATTATAGGAGTGTCGGAGGAAACCGAAGAAAACGCAAAGAATTTTCCGTGACTGCATGGGGAGTCAAACGTGACTCCCCCTGCAGTCACGGGGAGAACGTACAACGTACAACGTACAGACAGCACCCATAGTCGGGATCGAACCCGGGTCTCTGGCACTGTAAGCGCTGTAAGGCAGCAACTCTACCACTGACTGCACCACCTGCCTGATGGTAGCAATTTGCTCGCTAATTAGGCTCTTCCGCTGAGCTTACTTCACGTCCTGTATTTTCTACACCTATGTCCAAAATGGGCTGACTTTGCTAAGTAACACGAGAAGCCTGCTGGCTCATCGGACAGATCCTGATGTGATTCACTTGCTGCCATTGATTTGGCTTGTAATCTGCACCACTTAACATGCGGGAGAAAGGGCCAGGGCTCTGCAAAACGCTTTAATTATGTGTTTGAGCAAGTATTGAAAATAATTGCCCAGGAACATATACTCTGACTATCTGACTTCCATTGAAATTGCCTGCCTAGGATCAAAATTTGGTACTCATGGCACAAGCGATGTTAATTTTACTTCGGAGTCACGTGAGTGACTACGTGAAGACCCCGTCCAGCACGCATGCGCGACATTAGCGTTCATGCAGTGCACCCGCGACGAACGGAGTTCAAGGCGCTCCCGCTACAATTTGAAAAGTCGGGCCGACAAGTTTTACCGTGGCCGTGTGTCTTTCTCTCTGTGGTCTGCTTGTGTTCCAGAAAGAATGAGCAAGACCAGAGGAAAGAAGTCTGCAGCTCGCCCCCGTTCGTCCTCCGTTGAGGAATGCTCTTTGGAGGGGGGGCAAGAGGCGGCGGTTATAACTACCGAGCCGAGCCCAGCACCGCTAGTGCTGCCTGAGCAGCGGGCTGGAGGTACCTACAGCCGGAACCGGGCGGTAGTGTCCCGACGTTTCGGATGAAGATGCCTTACCCGCTCGAGAGCACAGGCAGCCGCCTAAGCCGCATGGAACGGCTTATGGAGCAATTGCTCCAGCGAGATCTGCTGAGAGAGCAACAGCAGCCTCGCCAAGGAGTTTCAGGCACTCCCGCAGTGCCTTTTACGGCACTGGCCATTGCTTCACCTTCTTTTGAAGGCAGCATTGGCGACCAGGTCTGGGCTGGTCAAGAAGAGGGGTCACTGGCTGAAGATTTCGGGAGTACGCAGGGTGTACAGGAAGAGCTGCTGGGTGTGGTCAACCGCTACGTGGCCATTCCACAAGCGGTCGGCCATTAGAGCCGAAACTTGCAGCCAGCATTAACCACCTGTCCTCTAAACCCCTACAAGAACAAGTGGTCAATGAGGCTCTTCAACTATATACAGCCCCAGGAAATTGTACATCTTTGAATGTACCTGCTGTCAATAGCCAAATTTGGGGACATTTGGGGCAGAACATCAGAAACCTGGAGTTGAAGCTCCAGAAATCCTTAATTCCTGACTGCAGGAATAACATCTTATGCTCGGTCCATTGTGGTGCGGACATCTCCACAAATCAGCAAGACACATAGCTCTGCTGTGCACCACTCAATATGAGATAAATAATTTTGCGAAAGGAGATTATCAAGCCTGCCCTCAACCCTAAATTTGCGGGACTCTGCAAAACACCGGTGTGAGAACCTCCTATTCTGCTCTTTGGAAAGACCTTCCAAAAAAGGTGAAAGACCCTGGAAGAAGAATCCAAGACCTTTGGTCTCGTGAGGGCAGGTTTGGGACCGAGCAGACCCAACAAACCCAGGCGGCAGTACCCCATGGCGTCCACCAGTCGTCGACCACACTATGGGACTGGTGAAAGCTCGGGGTCCGCAACCATTCCCCGTAAGCCTTTTTTAGGCCAGGGCCCAGAGCGGACCCCATGGAAAATGCGCCACCCCCAACAACATCGAGATCAACATCAACCCTCTACAGCCCAGCAGACGCCTCATCACCCAGCGAAGAGGCAGAAGAAGCACCAATAACCATGGAGGTAGGTGGGTCTGGTTCCTCTCAGCATATGTGCAGTAGGGGCTCTGTGCTAACAGGGGGAGATTGCACTTGTTTTTGGATGCATGGGAATCCATCACTAATGACAAGTATATACTCAGCAGCGTTCATGGCTACAAAATTGACTTTGTCCATAAAGATTTTCCACCAGTTCAGCATATACCCAAAAGGGTATTCACCCTCTCAGTCAAGGAAAAACAAGAGGGTCAAGCTGAACTGATGAGATTACAAGCTAAAGGTGTCATTGAAAGAACAAAACATGAACCTTTGAATTTGTGTCTAATATTTTCACTAAAATCAAAAAAGATGGTGGACGACGCATCATCATTGACTTAACTACTTTTGAACAAGTCTGTCAGGTATATACATTTCAAGATGGATACTTTTGAAACAGCCAGACTATTGGTTTCTAGGGGGTACTTTCTAGCAAGCATTGATTTAAAAGATGCCTACTACTCAGTACCCATACACAAGGACCATCGAAAATATTTACAATTTATCTGGATGAAACAGCTATGGCAATATAAAGCCTTACCAAATGGGCTAACCTCTGCTCCAAGGTTGTTCACTAAAATCTTAAAACCTGCCTTGGCATTATTGAGGAAACAAAAGCATATAGTCATGGCGTATTTAGACGACATTTTAATAGTAGGGAAAACCTTGGAGACAGCTATTTTGGCAGTCGCAGCCACCAAACGTTTGTTTGAAACTTTGGGGTTTGTCATACATCCAGAAAAATCCAATCTTACAACCGTCCACTGCCATGGACTATCTTGGATTTACGATAGATACTGTTCGCATGATTGTAACTCTGCCGAAGGGGAAAGCATCAGAATTGGCGCTATCATGCAACAAACTCATGAATAAACATCAGCCAACCATACGGGAAGTAGCTAGAGTTATTGGCAAAATGGTAGCAGCTTTCCCAGCTGTACAATTTGGGCCTTTGCACTATCAAAATTTGCAAAGAGCTAAAGTGCATGCACTAAAGCAAAACTCAGGTCACTTTGACCGAGCTATGAGTTTAACTGCTGAATCCATTCCAGAGTTTACAATGGTGGGCGAGGAATGTAAGACTCAGCTCCAGTCCCATTATGATCACCAACCCAGTATTAACCATTCAAACGGATGCCAGTGCTTTGGGCTGGGGAGCAACTAACATGCAATCCAGCACAGGGGGCAGATGGAGTAAATTTGAATCATCTTGCCTACAGACACGGGGTATCAACTATTTAGAAATGTTGGGTGCGTTTTATGGGTTAAAAGCATATTCATGTAATACGCATCATGCACATGTCCGGTTGCAACTAGATAATACCACGGTGGTGGCTTATATCAATCACATGGGTGGTGTAAAGTCGATATCGTGTGACAATTTGGCCAACCTAATCTGGCAATGGTGTGTTGAAAGGCATATTTGGTTATCAGCAACTTACCTTCCAGGTAAGCAAAATACAGTGGCAGACACCAGGTCACGTAGATTTAATGATAACATCGAATGGATGTTAAATCCCAAAGTGTTTGCTGAAATTACAAAGCAATATGGCACACCAGATATCGATCTATTTGCATCCAGGCTGAATCACCAGGTACCAACGTATGTCGCTTGGGAACCAGACCCTGAGGCAGCAGCAGTTGATGCATTCTCGCTGCATTGGGGGAAAATGTTATTTTATGCTTTTCCTCCCTTCTGCCTCATCAGTTGGGTATTACGCAAGATTCAATTGGATTCCGCTTCAGGAATCTTGATAATACCTGACTGGCCTACACAGCCATGGTTCCCAGTGGCTTTCGACATGGCTGTTGAAACACCGTTGGAATTCCCCAGCAGTCGACAGTTATTAATCCACCCAGTGTCAGGCATTAGTCACCCGTGCCATGACAGAGTCAATCTCCTGGCTTGCAGATTCTAAAAAGACCTCTACTGGGCCTGGGACTGTCTGAGGACGCCATCAACATGATGACCGCATCTCACCGGGAGTCCACCAGGAGACAATACCTGACCAATATAAGAAAATGGGAACGGTATTGCTCCAAAACAGGAACTACCTACACCACAGCTACAGCCACCAGTGTTGTGGAGTTTCTGCTTGGATTACATCGGGAAGGACTCAGCTACAGCGCCATTAATACAGCCAGGAGTGCGTTGTCAGCTTATTTGGTTCCAGCAGCAGGACAACTGACTTTGGGGTCCCATCCACTAGTGGTCAAAATCATGAGGGGCATTTTTAAACACCAATCCCCCTAGGCCTAGGTACACTCAGATCTGGGATGTCAGCATAGTACTGACGTACCTTAGGGGATGGCCACCACCCAGGTCACTTACTCTGGAACAACTTACACTGAAATCAGTCATGCTCATGGCTCTAGTGTCAGCTCAAAGGGTACAGTCCCTCCACCTTCTGAGGCTGGACAGCATGACAGAGTCATTGGACTGTATCACATTTCACATTCAGGGGCTGGTCAAATAATCTAGACCAGGTACCACGCCTCCAGTTATGGAGTTCCGGGCATATTCACCTGACCCACGGTTGTGTGCCAAGACCCATCTCGCCAACTACATAGACACAACATATAACTTAAGAGGGAGAGAAAAAGCCTTATGGATAAGCCACAAGAAGCCTCATGGTCAGGTGACGAGCCAAACCATTTCAAGGTGGCTCAAGCAGGTGCTTAAGTCCGCGGGAATCGATACTAATGTGTACAAATCTCATTCCACCAGGGCTGCATCTACGTCGGCGGCTAGGCAAATGGATGTGCCTATGGACCATATTCTGGCCAGAGCAGGATGGTCCTCGGAAAGAACTTTCCAAAGGTTTTATAATAAGCCGCTGGCGGAGCCTGCTACATTTGCAGACAGAATTTTAGAGTCTGCAGATAATATTTAATTTAAGCCCGGGGGAGCTCTCTGTTTTTTGTTGTTATTAATAAACCTTTTTTTGTTCACAAACAGGTTATTGTTGATTGTATAACATGCTTCCTCCCTCTAAGGTCTTCAGGCAGTGAGTGAAGCATGAGCTGGTACACGGTTCGGATTCACAGAGCTTTGAAGTCTTCACGTAGTCACTCACGTGACTCCGAAGTAAAATAGTAAGATTAAATGAGAACTTACCAGTTCGAAGTTTGATCTGTATTTTATGAGGAGTTACGATGAGGGATTACGTGCCCTCCGCTCCCACCCTCTATTATACAGATCAACTGGTAATTAAGTTCTTATTTTTTCTTTACTATATTTATTTCAATTGTTGTGTTTTTCTGTGAATCCACACCGCTGCTTTGAAGAAATGTCGCGCATGCGTGCTGGACGGGGTCTTCACGTAATCCCTCATCGTAACTCCTCATAAAATACAGATCAAACTTCGAACTGGTAAGTTCTCATTTAATCTTAAATTTATTGTGGTGCTTTTGAACAATGATTTATAAGACAGGTTGAAATAAAAAGGTTGCCTTGGTTTCAGTTGTTCCCAACTTTTAATTTCTCTCCTTCAGAAAGCAGCCTCACCAACCCCAGCAGGACAGGGATACCTAAACCTAAACCTTTAGATTAGTTTAGTTTATTGTCACGTACACCAAGGTACAATGAAAAGCTTTTGTGCATGCTATCCTGTCAGCAGAAAGACAATACATGATTACAATCGAGCCATACAGTGTATAGATACATGATATGTTTAGTGCAAGGTAAAGCCAGCAAAGTTCGATCGAGGATACTCCGAGGAGAACTAAAGAGGTAGATAGTAGTTCAGCACCACTGGGTTGTGGTAGGATGATTCAGTTGCCTGATAACAGCTGGGAAAAAAACTGTCCCTGAATCTGGAGGTGTGTGTTTTCACACTAAACCTAAACCTAAGTCTAAACCTAAACTTACCTTTATATTTTCTGAAGGGATAATTAAAATGGCAGACCACAATAGGAAATAATAGCAACATCCGCTGAATTCCAGATGGTGCCAGCAATTCTGTGTTTTTTTGGTATTGGAGCAAACATAAATTTATAAAAAGAATAACAATTTATAAAGTTAAACAGAAATAGCCTCGTTGTTTAGAAGTGGTGGATGTGACTCCGAGCTGATGCAAGCAGCTTCAGGAGTCTTGCATTTAATACAGTACGTAGACTTGTGTTCTTTCAGCTGTTGTCTCACTGGAACTCACTGCGGGTGTGTTAATTAGGAACACTTAATTAGTATTTGTGCCAAATGTTTCAACATGCCGAGGCTTGAAAAACTGGAGTTAATCAATGGTTGTTCGTGCTGAAGCTTTGAAAGATGAAAGGAGCTGTGGTGTTAACCTCTTCTGAGCTGCACTACAACGTATGACTAACACTCACTAATTCTCAGAATTTCAGTGAGCTAGACCTACACCACCAGACTGGGAGTGTCGTTAATCAAAGTCAAATTGTAAAATGGCAATATAAAATCAACTCAGTCTATTCCTGGCAAAGAACTACAAGTTTTAAAATTCAGAACGCAACCGAGGCCAGTGCTGCAGCCATTCGGCACGGTCTACAGTGGCCTGTGGCACTTTCCACCTGCAAGGGGTCACACAGTTGAAAGGCAATGTGAGCTGAGGTCAACAGCACCGGAGCTTGCGTCTCACACATACTCACACAAGTCCGCCAGTGTTGCAGGCACCAAACAAAATATCAAATGAATGTGTTCCTTTATGTGAAGCCTGGCTAGCAAAACTGAGCAGAATGCACCAGTTTATACACAGAGAGCAATTCGCTTCTCCAACTGTATAGAATCAAAGGCAGATGTTACAACTTTTTTCCGATAGACTTTTTTGTGAATGAAGACATTGATAATGATGACTCATAATGCTTCTGAAAAGAAACCCTTGCCCTCGTTACATCCCTCAAGTCAGTAAATCTGAGACTTGTTTTGCGTGCTCATTTTCTAATCCGTTCAGGCTCTTGTGAGTGTGCAATCTGCTACATTCAAATTGGCAGCAGCATAGTGGAATGCATGGATGATTTTCGTCCTGGAACAACATAGAACAGAACAGCGCAGGAATAAAACCTTCGACCCACAATATCATGCCGAACATGATGCCAAGTTAATCCCCACTGCATGCACATGATCTATGTCCCTCCATTCCCTGCATATCCATGTGCCAATCCAAAAACATTTTAAATGCCACCATTATCTGCTTCCACCAAGACTCATGAGAGCATGTTCCAGGCATGCACCACTCTCTGTGTAAAAACTTTGCTCTGCACATCTCCTTTAATTATTTTTTCTCCCTCTGACATTAAAGCTGTGCTGTCTAGTCATTGACGTCCATCCTGGTGTGAGGGATAAAGTGATTAAACCCTATTAAAGAAAGGAGTTTTAAAGAGAATTCAAACAGAGAGGGGCTGGAGAGAGGATTCTGACACAGCAGTGTCTGAAGGTTGCCAGACCCATCCTTGAGTCCTTGAGTAAGAAGAGATGCATTGTATAGCTAGAGAAGGGAGTGATGTAGAGAGATCCCTATCAGTGGAAAGGAGTGATGGATGGGACCCTTGTCACTATAGCTTAGCTTTAGTACTGATATAGGAAAACTGAGAGGGTTCACTAGGAGGTGAGTAAAACTGGCCAGGTCATGAGCAATTGAGCATGCTTAATAGAATAAATGAATATTACAACACACCCCTGGTCAAGAAATTGCTCATTACCATGAACATGTTTGAACATGCAATGTATGATATGGGAGGTGCGAGGGGATGTACGGTGGGATGTACCTACAGATTGTGCACCTCCGACCCTGATTGGAGAAAGGTCCGGAGGGGAGATTGAATGTAAGATTTTGTGTATAAAGGGGGATGATCCCTCTGGCTTCGGTGTGTCTCGAGTTGGAGAGGCACCCGGTCTGCAGACTCGTAAAATAAAGAAATCTCTTGCTTCCAGGATTTAGTCTTTGAGTATTAATTGTGAGCATAAAGGGTATCTCACAAATTGGGGGCTCGTCCGCGATCGCCACTCCGGCTGCTTGGTGGAGGCAAGGAAGGAGGGGAAGGTGCACCCTGCTGATTTCAGCAGTCTCTGATCTCCTTGCTTGCCATCAGCAGTTTGAGCGAGTGATATCCGCTGGAAAAGACTCGGGAAGCAAGAGGGGGTGTAAGGTAAATACGTATGGGACGGTCGAGTGATTCTTGTGCACAGGACCCAGGTAAGAAAAACGACTATTAAGTATTACCTGGGCGACCGGGGTTTGTCGGACGGGAATAGTCCGACAAGGTAATGGGAAACCGGAACGGGAGAAGTAAGGGTCCGGGGAACCGGGATGAGGCTCATACTGATATGGAGCCTAACATTCCGCCCGATAGTCCGTTGGGGCGAATGTTGGATGGGGTGAAGGGAACACCCGGGTAAGAGTAAGGAAACTATGTGCCTCTCACCAGTATGGGGGTGAGGAACTTTAAAAAGGAGATGAAAAGTTTATTGGAAGACCCCTTGGGACTGGCTGAACAAATAGATCAGTTCCTAGGCCAAAAATGTTTTTATGAAAAATATTGAGTTGTTTCAAACAATCTCATTGAAGTAAGAATGGAACTAATGTAATGTGTGTGTAAAAACCGGTTTTGTTTGAATGAGGAAGTTTGTATATGTGATAGGTTTGTTTGCTGTGGGCCACATGTTGTAAGGGTGGTATGTGTGTGTGTTCCTTTAAGGAATTGTAAGCAATGGGGGAGGTTATTGTAAGGTAACGGACAACGCTTTGTATCATCGCAACTTAAAAAGGGGAAGTTGAAAAATGTAGGTTGCTTGGCTTCTATAGATTTCTTTTCAGTAAAGTTAATTTGGAAAATTGTTAGTCGTATGTATTTAAACTAGGAATTGGAATTTGGGAATTGTAGGGGGAATGGTTTGAACAAAATTAGAAATAAGTTAATTGCTGAACAACAAGCAGCTTTTATGGTTCGTTTAGATAAACATTCTGGTTGGAGAAGGGTAATAAATTAATGGGGCCCAGGAAAAAAAAGGAGTTGGCAGACAATGATGTCAATAAGGGGAAGTTTGTTTACTTCAGAAGAAAGACAGATGGTCAGACAGGCAGGAGAAGGGGTTGCCGGCTGATGCGCCGACTTGGAATAACCAAACAGGGGAAGGAAGAAAAAGTATGAGAGATCTCAGGGAGATAATAATCAAGGGAATTAGAGAAGCCGTTCCCAGGGGACAGAATTTCGAACGGGCTTTTGAAAATCAGCAGAACAAGGACGAACTTCCGACAGTGTTTTTACAAAGGTTAAGGAAAAATGTCCAGCAGTATTTGGGGATAGACCCTGATACGACCGCAGGTCAGCAGTTGTTGAAGGTTAATTTTGTAACAAAATCATGGCCGGATATTAGAAAGAAATTGGAAGGTTGGAATGAAAAACCATTGAATCAGTTGTTAACAGAGGCTCAAAAGGTATATGTAAGACGGGATGAGGAGAAACAGAAGGGAAAGGCAAAAATGATGTTGCAAGCAGTACAGCAAGGAGTACAGAAGGGGGGAATCGAAGGTGATAGAAAGCCAGGTGCTCATGGAGACCGGGGAAGGGGAAGCGGTAGTATTGGAGGACGAGGAAGAGGTGAATGGGGGGACCGAAGTAGGGGTCCCCGGGAAAACAAGGAACAAGAATCAAGAAGATGGTACACGGGGCCACCCCGGTGTTATTATTGTAAAGAGGAGGGTCATTTCAAGAGGGAATGTCCTAAGCGACGACGGGAGGTGCAGTCGTACGCACTCATGGAGGAAGAATAGGGGAGTCAGGGGTCCTGCTCCCTGGGGTGTATGGGATACACATGGGAACCTCTGGTAAACTTGAGATTAGGACCCCAGGGAGAGGATATGATATTTATGGTAATTTGGGAGTGGAGAGATCAAGTGGAACTAAGATACCAGAAGAAATTGGATTAGGTGAAAAACAAGTCAGAATCTCGGGGTAGGAGGGAAAGTGATGACATTACCCGAGGTATAAGGGGTGGTGGTAAAATATGAGGATCGTGAAGTCAGTGGAAGATTTTAAAAGGAAGGTGAATAAATTTGCAAAGGAGGATAAACTATCTGAGAAGTAAGACATTGAGTTTAGAATGAGAAAGAAGGCAGATCAGAAAGGATTAAAGTGGGAAGCAGAGGGATGAATTGATGAGACTGCTTTAGAAAGAAAGAGCATGAAAAAGGAAAGACAATGTTGTCAGTAACAACAGACCTGGTTGAAAAGTCTGAAATAAGTGATGCACCGACACGCAGTGAGTCCTATGACAGAGCCAAACAGGGGCCAGGGATTCCATGCCAATAATAAATGTATTTGGGAGAGTGTTTTCTCAAATGCCCTATCGGGAGTGAAATAAATCTGGATCTAAGCCCAGACAAGGCTAGTAAGGAGATAGGTAATGGATAAGGTGTGTTGGGGATGTGAACAGGTACGATAATCAGGAAATAATAATAATAATAATAATAATAATAATAATGATCTTAATAATAATATTAAGATAATGGTGAACATAGCTATGGTAAGAACATTAAGAAGAGGTATTAAATACACCTAGGCTAGGATGCGGCAGCGTTTTAAATACTAGCGCCGTGTTTTTAATCAGATGTTGTAGGCAGATTTGGAAGGTGTTGATATAGTATGTGGATGATTTGTTGGTTTGTTCCACAAGTGAGGAGCAACGTGAGAAAGAGGCATTGTAATTATCTTGGAAAAGATGGCACAGGAGGTCATGATGTATCAAGGAAGAAGTTTTTGTTTTGTCAGCAGCAGGTAGAATATTTTGGACGAGTAACATCTAAAGAAGTAAAAGCTATAGCGCAGGATCAAATTGGAAGCTTGCCTGCAATCTTGCTTAGCTCAATTGGCAGAAATTAAGGCTTTAAGAGCAGCATATGTACATGGAGTCTGGCATATGTTTGGAGCAGTAGGGAAACAGAAAGGCTTTGAGAAAAGCAACGGAGACCCCATGCAAAGTTAGCAGTGTCCCCCTATGGAATGTTGTTTGGGTTACCTTATTTGGGAAAGATAGAAGAAATACCCACCATAGAGGGCAGTGATGTATTCTTAAGGAACTATTTACTGGCAGTATCTCGTTCCCTTACAGAATTAAAAGCTAAAGGATTATTGGCTCAAAGCCCACCACTTGACTTTCCAATACATGCTGTAAAGGCCGGCGACTGGGTACTGGTCAAGAATTGGAAGGAGGAGAAACTCCAGCCCAGGTGGACCGGCCCATACCTAGTATTACTGACAACCGAGACAGCAATACGAACAAAAGAAAAAGGGTGGACCCACGCGATCCGGGTTAAAGGACCCGTCGATCCACCCGTTCCTGAGGAGGAGGAACAGTGGACGGTGAAGCCGGGAAGTAAACCCCTAACAGTAATTTTTTTTAAAAAGCATTGAATGTATAACTGACAGTATGAAAGGAGCAGTCGTGGTATTGTTTGCTTTGTATGTAATTGTGGTAAAAGGTATTAATAATTGTGATAAATGTTATCATCCTATTCAATACAGAGGGGTAATAACCAGATCATTTACCTATCATTCCCATGTGAACAAAGTATGCCATGACCGAAAGACTAGAATCATTTGTAAAGAGGGGGGAAAGGAGTATTTGATGGCAGGCAATAGGGGGTATATAAGGAAGTTTGGGGCCGTTACCTGCCCAAGGGGAGAGAGATGGGTTTGTGTACAGTTAGTTTTCCCTTCTCAGATCGTAAAATGGGCAATAGATAAGACGAAGGAGGAAGTAATAAAAGAGGTTACTAAGGTAGTAGTCACTAAGCCTCCCCCACCCCCACATACTCAGCCTCAAGTGCACCAGACACTGTACGAAGAAATCAAGAAGCAGATCGAAATCCCTGAAGGAGAAAAAAACCTGTTTGTGGACTTGGCCACCCGGATAGCTGGGAGCCTGAATATGACTAACTGTTGGGTCTGCGGAGGACCGCTGATGAATTCACGCTGGCCGTGGAGAGGATCCATTGTTGAAATATGGGACCTGATGGGGTGGAACCTGACATAGAAACATAGAAACATAGAAATTAGGTGCAGGAGTAGGCCATTCAGCCCTTCGAGCCTGCACCGCCATTCAATATGATCATGGCTGATCATCCAACTCAGTATCCCGTACCTGCCTTCTCTCCATACCCTCTGATCCCCTTAGCCACAAGGGCCACATCCAACTCACTCTTAAATATAGCCAATGAACTGGCCTCAACTACCCTCTGTGGCAGAGAGTTCCAGAGACTCACCACTCTCTGTGTGAAGAAAGTCTTTCTCATCTCGGTCTTAAAGGATTTCCCCCTTATCCTTAAGCTGTGACCCCTTGTCCTGGACTTCCCCAACATCGGGAACAATCTGACAGTTGGACAAGACCGAGATCCCCAGGTATGGGTCCTGACAGACGCTCCGGTCGGGACTGAGTGTATCGCTAGGCCCTGGGCAAAGGATGCCGTCCTAGTAGGCAGCAGCCCCTGCCAGCGCATCGTCACCCAGTGGCCAAATCAGTCCCCGAGTGTGGTGGCCAGAGGAGCCTAAATGGTATCTAACTAAGAAATATGGGAAAAACTGCGGTATCCGGATGGAGATTGATGGAGTGGAAATCAGCCGGACTATGGAACTGCACCGGGAATAACCCTTATCAGGCGATCCCAGTATTGCGAGATATATGGAACAAGGTTGCCTCTAGTGGACAGGCCCCTGAAGGACTGTTATGGATATGCGGATACAAGGCATACTCGGTGTTACCGATGAATTGGAGTGGGACTTGTTTTATTGGACTGGTACAACCTGGATTCTTCCTGTTAAACCCCAAAGAAGGCCGGTCGTTAGGAACACCTGTATTTGATGACCTATATCGGAAAAAGAGGAAAATAGACATTGGAGAATGGGAAGATGATGAATGGCCACCAGCAAGAATCATCTCATACTACGGACCAGCCACTTGGGCACAGGATGGATCCTGGGGCTACCGAACACCAGTATACATGTTAAACCGGATCATAAGGCTACAGGCAGTACTGGAGGTAATTACCAACCAAACTGCGGGGGCGCTGGAGATGCTGGCAAAGCAGCAGACGCAGATGAGAGCAGCGATATACCAGAACAGGTTAGCCCTAGATTACCTCCTGGCAGAAGAAGGAGGGGTATGCGGGAAATTCAACCTCTCTAATTGCTGTTTGAACATCGATGATAATGGCCAGGCAGTGATGGACATATCAGAAGGGATCCGGAAGTTGGCGCATGTTCCAATACAAAAGTGGAATTCGATTATGGGAAACCAATGGTGGGATTCCATCCTCGGAGGAACATGGTGGAGAACGGTGGGACTTGTGTTTCTATGTGCAGTGGCTGGACTGATCTTTATCCCCTGTTGTATCCCTTGTTTCAGGGAACTTATTACCAGAAGTATAAGTCAGATGCAGGCTGTAGTCATGCCTATGGGAGAGAAAGGGGAAATACAGAAAATAATGATAATGCGGCCAGGGGAAGTTTATGATTTACAGGAGGAGAAGGTTAGGACGATGTTACGTCAGTTCAAATTGAAGGAACTTAAAATGAGGGTTTAATCAGTGTATGCGTAGCAAAAGAAAAAGGAGGATTGTGAGGGATAAAGTGATTAAACCCTATTAAAGAAAGGAGTTTTAAAGAGAATTCAAACAGAGAGGGGCTGGAGAGAGGATTCTGACACAGCAGTGTCTTAAGGTTGCCAGACCCATCCTTGAGTCCTTGAGTAAGAAGAGATGCATTGTATAGCTAGAGAAGGGAGTGATGTAGAGAGATCCCTATCAGTGGAAAGGAGTGATGGATGGGACCCTTGTCACTATAGCTTAGCTTTAGTACTGATATAGGAAAACTGAGAGGGTTCACTAGGAGGTGCGTAAAACTGGGCCATGTCATGAGCAATTGAGCATGCTTAATAGAATAAATGAATATTACAACACACCCCTGGTCAAGAAATTACTCATTACCATGAACATGTTTGAACATGCAATGTATGATATGGGAGGTGCGAGGGGATGTACGGTGGTATGTACCTACAGATTGTGCACCTCCGACCCTGATTGGAGAAAGGTCCGGAGGGGAGATTGAATGTAAGATTTTGTGTATAAAGGGGGATGATCTCTCTGGCTTCGGTGTGTCTCGAGTTGGAGAGGCACCCGGTCTGCAGACTCGTAAAATAAAGAAATCTCTTGCTTCCAGGATTTAGTCTTTGAGTATTAATTGTGAGCATAAAGGGTATCTCACACTGGAAAAAATATTTTGACTATCTACCCTATCTGTCTCTCATAACTTTATTTACTTCTATCAAAACTCCCCTGAATCACTGACATTCCAGCAAAAGTAATCTGTTTCCCCAAGCTTTCCTAATAGCTAATGCCCTCTAATCCAGGCAGGATTCGAGACCAAGCGGAGGCTTGGCGATCGCTTCGCCGAACACCTCCGCTCGGTCCGCAATAACCAACCCGACCTCCCGGTGGCTCAGCACTTCAACTCCCCCTCCCATTCCACATCCGACCTCTCGGTCCTGGGCCTCCTCCACGGCCAGAGTGAGCAACACCGCAAGCTGGAGGAACAGCACCTCATATTCCGCTTGGGGAGTCTGCATCCTTTGGGCTTGAATATTGAATTTTCTCAATTCTGTTAACCCTTGCTGTCTCCTCCCCTTCCCACCTCTCCCTCAGCCCTCGGGCCCTGGCATTCCCTCTATCTCTATCTCCCTCCCCCACCCAAGTCGCACCAGCTTCTCATTTTCACACCACAAACAGCTTACAATGGCTTGTTCCCTTTATCACCGATACTTTTTTGCATATCTTTCACTCATTGTTCCTTATCTCTCCACATCACCATCTATATCTCTCGTTTCCCTGATCCCTGACCAGTCTGAAGAAGGGTCTCGACCCGAAACGTCGCCTATCTCCTTCGCTCCTTAGATGCTGCTGCACCCGCTGAGTTTCTCCAGCTTTTTGTGTACCCAGGATTCTAGCAAACCTCTTCTGCACCCTCTCCATGGCTTCCACATCCTTCCTATAATGCTGTGACAAGAACTGCACACAATACTCCAAACATATACTAAGCAAAATCTTAGAGCTGCACGATGACTTCCTGATTCTTTTAAGTCTAATGCCCTAACTACTGTAGATGAGCATACCATACGCCTTCTTTACCATTACTTGTGTTGCCACTTTCAGAGAACTATGGATTTAGACCCCCAAATCCCATTGCACCTTATTGTTGTTAAGGCTATTGCTATTAATGTAAACTTTCCACTTACATTCGACCTCCCAAAGTGCAACACCTCACACTTGCTTGGATTAAATTCCAAGGAGGATGGGGTTCTCCGATTTCAAGACGAGGAATATTGCAGGATATGATAAACTTTATTTTAGGTTTAGGTTTAGGTTTATTGGTCGGCACGGACTGGAAGGGCCGAGAGGGCCTGTCTCCGTGCTGTAATTGTTATATGGTTATTATTGGCATGTGTACTGAGTATAGTGAAAAGCATTGCTTTGCAGGAGTTGGGAGATGAGATTGGATGAACTTGAACTTGAACATCTTTCCTATAACATCGTGAGCAAAACTAGGCACAATATTCTAAATGTGGCCTCACCAATGTCTTAATCAACTGATTCCGACCAGATGCGGGTTTCCCACTGACTCCAGTTTAGGAAGGATTCCTTGATACCATACCCAATCGTCACCCATTCCTTCTCTCCAGAGATGCAGTCTATCCTGCTGAGTTACTCCAGCATGTTGTGCCTAATCAAATGCAGTCTAGATGGCAAGGCCAATTACTCTCACTTCATCTCAGTAGTTCAGCTCTTTTGTCCATATTTGGAACAAAGCAGCCATGAGGTGAAGAGCAGAACCCAAACTGACGTTCTGTGAGCAGCTTGTTGCTCAGCAAGAGCTGGTTGATAGGACTATCTCTTTTAGTTTAGAGATAGTTTAGTTTAGAGCTACAACGCGGAAACAGTCCCTTCGGCCCGACGGGACCGCGCCGACCAGCGATCCCCACACAGTAACACTATCCTACATACTCTCGGGATGATTTTTACATTTACCAAGTCAATTAACCTACAAACCTGTACGTCTTTGGAGTGCGGGAGGAAACTGAAGATCTCAGAGAAAACCCACGCAGGTCACGGGGAGAACATACAAACTCCATACAAACAGCACCCGTAGTCGGGATCGAAGCCAGGTCTCTGGCGCTGCATTTGCTGTAAGGCAGCAACTCTACCGCTGCGCCACCGTGACAGGGATCCGTGGTCCCTTCCATCACTTTTCTGATTGATGATTGAGAGTAGACTAGCGGGGCGGTGGTGGGACTACAGTAGGTTACAGAGGGAGGTAAGGCAAATCCCACTGATGGATTTGAATGGTGAGAATATTAAATTATATAATTGACAGTTATAAAGACAAAGTGTATTCTACCATATAATTACGATCTAAAACCACAATGTTTTTCAGTACAAATTTTTGAGAAATTATTATTGTTTCGCAATGTGCTTATATATAAAATTTATTGCAATGAATTATATTTTCTGGAAGCCCCAAGGTCAATACGCGCTAAATGACAAATTCTTAAAAGGGGTACAAGAGAAAATACCAGGGCATTCATGCACACATGTTTCAAAATAGGGCAATAAGATATTTAATAATGTCATCTACATCTTTATTTTATGAATTTAGATTAATATCTCAAACTATTTTATAATAGTTTGCACGAATTTCCTGTTGAAGTTTTACCCATCAGTAAATTGGGCAAATACTGCATGGAGAAATACCCCCCCCCCCCCCCCTGTGTGTGGGGTATAATTTCCTCTCTGTTATTCAAACATGCAATGACACTGTTAGCCTGCACAACACTGATTCCTTAACTATGTCATAAATGGTTATTAAAAAATGTATCCTGTGACTCACTTACTGTGCAACAAGAAGGAACAAGCCGCCGCTTCCGCAATTAAGATTGGTGAGCGGGGGGGTCAGCTTCAGCATTGTTTAAATGGGCGCTCACCTTAGCATAGCCACTGTGGAGGAGTTGGAGCCATCCAAGGTAGCTGCAGCTTTCAGTGTTGACCCAGAGAGCAATTCACACTAGTTCTATGTCATCCCACTTTCACATCCACTCCCTAACAACATGGGGCAATCTACAAACCCACAGGTCTTTGGGATGTGGAAGGAAGCCGGAGCACCTGAAGGAAGCCCACGCAGTCACAGCGGAAACATGCAAACTCCATACAGACAGCATCCAAGGTCTGGATCAAACCAGGATTTCTGGTGCTCTGAGGCAGCAGCTCTACCAGCTGCAGCATTCTGGGCCCTAGTTTAACAGAAGGAAGCTTGTAACTGTATTTTCCAATTTTGGATCTTCCCAAATGGCTGGAAAAGCTTCAAATGAACCAAGATGAAAAAAAGTAATTGTTAGCCACACAAGGAGCTGCATTCAACAGCAAGCTTGGCAAGTTCCTGATGCAGTCTTTTGTTAGCAAGTATATCTGTAGGCATGGAATGCAAATGGTCAAGAGAAAGCAAGCCAATACCACCACTTCATCTAGTGTTCCATTATTTTGGTAGCACCAGTTATTCAAGGAGGCATGAAATAAGATGCACAGAGAATGATTGAGTGGGCTGAAGGGCCTGTTTCTGCACTGCATCTCTAAAAACGCAAACTAAAAAGTTATCGTACAAATAAAAAGATTTATATCAACATGGCACCTTTCACAACCTTGGAGCATCTCAATGTGCTTTACAGTTGAACTAATTGTTATGCTTTTAAAATCGGAGACATGACAGCCAACTCTTATGTAGCTAAATCCCATCAACTACAAAATGATGACCAGATAAGTTCATTTTTAAGTCATTTTGTTTGTTAATGGCAGAAAATAAACCGATCTCTGAACACATTTGTATTGAACATTTTATCCGTGGCAGTAGTGTGGCATTCTAAGCAAAATAAATCATTTTCTGGGAGCAAACATATGCTGTTTACAGTACAAATGTACAAATAAGAACTGGGTAGTTATTATTTATAAAGCTCCTGAACTTTTTCCCACTGTGAAATATTGCAGAAGTCAAATCAATGATGTTAAGCCGGTCAAACTATGTCGAGGCAACCCAGCTGGTCAAAGAAAGCAATCATAGATTGCTCTGACCAGGGGAATCAGAAACAACAGCCAGGAATTTTGTTATAATTAAATATGATTGTGGCAACAAAAAATAAATGAGTTTTCTTCAGTTTAGTTTCCTTGAAGCAATTTATGCATTTTGTGAAAATTATTTTATCTATAATTGATCTACTGTGGGTTGCCACTCAATAATGAATGGTTCAAAAATTATATACAATAGTTCTTACCACTGTCTAAGTATTTTTAAAGTTTGATTATTTTATGTTGCTTATTCTCACTCCTGTTTCCCACAGAATGATTGCAGTGGGCCTTCTCCTTGAACTGATTCAATCCTCATTCAGATGGTACTCCCATGGCAGTACTTTATATTGTAGACCTTTACAGTTTTATAATGTATTGCATTTGAAACCAAATCAGAAACAATTAAGAGTGACATGAGCTGTGTGGGACTGGAATCACATTTCTGCCAGGCAGTGCAGACAGAAGTTTATCTTCTCTGAAGAACAATTGGAAGTGATTCTGGGGTGAAAGCGTGTCAGGTTTTTGGGAGCATAACATTTGGCACATCTCTCTTGCTGCATATTTTGGGGCCTGAGGAAGTATCACCAAATAAAAAAGTACAATGCTTCAAGATATAAAGTCAACTCTATCCTTGTATCAATGCACTGTTGTTTCTGGCTGTTTGCTGTTTATACCCTGCTGCTAATGTGATTTAATGTACACACTTCTCCAGAGTAGATTTTTTTGGAAGAATAGCAACAAAGGATATGTTTCCAAAAGCCATTTTCTTGTAAAAATGACCTGACATATTTGGCAGTGTAGCAACCTTGCAATCTATTATTCTTGGTTTATCCTGGAGCAGATTCCACAGTTTGCTCTGATGATTCCCATACATAGTCTTTTGAAGGCTGTCTTTAGGTATCATAATATCCACTAAACTGTTTCATATGGTATCCACTCACTTCCAGTTGTGCTGGGAACAAGGACAGAAGTACACAGACAGTGATCACTGACAGTATTATTCCCTCTCATGGAGGTTATGCATCAAAGGCTGATTCAGGTCACACATTAAAGTATTAGTAACTAATGGTCTGACTGCAGCTGTTGCATATGCTCCAGGAATTTTGATTGTTTCACCATCATCGCAGCTGATAAGGTGCTAGGTCCAAGAGTTAAAGTGTTGGGGTTTCCACAAGGAGTTGCACTTGAAGGGATCAGCAAAAATAACAATCATTTATGTGGTTTCCTTCACAAGGTTACAAGCTTTCTCCAAAGGTTTTGTAGGAAATGCTTTCGGAAACTCAAGGTCTATGCTTGGCTTCCACTAACTTTACATCAACAACAATGTTTTGTATCTCATACTTTCAGCAATTTCTCCTCTTTAGTTTAGTTTAGTTTAGAGATACAGCGTGGGAACAGACCCTTCAGTGCACTGAGCCCACACTGACCCCCACACATTAACACAAGCCCACACACACTAGAGATAATTTACACTTATACCAAGTATACAAACCCAAGCCAATTAACCTACAAACTCGTATATCTTTACAGTGTGGAAGGAAACCGAAGATCTCGGAGAAAACCCACGCGGTCACGAGAGAATGTACAAACTCTGTACAGACAGCACCCGTAGTTGGGATTGAACTCGGGTCTCTGGCGCTGCAAGCGCTGTAAGGCAGCAACTCTACCGCTGCACCACCGTGCTGCCCATCTATTGTTCCTCTATTTTAATTCATCACTTTCTACTTACATCCTTTGCAGACCTACAGCCAACACCACCTCCACTTGTATCATTTAATTAATCTTAGTCCCTACCCTATCACAGACATTCCTTTTGTTCTCTTCAACCTTTCTCTCCAACATGTTTGATTTTGATTTTGAAAGTCCATCAACTTTAAATGTTCAAAAAGATGCACAAAATCCTGGTGTAACTCCACGTGTCAGGCAGCATCTCTGGAGAACAGGGACAGGTGACATCTCAGGTCGAGACGTCCGAAGAAGGGTCCTGAAACAACATGTCATCTATCCACGTTCTCCAGACATGCGGCCTGATCAACTGAGTTACTCCAGCACTTTATGTCATTTTTGGTAAACCATCACCTGCAGTTCCTTCCACTACGTTTCTCTCTCCACAACTGCTGTCTGACCAACTACATATTTCCAGCAAAATACAAAGTCAGCATCTGTGGAGGGAAAGATCAGGCGATATTTCAGGTCGGCACCTGTCTTCAGATTTCCAGTTTTTTAACCTCTCACCCGCGTGTGCAAAGTTGGGTTTGATGGTGAGTTTTATCATAGCAGTGATCGGGATCTGATAAATGGCCATAGCTCGTAACTTCATTCAAGGGGGAATTCCTTTAGGACCGAGATGAGGAAAACATTCTTTACACAGAGAGTGGTGAGTCTCTGGAATTCTCTGCCACAGAAGGTCGATGAGGCCAGTTCATTGGCTATATTCAAGAGGGAGTTAGATGTGGCTCTTGTGGTTAAAGGGATCAGGGGGTATGGAGAGAAGGCAGGTACGGGATACTGAGTTGGATGATCAGCCATGATCATATTGAATGGCGGTGCAGGCTCGAAGGGCCGAATGGCCTACTCCTGCACCTATTTTTCCATGTTTCTAACTTCAAGCTACTAGGAAATGGAAGCTGGTTGGTATGAAAGTCATAGAGTCATAGAGTGTGGAAACAGGCCCAACATGCCCACACTTACCATGTCCCATCTACTCTAGTCCCACCTGCCTGCGTTTGGCAAATTTCCTTCGAAAGCTGTCCTATCCATGTACGTCCAAATGTTTCTTACACATTGCTATACTATCTGCTTCAGCTACCACATGAAACTTTATTAATGATCTTTAATTAATCTGTTTTCCTAAAGCATCTAATATGATATATTAGGACATAAATAAACACATGAAATGAAAGTAGGTCTATTATACTAATGAATCATTTATTCTGATTTCACAATTTATTTGCAGTTATTCCTTTGCCCTTCATTATCAAAGAGGTCATAATCCATCAGTTTTGTTCCAATAGAAAGAGATTTTAATAATTGATCTAGAAAAATAAATTCAAAACAAAACAAAGCTCGAGAAGAATTCAAATGCTTGGAAATAAATAAATGCTTGGAAATAAATAAATCTTGAATGAGTAACAGATTTCAGTAAAATCTCATTTGGACCATTAAGGTCCTTCAGGGAAGGAAATCTGGCCTCCTTCCTAGTCCGCTCTGTATCTGAATCTGATCACCGATGTCAATGACTCTCTGCAGCCTCCTCGGGAGCAATTAGAAATGAACAATGGACCTGCCTTCTTGAATTGCTGTAATCCTTTTGGTAAAGGCACTCTCACAGTACTGTTGGAATTGGAGTTTCAGGATCTAGACTTAGCAAACATGAAGAAGTGACAATATATTTCCAAGCCAAGGCCCTCAGTGTGATGTTCTCATGGCCTTTTTGGTAGATTGATGGTAGTTTATGTGGTTCTGTTGGATGAGGAGATGTTGGCAAAGTAGTTATGAAGTGTTGCGATATATGCAGTCTTGAAGTGTAGCCTCTTTTACCATATCGCAAGTTAACATAACACTAACCTGCATAAAACAATAAGTTCATTTAGTTTCCAATATTCATTTTTAAACTTTATATCTTGTTCAAGAGTCAAGACAAAAGAGTTTTATTGTCATATGTCTCAAACAGGACAATGAAAATGTTACTTGCAGCAGCACAACAGAAAATATAAACATCTATATAATTAAAAGTCTCATCTTGACCACTTCCTGTCTGCACTGTATATTGATTTTAGAAAAAACGCTACCTTGATTTTTGGCCATCTTACTCACAGACCTCCGTTGAGCCAGCCCCAAGGAATTTTCCCATTGACGAAAAAAAAAGTTATGAGTGTTTAAAAAACCTTCAGATCAGCTGATTGGTCCTCTCGCCTGTCAATCACCACAATAAAGGTAACGGCCCTTCCGGGGCGGGGGGGGGGGGGGGGGGGGGAAGGACTATAAAGCCCCGAATGCCTGGACGTGAGTCAATCACTCTGCAAGATCGTGAGGGAGAGGCCATGACTGTCAATCTAAACTGAACTGTGGGTCTGCAATGTATTTGCAATAAATGATTTGTTAGCCCTTAATGAAAATGAAATGAGTTATTTGGCCTGCCCTGTGCTTGAAACTGCAATGGAAATGAAATGAAAATTCAATGAGTTGGTTGACCTGCCCTGTGCTTGAAACTGCACTGGAAATGAAATGAAAATGCAATGAGCTGTTTGGCCTGCCCTGTGCTTGAAACTGCAATGGTAATGGAAATGAAATGAAAATGCAATGAGCTGTTTGGCCTGCCCTGTGCTTGAAATTGAAATGGAAATGGAAATGAAATGAGTTGTTTGGCCTGCCCTGTGCTTGAAATTGAAATGTAAATGAAATGAAATGAGTTGTTTGCCCTGCCTAAGTTCGGCCCACAAGGCCCCTATTAGCCGAAAAACCAGTCCCTTTTGCCCAAAATGCCCGTATTAGCCCAGGAGGAGCATTTTGCCCCGAAGGCCCGTGCCAGGCCATGAAAAGTCCAGAAAAAGTGCCTTTAACGGAGATTTCACTCAGATTTTTTTTTAAAGAGCCACTTCGACCCATCAGGCCTGTACTTGCCAGGAGGAGTCCCTTTGGCCCATCAGTAAGTACTCCCCCCTATTTTTTTCATTTATTATATTATTTATAGATTCTATCTGTCAATCTGTCTGTCTGTCTGTCTGTCTATCTATTGTATCTATCTATCAACAACAGAGTCATACAGTGTGGAAACAGGCCCTTCAGCCCAACTTGTCCAACATGTCCCATCTACACTAGTCCAACCTGCCTGCATTTGTCCCACATCCCTCTAAACCTGCCCTATCCATATACCCGTCCAAATGTTTCTTAAACGTTGCGATAATAAGTGCCTCAACTACCTTCTCCGGCAGCTTGTTCCAGACACCCACCACCCTCAGGTGAAAAAGTTATTCCTCAGGTTTTAATTTTATCTTTCCCCCCTCACCTTAAACCTATGTCCTCTGGTTCTTGATTATCCTACTCTGGGCAAGAGCCTCTATGCTGGTATCCGATCAATTCCTCTCATCATTTGGTACACCCCTATAAAATCACCCCTCATCCTCATGCACAGAGAGCCCTAGCCTGCTCAACCTCTCCCTCTTGCTCAGGCCCTCGAGTCCTGGCACATCCTTGTAAATCATCTCTGCACCCTTTTCAGCTTGACATGTTTTCTATAACATGGTGCCCAGCTATCTCCTGTCCCCTTTTTGCCCTTCTGATTTCTTTTTTAGCTTACTCCTCAGTTCCCAAAACTCCTCCAGGGATACACTTGGTCTCATCTGCTTCTACCTGTCCCATGCCTCCTTCTTATTCTTGACCAAAGCCTCAATTTCCCATGTCACCCTTACATTTGCCTGCCTTGCCCTTCACTCTAACAGGGATGTGCATGTCCTGAACTCTTGTCAGCACACTTTTAAAAACATCCCACTTTTCTGATGTTCCTTTTCCTTTAAACAACCTACTCCAATCAACTTGAGCGAGTTCCTGTCTGATGCCCACAAAGTTGGCCTTGCCCCAACTTAGCATTTTAACTCGTGGGCCTGCTGTGCGTCTGTCCATAACTATCTTAAACCTAATGGAGCAGTGGTCGCTGGTCCCGAAAGTCTTCATTCATCAGGAGAAGCAAGTATTCTCTTGAAGGCTCACGCAGTGGAGTCTTGCAAACTCGAAGTACATTGTTTTTATAATCTTAAAATCAAATTCAACAGTAATAATTCACTAAAAGTTCAATTACCACAGTGATATTGTTGACTTAGATATTTTGAGTCTGACAATGGTTTCATTGAATGACCCATTTACAATGGGAGCACATTGTAACCGGACATGCCACTCTGACTGTTCAATCAACTGTGCTGAGTTGTCTAAAAGCTTCTGAGGGCAGAAAACCCAGACAGCCAAAATTGCAGTTCCATCTTACACAGTCAAAATTAATATTATAAGGACTGACTCTCTCGAGTACAAATGCCCCAATTATGGATAGACAAACAAATATCCCAATGACCATGTTTGATGTACCAAATGGGGAAATAAGGCTGGTCTACAGCTTTCCATTATCTCTCTTGAGTTTAGAAGGTTGAAAGGAACCCTATAGGGGGTTTATAAAATCATGAAAGGCTTATGTAAACCAGGCAATTTTTCAAGGGTGGAAGAGTCTAAAACTTAATTTTAAGGTGAGAGGGGTAGAATTTGAAGTTGGGGTCAAACGGAGAATAGTGTGTATATGGAATGAGCTGCCAGAGAAAGTGGTAGAAGCAGGAACAATTATGACAATTTAAAAGACACTTGAACATATATAGGAAAAAGAAGGGTCTCGACCTGAAATGCCACCCATTCCTTCTCTCCATTGATACTACCGGTCCCGCTGAGTTACTCCAGCATTTTGTGTCTATCAACCTTTGGAGGTATGTGGATTAGGTGTGGGCAAGTGAGATGATGTCAGTGAGTGACCGTAAGCATGGGCAAGTTGGGCTGAAAGGCCTGTTTTCATGATGCAAAGCTCTGTGACTCTAGTATCACTCTATGATATTAATGTGTAACAGACATTAAGATAGTAGCCACCCAGTACCTGAGTTGCATGACAATCTTTAGATACAATCTTAAATTGTGCATATTGATTTTATCTAACATACATACTTTTGTGATGATTACTTGACAATAGACAATAGACAATAGACAATAGGTGCAGGAGTAGGCCATTCGGCCCTTTGAGCCAGCACCGCCATTCATGGCTGATCATCCACAATCAATACCCCGTTCCTGTCTTCGCCCCACATCCCTTGACTCCGCTATATTTAAGAGCTCTATCTAACTCTCTCTTGAAAGCATCCAGAGAACTGGCCTCCACTGCCTTCTGAGGCAGAATTCTCTGGATGAAATCTCTGGATGAAAAGGTTTTTCCTCATCTCCGTTCTAAATGGCCTACCCCTTATTCTTAAACTGTTGTCCCTGGTTCTGCACTCCCCAAACATCGGGAACATGTTTCCTGCCTCCAGCATGTCCAATCCCTTAATAATATTATATGTTTCAATAAGATCCCATCTCATCCTTCTAAATTCCAGAGTGTACAAGTCCAGTCGCTCCATTCTATCAACATATGACAGTCCCGTCATCCTGGGAATTAAGCTCGTGAACCTAAGCTCAATAGCAAGAATGTCCTTCCTCGAATTTGGAGACCAAAACTGCACCCAATACTCCAGGTGTGGTCTCAATAGGGCCAATCATTGGACCCAATCAGAGCAACCCAATCAGAGCAACCCTATAAGAGTATTTACCTAACGAGTCATCAAGAAACGATTTTATGAATTTTCATAATGTAATCTAGAAGCTATTTTAAGTTTGATATGAATGTTACATCTCACTGCCAGTTGGTCAACATGAAGTAAAGTAATTAAAGAAGGACCTGCAGATGCTGGAGAATCGAGGGTACACAAAAGGCTGGAGAAACTCAGTGGGTGCAGCAGCATCTAAGGAGCGAAGAAGATAGGCGACGTTTCGGGTCGAGACCCTTCTTCAGACGACCCGTCTTAAATATAGCCAATGAACTGGCCTCAACTACCTTCTGTGGCAGATAATTCCAGAGACTCACCACTCTCTGTGTGAATGTATTGTTGGTTAAAATATGTTAAACCTGTGTGAATGGTTATGTATTAACCAGCATCTGCAGTTCTTTATTTCTCCACAATGATGACAGTTCATTTTCAGGTATCAGGGGCAAACTATCTTCCAGGTTGTGCCTGAGGTTCATACCTTTACCAAGATCTTCCAGAAGTTGATCACTAGCCTCAATCTTTACACTAAAAGAGGGCATTGTTCCACAACAAGCTCTGCAACATGTTGAAGAACTGCCCAGTCTGGTCCCCCTTAGAAAGACAATAATGTGATTGTATTGCATAAAATATTCCAATTGTTTAGTTACAACTGATGGAGCAGGGTGGCTCTGCAAACAATCCCTTAGTAAAGTACTTAGACTCCAGCATTTAGAGTCATAGAGTCATAGAGTGATACAATGTGAAAACAGGCCCTTCGGCCCAACTCGCCCACACTGGCCAACAATGTCGCAGCTACACTCGTCCCACTTGCCTGCGCTTGATCCATATCCCTCCAAACCAGTCCTATCCACGTACCTGTCAAACTGTTTCTTAAACGATGAGATAGTCCCAGCCTCAATTACCTCCTCTGGCAGCTTATTTCATACACCCACCACCCTTTGTGTAAAAAAGTTACCCCTCGGATTCCTATTAAATCTTTTCCCCTTCACCTTGAACCTATGTCCTCTGATCCTCAATTCCCCTGCTCTGGGCAAAGGACTCTGTGCTTCTACCCGAACGATTCCTCACATGATTTTGCATATTCCTCCCATGATTTATTCTCCATATATTCTAAAATACTAGTATTCAGAACTCATAGGTGATAGGAGCAGTATTAGGTCATTCGGCCCATCAAGTCTACTCCGCCATTCAATCATGGCTGATCTATCTCTCACTCCTAACCCTATTCTCCTGCCTTCTCCCCATAATCCCTGACACCCTGGGTGTCATTGGGTATGATGGCATGGGTTAGGTATGAAGTGTTGGGGGAAGAATCGAGCAAGACAATGGGTATAAACCCATTCCATTCCGAGTGTGACCCTGTGGGGTAGAGGGCGAGGGTGGAAGGGGATATTTCAATGTACTGTCCTCCCAAGCCTTGGTAGAAACATCTTTATAAATTCAATGCAAAACATTCATCATTCAAAAAATACTTAAAAAAAACTTTATTAATAGACCGCACTGTTTTACTTTGTTGAGTTTAAATTGAAATTATTAATTTCCACCATTATATTTTATCTGCATGAATATTTCTATATTTATATATGCAAATTAAAGTAACGTGCGTTGTTTGTCAGGTTGGAAGCCGGTGACCAGTGGGGTGCCTCAGGGATCTGTGTTGGGTCCACTGTTGTTTGTCATGTACATCAATGATCTGGATGATGGGGTGGAAAATTGGATAAGTAAGTATGCAGATGATACTAAGATAGGTGGTGTTGTGGATAATGAAGTAGATGTTCAAAGTCTACAGAGAGATTTGGGCCATTTGGAAAAGTGGGCTGAAAGATGGCAGATGGAGTTTAATGCTGTTAAATGTGAAGTGCTACATCTTGGCAGGACAAATCAAAATAGGAAGTACATGGTAAATGGTAGGGAATTGAGGAATGCTGGGGAACAGAGGGATCTAGGAATAACTGTGCATAGTTCCCTGAAGGTGGAATCGCATGTAGATAGGGTGGTAAAGAAAGCCTTTGGTGTGCTGGCCTTTATAAATCAGAGCATTGAATATAGGAGTAGGGAAGTAATGTTAAAATTGTACAAGGCATTGGTAAGACCAATTCTGGAGTATGGTGTACAATTTTGGTCGCCTAGTTATAGGAAGGATGTCAATAAAATAGAGAGAGTACAGAGGAGATTTACTAGAATGTTGCCAGGGTTCCAGCAACTATGTTACAGAGAAAGGTTGAACAAGTTAGGTCTTTATTCTTTGGAGCGCAGAAGGTTAAGGGGGGACTTGATTGAGGTCTTTAAAATGATGAAAGGGATAGACAGAGTTGACGTGGATACGTTTTTCCCATTGAGGGTAGGGAAGATTCAAACAAGAGGGCATGACATGAGAATTAAGGGACAGAAGTTTTGGGGTAACTTGAGGGGGAACTTCTTTACTCAGAGGGTGGTGGCTGTGTGGAATGAGCTTCCAGCAGAAGTGGTGGAGGCAGGATCGATTTTAACATTTAAGAGTAAAGTGGATAGGTATATGGACGTGAAGGGAATGGAGGGGTATGGTCTGAGTGCAGGTAGATGGGACTAGGGGAAAACAAATGGTCGGCACGGACTGGAAGGGCCGAGAGGGCCTGTTTCCGTGCTGTAATTGTTATATGGTTAAGTGTTTTCTGCCCTTGGCTATTTTGCAGTTCTACCCATACCAAAGGATTCTACAGCATCCAAGCTAATGTCTCTCCTTGCTATTGCATTAATCCCTTTACCAGCAATGCCACCACTCCTCATCTTCTTTTCTGTCTATCCTTCCTGAATATCGAATACCCCTACACGTTTAGCTCCCAGCCTTGGTCACGCTGGAGCCATGTCTCTGTAATTCCAACTATATCATATCCCTTAACTACTAACTGCACATTCAATTCATCCACCTTATTACAAATGCTCCTCGCATTAAGACACAAAGCTTTCAGGTTAGTTTTTCTTATCTCCCTTCTTCCTTTCGCTTCTGTCCCCCTTTTATGTCCCTCTGTCTCCTTGCATTGGGTGCCATACCCCCTGCTCTGTTAGTTTAAACATGACCTTTCCTGCACTCTCTTTCCCGTTAACTGCACGCATAAGCTTCCAAGTTGTTGACTCCACTACCAACCCCCCCCCCCCCCTCTGTTTAGTTTAAACTCACCCGTGTAGCACTAGCAAACCTGCCTGCCAGAATGTTGGTCCCCCTCCAATTAAGGTGCAACCCGTCCCTTTTGTACAGGTCACGCCTGCCCCAGAAGAGATTCCAGTGATCTGGAAACCTAAATCCCTGCCCCCTGCACCAACTCCTCAGCCACACATTCAGATCCCCTATCTCCCTGTTCCTATCTCCCTGTTCCTGGCACGAGGTACTAGAAGCAACCCAGAGATAACCACCCTAGAAGTCCTGCTTTTCAGCCTCCTACCTAGTTCTCTATACTCACGTTACAGAACGTCCCTCTTCTTACCCACGTCATTTGTGCCAACATACACAACTACTTCCGGCTACTCACCTTCCCTCTCAAGGATGTTCTTAAGTCGGTCTGAGACATCTTGGACCCTGGCACCAGGGAAACAACACACCATCCTCGAATCTCGCCTGTCACCACAGAATCTCCTCTCCGCACCGTGGACAATAGTCACCCACCACTATGGCTCTGCCTGACATCGGTCTCGCCGGTCGAGTCTCAGCGCCACGATTCGAGTCACAGACCTGTCCACCACTCCGACTGGAAACATCGTCTGCCCCGACAGCTCCCAAGAGGGTGTACCTGTTCGCAAGAGGAACTTCCACCGAGGTTTCCTGCATTAATTTCATCCCCTTCTTTTCGTCTCTAACCATCGCACCTCCTGTACTCCTGGAGTGATGACCTGACTGTAGGTCCTGTCCAGGAAGCTTTCATTGTCCCGGATGGACCGCAGGTCATCCAGCTGCTGCTGCAGGTCCCTAACTCTGTCCCTGAGGAGCCGCATCTGGACACAGTTCCCACAGGTGTAGTGGTCAGTGACACCAGCACTGCCCCTACTTCCCACATCCTGCGGCAAACACACTGCAGTAATATTCCTGCCATCACAAGTTAAAATATTAAATTAAATTAAACACACAACCATTCCTTGCCTCAGCCTCCTCGCCAAAGACTCGCACTTCCCCTCAACAAGGCCGCTACCCTGGACATGAACTTAATTTTATTCTGAAGAAGGGTTTTGGCCCGAGACGTTGCCTATTTCCTTCGCTCCATAGATGCTGCTGCACCCGCTGAGTTTCTCCAGCACTTTTGTCTACCTTAATTTTATCTAATCAAGTAAACTATCCATACAACTAATTAGGATGTCTCAGCCAATCCACTCCCTCGCTGGTCTGGCTGCTGCTCCTCTGCGACCTTCAAGGTAATCTTCAATAGAGGACTGTTTGAAAATAGGCATCAAATATATGAAAATGAGTAAAATAACATTTGTGCAATACCCTTTTAAGTCTGAAGAAGGGTCTCGATCCGAAACATCACCTATCTCCTTCGCTCCTTAGATGCTGCTGCACCCGCTGAGTTTCTCCAGCTTTTTGTGTAACCCCCCACCCTTTTAACACAATTGGGTTGCCTTGAATGCCTCTGATACTTCCCACTCACAATCACTATCTTCTAGATAGTTTACAAAACATTCAATTGCAATAGGGCCCCTTAGAAACCAAAGTGGTCATATCTCTGTGGAGCCACAGGAGATAGGCAAGGACTATCAATTATTGAATTATTTCCCCTTGGTTTTTATTGTGGAGAAAGATATGAAGACTGGGAATGGATATGTCAGTACGTATTATTGTCAAGCAGATGTTGGACATCCTAAGGTGTATGAAGTTAGATAAATCTCCTGGGACTGATCAGATATATCCCAGGTCACTGTTGGAAGCCAGAGAAGAAATTGCAGGTACCCTGGTTAAGATATATCAGTCATCATTAGACATGGTGTGGTGCCAGAAGAACGAAGAGTGACAAATGTTGTGCCTCTATTTAAGATACAGGTGAGAGGAGTTTTTATCGGCAGATGGGTTGACAAAGGCTTGAGATGAAAGGGAGACAAAAGGGACAAAAGACACATAGAGGTGAGGAGTGAAATATGAAGACAGAAGAGGACGGGGGAAAGGGGATGGGATTGGGGGAGATGTTGGGGTGTGAGAAGTGAGGTGAAAAAATGGGTGATGGGATTGGTACCTAAAATTGGAGAATTCAATGTTCAAACACATTGGGTTGAAAGCTACTTGTACTCTATGGAGCCTGAGGGTGCATCAGTGATTAAGTTACAGCACCTCTGAGGTAAATGTCTGGATTTACAATCCAAAGATCTGAGTTCAAATCCAAATGAGGCACTCCAAACAATTTTATAAAGCATTGGTAGGTCCATTGCTGGAGCATTGCTGCTCGCTGCAGTATAATGCCCCTGCCCCACTTAGGAAACCTGAACGGAAACCTCTGGAGACTTTGTGCCCCACCCAAGGTTTCCATGCGGTACCCAGAGGTTTTTGTCAGTCTCCCTGATGGTCGAAAGTGGTTTCCGTTTTAAAAATCGGTAATTTTTTAGTCGAAGCCGGTTGCGATGCTAGTTGAAGGTGGTTGCCGGAGGACAAAAACCTCCGGGAACCGCACGGAAACCTTGGGTGGGGCGCAAAGTCTCCAGAGGTTTCTGTTCAGGTTTCCTAAGTGGGACAGGGACAATAGGAGGATGTGATTGCACTGGAGAGCATGCAGAGGAGGTTCATCAGGTTGTTGCCTGGATTGCAACATTATAGTTATAATTTTGTGTTCGTCTTCTAAGTCTGCACAAGTACTTGAGAGTCTTCAAGGTATAACAGAAAGCTTTATTACATTACTTCAATGCTGGCAGCGAGACTACTCAAAAGGGCTGCAACTCACTGTTCAGACTGGATAACTATATACAAGACATACAAGACATCTCCCTTTGTCCTGTGCAGCGCCACCTACTGCATGGAAGGAGCAACGGGTCCTCCCACCCCATGCAGTCCACCAAACATCACATTCCCCCTTTCCAGTTTGGACCTCTCCATCTGGCTGGACCTCGCTTCACTCTTTTTTTTTCCAGCCTTTTTTACGTTTCACAATTCTTGCTAAAGGCTCAGAATCAACAGAGTTTTCCTCAGTGTTCTCTTTTGAAGAGATATCAGTATTTGCTAGGTACACAAAAAACTGGAGAAACTCAGCGGGTGCAGCAGCATCTAAGGAGCGAAGGAGATAGGCAACGTTTCGGGCTGAAACCCTTCTTCAGACAGTATTTGCTGTATCTGTACGTTGCTCATTCTGCACTTGGCTGTAGTTTTTCTCGGCGGTCGTCAGCGTTTTGGATGTGAACGCGATTGGTTCTTCCTTGCCGTTCGCCGTTGTTTGTGAGATTACAGCTCCATGACCATATGGCGATGCATCGGTGGCCAGCGAGATCGGCTTTGATGGGTCATAGTGGACCAAACGCATCTTCTGGGCGAACATCTCCTTCAACCTGGTGAATGCATGGTCACACTCTTTGGACAGTGCCTTTTAACGTCCTGTTTTCGCAGGTTATTCTCGCACTTGCTGACCATGTTGCAATCCGTGGTCGATGACCATGCCACAGTTGGTCTATTGTAGATCAAGGCGTTCATGTCAACCTTGAAAGCATGGATCCAGTCAATGGCGCACAGGGATGTACTTTCTTTACCAATGTCGATCAGCGGCAACATCTGTGTCAGACCATCACAGGAAATGGCGACAGTGCATTTGCCTTTCGTGGGAATGGGCTGTCGTCCGTGTCCGAAAGTGCAGATGTTGGCCGGTTTCAGTATCGGCAATCCGATCCTCTCCCAGATGTGCTGACCCACTAGCGACACAGCTGCACCAATGTCCACCTGGAACTGTAGATCGACGTTCGAGACCCGCAGCGAAATCCTCGGTTTGTCGGTGATCATGGCCACACCGAGCACTGCAATAGAAATGGTCTCTGTGATTTGGTCAACTGTGTTTTGCGCTTTCTTTCCCTTTCTCCGCTGTCCTACAGATTGACATACTGCCTGGAGATTACCTTATTGGTAACAGGCATAACAAACGGATGATATATGGGCACTCATATGATGATGAGCAGTCGAGCCGCACCGGTAGCAGGTTTTTGATCCTCCCCCCACAGGGGGACGACTCTTCTGAAACTGTCCCACCTGCTCTGGATTTGCTCTGGGTCGATCAACTGGTTTCTGCCGTTGCGGACGAGTCTGACGAACTGCATGCACCTCCTGAGGGAGCTTCGACGCTGTTTCGGCAGTCATTTTGTGCAGTTCTTTACTCAGTAGCTCGGCCATCTTAGCACACTGCAGCACATTCTTCAATGAGGCATCCGATTCCTTGAGAATCTCCTGCTGGATGAATGCGTGCCTGCAGCCCATGACCAGTCTATCCTGCAAGCATTGTCTTGGCACTTTTCGTAGCATTGAGTTTTAAAATCACATGCTTTTTCCTCGGTGCGAAGTTCGGCAAGAAATTCGGTAATCGATTGCCCTTCCTGTTGCACTGTCCTGTAGAAATCAAAGAGAGCTGCGAGGAAATTTTGACTGTCTTCGAAATGCAGCTGCAAAGCCGTTGTGATTTCAGCATATGAGGATTCAGTTACTTCTTCTGTAAGTAAACTTTGAAGCAGTGCAAATGTTTCTGGAGACATTGAAGAACACAAGAGAGCCTTCTTACTCTGGTCAGTCGTAATTGCCATACTTTCAAAATAAAACTCAGCGCACATTAAATACGACGACCACCTTTCTCGCTCAGGATCAAAACGATCAAATTGTTGAGACATGAGTTCTTCTTCTTGCGGATGGCATGCACAGCCTAAAGTTGTAGGACAACTTGTTCTATTTGATCTTATTTGATTGTGCACACCGGGTTAATTGCATTCGTCAAAACAGGGCGGACCACGTGAAGGTTGCAATCTTCCACCCCTTAGTTTGTTCACTACAGCACTCAAAAATATATATATTAAAAAAAAATAAAAAAAATAGGCTCTTATCTGGGTCTTTGGACACAATCGGAAGAATCCCACTTCTGACACCACTTTCGTGTTTGTCTTCTAAGTCTGCACAAGTACTTGAGAGTCTTCAAGGTACAACAGAAAGCTTCATTACATTACTTCAATGCTGGCAACGAGACAACTCAAAAGGGCTGCAACCAAAGATACTAGAGGAGCTCCTCCAGGATCATTGGCTGCAACTCACTGTTCACAGACAGGATAACGATACACAAGACATCTCCCTTTGTCCTGTGCAGCGCTGCCTACTGCACGGGAGGAGCAACGGGTCCTCCCACCCCACACAGTCCACCAAACATCACAAATGAGAAGGTTCAAGAAGGAACTGCAGATGCTGGAAAATCGAAGGTAGACAAAAATGCTGGAGAAACTCAGCGGGTGCGGCAGCATCTATGGAGCGAAGGAAATAGGCAACGTTTCGGCCTGAAGAAGGGTTTCAACCCGAAACGTTGCCTATTTCCTTCACTCCATAGATGCTGCCATAGTTTCTCCAGCATTTTTGTCTACATATAAGAAGGTAGGCTAAATCAGTTTTTTTTAGAATGGAAGAGGTTAAGGGGATGTAGAAAGTTGTGAAGGACATTAATAAGCTAAATGGTGAGAAATGCTTCTCTGTAGTAGAGGTGTCTACAACAAGAGGGAAGAGGTTTAAAATTTGAGCAAATCTCTTTGTTTTTTTCAATCATAATTCAAACATTAGGATTTAATAATACAGCCGCACGTCAGGTTCAGGTCACGCAGCTATAGGAAGGATGTCATTAAGTTGGAAAGGGTGTAGAGGAGATTCACCAGGATGTTACCTGGGCTTGCAGGCTTGAGGTATAAGGAGGTGTTGGTTAGGCTGGGACTTTATTCTTTGGAGCATCAGATGTTGAGGGATGACCTTATCGAGGCACACAAAATCAAGAAGGGCATAAATGAAGTGAATGCTTACAATCTTTTTTGCCAGGGTAGAGGACTCTAAAACTAGAAGGCATAGGCTTAAGGTGAGGTGGAGATATTTAAGAAGGACCTCATGGGAGAACTTTTCACTTAGAGGGTAGCCCATGTCTGGTTTGATCTGTCAGAGGAAATGATAAAAAATGGATACAATTACAACTTCTAAGAGACATTTGTACTGATATATGGAAGAGTTTAGAGGGTTATAGGCTAATTGCAGAAAAATGGGATATGTTCAATATACTAAATTCATTAGCAGGGACAGGTGGGCCAGTGGACCTGTTTCTGTGCTATATGACACAGTGACAGATGATGATTACAATGTGGAATGCAATACTTGAGTAGGTGGTGGAGGCAACATTGAAGAAGTATGTGGGTGAACACATGAATTGCCAAAGCATAGAGCTAGGAGGACCATAGACCGTAGACATGGACCTAGTGCTGGTAAATGTGATTAGTATAGGTGGATACTTGACATCACCTAGGACATGGTGGGCCAAAGGGTTTGTTTCTGTGCTGAATGACTCTATGACTAATTATTCTTCATAATGACAGCTGCAGAACCAATATGCTTTACTGTTAGGCTGTAAGCCATTAATTTGTCCACATGTTTTGTGCTATTTAATACAGTGTGAAAGTGCACTGCCTGGAGTCCTAGCTCAAACAACAGCCATTTAGATGATAGTCATTGGTGCTTGTGGAATTGTGTTTTTGCTACAGACAAAGAGTGGAAAACAGTTAGAAAAAATAATAATTCAACTATTTGAAGAATATTATTTAAACGGATGAAAGTAATATCAATATCGGGACTGGACTTGAATTGCGTCAATATTGTAGAAGCTGGATGAGCTTATGTTACTTTTGCAGTATTTCTGCAATGCATCAGCTACAGTAGCAGCGAATAAATTCTGTGAACGCTCTCAGGAATTCAACGCCATTAAGCTTTGGTCAATTGCTGAACAACCAGCTTTAACAGGTGAGACCAATCCCTTGTCACAAAATAGTTCTGGAGGAGGAAAACCACAGCGCAAACTGGTTTACAAAGGAAGAAGCAAAACACAGTTTTTAACGTCAATTATCTGGCTAATACAGCTGTCTCCTTTTCCTTCCACGCTCACTGCCAAAACAAAAGAAAAAAATGGTGTCTTAGCTCGTTTTACATGACCTGACCTCCGACTGCCGTTTTTGTGATTTTTTTTTCTGTCAGGAAAGAGTGAAGAAAAGAAAGAGAAAGGAAGGGAAACACTCTCTGAATGGGGAAATTCCTTTCTTGTGCTGCTCTTGGGCAGAAAGCAGTTAGCTGAGCCATGATTTGCAGCCATCAAGCAGACTCAGCACAAAAGCAACAGAAAGAAGCAGTACAAAAGCTACTGGTACAAGATTGGCAGATCATTAGTGTCCATCTAAAGGCAGGTCAATTTAAGTGACAGGGTCAACCAGGCGACTATACCAAGGTTAGCATTACAAACACATAACTTGTGGCAACATTGCACCAAAGGAATATATATTTTGGGACACTAATATTTTTTTCAATGTGGGACTAGTTCCTGAAATATATCTAACTATCTTAGGTGAATAATTGAAAATGTATTTTACTTTGTTAATAATCTGAAATAATGTAGGCAAATAAGTCATGTAGGCGTTTGGTGGGCTATATAATCTCCCATGGTCAGAAACACATTGTTCTCTTGTCAACAACAGCCATCTAGAACTGGCTTCACTGTCTGGAACTCATCCAGGATAAACAAGTCTCCTCCCTGATGTAGACTTTGCTGCCGCCCAGTATCGAGAGACAGCCTAACTCTTGATATGCCAAACTGAAGGATGAGAATTGTTTGATAAACTATTTTCAATATTATTGAAACCCAGCGGCTGTTTACAAGAAGATCAGACGCTTCTTTAGTAAAATTACTAATATTTTTTGCATATACTAAGTACATTTACTTCAAAGAAATATCCCTAAGCTCAATGTCATTTGCACCCATGTCATGCACAAGAACTTGCGTGCAATTGTAAAAGTTGAATTATAGCATTGCTAGAAAAAAATACACAAGGCATTATTCCTCTTTATCTACAGCATTTTATGCCATGGAGCATTCCACTGCAACTGGGGTTATCAGGGGTTAAGTCACACTTCCTGACCAAACTTCAAAGGCCATGCAGGATTTATTGGCATAACATTATGCAGAAACATGAACCAAGAAAATAATCAGTCGTGACACTATCAGCTTTTTGTAAACAAAGTCAGTGATTATGGTTTTCTTAACACTCCAGTTATAAAAATAATTTGCACATACAATAAATCAATTAATTGGTTTAGGTGTTAGTTATCTTTGTTTGTGTCTTTGCTGCAGACTGATCCATGATTTACATTCTCGACTTTTCCCCTCCCCATCACAAAGTGCAAACACTTTATTGGATAAACTAAATCTCTATTGTGACTCAAAGCTCCTCAGACTGAAATAGAACATGTGATTCCTTAATCTATTCCAGCCATGTCAGATTTAATGGTTCAGTATGCTGTGTAAATAATACAAACTAAAAGCACCAAATCATGACTTACAAATTTACTACCAGAAGCAGCTCATTCAATAAACAGTAGCTTATTACACAAAATATCATATAAAGCACTATATAACCATTGGGGTTGATTAGTTATACAACACAGATCGTTTCAATGAAACTACTTCTCTGAAAAAAAAACAGTCTAAACAATGTAACTTTGCTGAAGGTATGTCTAAATCTAAACAATGTGACTGCTGAAAGTATGTCTAAATCTAAGCAGGAGTGTGTTGGATCACCTTTAAAATTTAGCCTGAACATTTACGTTAACTAAGAAGTAACTGTTTACTTGTATAATATTTATACCGAATTTATTAACCAAATTTATCTTGGATCCAGCTAAAGTTGAGTGGAAACCTTCTGCAGGTCAGACAATTTCTGCAAAGAGATAAATTTCAAGTTGATGCTCCTTCATCAGATCAGTTTGCTGAGCCCATCCGGCATTTTTAATTTGCATTTCAGATTTCAGCCAAAACCCCAGGAATTTGTTTTTGTAAAGATGAGTGGAGCCCTATTCACAATCCACCATCTCCCTTTCCCCAAACCGGAGAGTGCAAACAACTCACACAAAACAACTCACTTTGCTAACCCCATGTTGCTGTACATTCCTAGAGCAACAACTATCAATATAACAACAGTGTGAGAATTTTGTCCTTCTGGGACAGATACAACCTTGTAATAGCAGCATTCTTATTCTCCTCAAATGATAAGCAATGGTTTCCTTATATATGGAAGATAGACACAAATCCCAGAGTAACTCAGCGGGACAGGCAGCAACTCTGGAGAGAAGGAATGGGTGACATTTCCGGTCGAAACTCTTCTTCAGACTGGTCAGCGATAAGGCAAACAAGAGATATAGATGGTGATGTGGAGAGATAAAGAACAATGAATGAAAGATATGCAAAAAGGTAACGATGATAAAGGAAACAGGCCATTGTAAGCTGTTTGTAGGGTGAAAATGAGAAGCTAGTGCGACTTGGGTGTGGGAGGGATAGAGAGAGAGGGAATGCCGGGGCTACCTGAAGTGAGAGAAATCAATATTCACACCACTGGGCCGTAAGCTACCCAAGCGAAATATGAGATGCTGTTACTCCAATTTGAATTAGGTCTCACTTTGACAATGGAGGAGACCTAGGACAGAAAGGTCTGTGTAGGAATGGGAAGGAGAATTCAAGTGTCCAGCAACCGAAAGATCAGGTAGGTTCAGGCGGGCTGAGCGAAGGTGTTCCGTGAAACGATTGCCCAGTTTGAATTTGGTCTCACCGATGTGTAAGAGTCCACATCCTGAACAACAGATACAGTACATGAGGTTGGAGGAGGTGCAAGGGAACCTCTACCTATCCTGAAAGGACTGTCAAAGTTCCTGGACAGTCGAGGGTGAAGTATAGCGACAGGTGTTGCATCTCCTGCGGTTACAGGGGAAGGTATCTGGGGAGGGGGTGGTTTGGGCGGGAAGAGATGAGTTAATCAGTGAGTTGCGGAGGGAATGGTTTCTGCGGAAGGTGGAAAGGGGTGGAGATGGGAAAATGTGGCTGGTGGCGGGATCCTGTTGGAGGTGGTGGCAATTTACAACACATAATCCTTCGAAATTTCCACCACGTCCAACGGGATCCCACCACTCGCCACATTGGTGTGAATATTGATTTCTCTCACTTCAGGTAGCCCCGGCATTCCCTCTCTCTCTCTCCCTCCCCCACACAAGTTGCACTAGCTTTCACTTTCACCCAATAAGTAGCTAACAATGGCCTGTTTCCTTTTTCATTGTCATTTTTTTGCGTATCTTTCATTCATTGTTCTTTATCTCTCCACATCAACATCTATATCTCTCATTTCCCTTATCACTAATCAGTCTGAAAAAGGGTCTCGACCCAAAACGTCACCCATTCCTTCTCTCCAGAGATGCTGCCTGTCTTGCTGAGTTACTCCAGCTTCTTGTGTCTATCTTCGGTTTAAACCAGCATCTGCAGTTCCTTCTTACAGGTTTCCTTATATATGTTCCCCATTAGTAGAGAAAGCAGAATGAAATCACTTAAAAGATTTCTATAAATTATATCTTTAAGAAAGAACTGCAGATATTGGAAAAATCGAAGGTAGACAAAAATGCCGGAGAAACTCAGCGGGTGAGGCAGCACCTATGGAGCGAAGGGATAGGTGATGTTTCGGGTCAAGAAGGCTCTCGACCCGAAACGTCACCTATTCCTTCGCTCCATTAATGCTGCCTCACCCGTTGAGTTTCTCCGGCATTTTTGTCTATCTTCAATAAATGATATCAATCACTTGAATGAAATCACAGAATGAAAAAATGTTGACTAAACTAATAATGGTTATTGTAGACAATTAAATTGAGTCATAGAGTTATACAGCATGGAAACAGGCCCTTCAGCCCAACTTGCACACACAGAGCTACATGCCCCTTCTACACTAGTCCCACCTGCCTATGTGTGGCCCTTATCCCTCTAACCCTAGATTCGAAACTCGTTCCATATACCTACCTCCCTTTGTGTAAAAAAAGTTGCCCCTCAGGTTCCTAATAAATCTTTCCCACCTCATCTTAGACCTATGTGCTCTGGTTCTCGATTTCCCCACTCTGGGTAAAAGACTGTGCATTTACTCTATCTATTCCCATCATGATCTTGTCCACCTCCATAAGATCATTCCTCATCCTCCTGCACTCCAGGGAATAAAGTCCTAGCCTAATCGTCTCTATTGTTTTACATGTCAAAGTCAAGTCAAAAGTCAAAAGAGTTTATTGTCATGTGTCCCTGACAGGACAATGAAATTCTTTCTTTGCATAGCACAACAGAACATAGTAGGCATTGACTACAGTTATATACTTAAATACACACATTAATTAATAAATTAATAAAGTGCAAATAACAGATGGAGGGGTATTAATGTTCAGAGTTTTGTCCGAGCCAGGTTTAATAGCCTGATGGCGGTGGGGAAGTAGCTATTGTTGCAGTTCTCAGGCTCCTGTACCTTCTACCCGAAGGTAACAGGGAGATGAGTGTGTGGCCAGGGTGGTGTGGGTCCTTGATGATGCTGCCAGCCTTTTTGAGGCAGCGACTGTGGTAGATCCCCTCGATGGAAGGAAGGTCAGAGCCGATGATGGACTGGGCAGTGTTTACTACTTTTTGTAGTCTTTTCCTCTCCAGGGCACTCAAGTTGCCGAACCAAGCCACGATGCAACCAGTCAGCAAGCTCTCTACTGTGCACCTGTAGAGGTTAGAGAGAGTCCTCCTTGACAGACTGACTCTCCGTAATCTTCTCAGGAAGTAGAGGCGCTGATGAGCTTTCTTAATAATTGCATCTGTGTTCTCGGACCAGGAAACATCTTCACAGATGTGCACACCCACGAATTTGAAGCTCTTGACCCTTTCAACCATCGACCCATTGATATAAACAGGACTGTGGGTCCCCATCCTACTCCTTCCAAAGTCCACAATCAGTTCCTTGGTTTTGCTGGTGATGAGGGCCAGGTTATTGTGCTGGCACCATATGGACAGTCGCTCGATCTCTCTTCTGTACTCCGACTCATCCCCATCAGTGATACATCCCACTACAGTGGTGCTGTCAGCAAACTTGATGATGGAGTTTGCACTGTGACCGTCTACGCAGTCATGAGTATAGAGTGAGTACAGCAGGGGGCTGAGCACGCAGCCTTGAGGTGCTCCCGTGCTGATTGTTATCGAGTCTGACACATTTCCACCAGTACGAACAGACTGTGGTCTGTGAATGAGGAAGTCGAGGATCCAATTGCAGAGGGATGCGCAGAGACCCAGTTCTGCGAGTTTGGTAACCAGCTTGGAGGGGATGATTGTGTTAAATGCCGAGCTGTAGTTAATGAATAACAGCCTGACATATGAGTTTTTGTTGTCCAAGTGGTCCAGAGCGGAGTGGAGGGCCAGCGAGATCGCGTCCACCGTTGATCTGTTGTGGCGGTAAGCTCTTGCTCTTCTTGCACTTCTTGGGCACCGGTATTATTGATGCCCTTTTGAGGCAGGTGGGAACCTCAGACCTCAGAAGTGACAGGTTGAAAATGTCCGTAAAAACTCCAGCCAGTTGGTCCGCACAGGTTTTTAAAACATGACCAGGTATGCCATCAGGTCCAGACGCTTTTCGAGGGTTCACCCCTCTGAAGGATTTCCTGACATCGGCCTATGTGACTGAGACTGAAATACCATCACAGCAAATGGGGGCTCGGGAAGGCACATCGGTGTTCTCCCTATCAAAGCGTGCGTAAAATGCATTGAGCTCATCAGGGAGTGATGTATCACCAATGTAAATCCAGGGTTGATTGCTGTTCTAATTGCACATCTGTTATTAACATTGTGCCATTAGTTATTCATCTTTTTACCTCAGCAAACCCTGAAAGGGAACTATTGTGGTATTATTACTCTGAATCTGTCAGAGTGTACTGATCATTTATAGCAGTGGGAGATTGCAGCGGACTAAAGGTATCGTCGATACGTCTGCTAAAGGTCTGCTAAAGCTCATGGCTTCTTATATTACCAGTGGTATTGTGTGTACATGTTTTTAAAAGTAAACATACATTTAATATGCGATTACATGTTGCATTTTATTAATTATCGATTAGTAAATCATGATATGAGAGGAATGTTGAAGCATTGAGAACAATTACTTGATGAAATTAATCTGAAAGATATTGTGGTCCCGTGAACTATGTAACCCTAATAATTTATAATTTATAACTTAACATTGTAATTTATCTTGTCTCAATCCAGCTCCCCTAGCATCCAGTGCTTAACTTAATACTGTGATCATATAACTATATATAATTATTTGGTACAACATTATGCCTGCTCTAAGATCAATGTTACCCCAATAAGATGAAAATCCATTGTTAATATCTTTTCATTTTTATAAATGACATATTTTATGCACTGAAGTTATCTGTATACCTGGGATTTCTATTCCATAGTATACTTTAGTTGACTGACATCTGGTGAAGCAAAATCCTGAACTGTATTAAATACTTAAGTAGAAAACATTTGTATGCATTTAAAATTGTATACTCATTTACATCTAGTTTCTCTAGGAATAATTGTGCAGAGCTGAAACCTCAATGTGCTAATCAAAAATACCTGATGGCATTTTCCCACCTAAGACATCTCTTGGCATGCTGACCTATTGTAATGACCACTAAATGTCTCATAAATATTTTTGCCTAAATAAATCAACCACGTTCACCCTTGAGCAAAGCCAGAGACTAATTCTGGAACACTCCATGCTGAAACAGATTTTAATGTGACAATACGTTAAGTCTAATCTGCAAAAAATACCTCCAGGTGGTACTGCTTCAAGACGGTATAGAAATTATGAAAGATAGACACAAAATTCTGGTGCAACTCAGCGGGACATGCAGCATCTCTGGAGGGAGGGAATGGGTGACAGCTCGGGTCGAAAACCTTCTTCAGATAGTCTTATTCAGGAGTCTGAAGAAGGTTCTCGACCTGAAACGTCACTCATTCCTTCCCACCAGAGATGCTGCCTGTCCTGCTGAGTTACTCCAGCATTTGGTGTCTCTCTTCAGTGTAAACCAGCATCTGCAGTTCCTTCCTATACAAGTTATGAAATGCCCATAATATTTTCTATTGGAAGCATTAACCATAATGTGAGCCTGCAGCAACAGTTGCAGGTATTGAGTTCTGCAATTTGATGCCACAGTACTACCATATTAAGGAAGGTTGTTCTCCATACAGCTCAGAAAATATCAGATATAAGCACTGACAAAACCTAAGGTTACTCAATGGGCAGAGCAGACAAAACACAGTCATGTATCAGGCATTTCAATGTTATTAATATCATGCAACACCATGTAGGTTAGTTTATTATAAGAATCCATTCTTTTTATTGGTAATATACTTGTACAGTACAATAAAATGAAACTTTATTAATGACCTTTATTTAATCCGTTTCCCTAAAGCATCTTATGTGATATATTAGGACGTAAACAAACACTTGAATTGAAAGTAAAAGTCTTTTATAGATATGAATAATTTATTCTGATTTCACAATTTATTTGGAGTTATTCATTTGCCCTTCATTGTCAAAGAGGTCATTCTGTTCCAACAGGCCAAAATTTTAATCATTAATCTAGAAAAATTAATTCAAATCATTTATTCAAAAGAATTTAAATTCTAGGAAATAAATAAATCTTGAATTAGTAATGGATATCTGTAAGATCCCATTTGGTCCATTAATGTCCCCCAGGAAATGAAATCTGGCCTCCTTCCTAGTCTGCTCTGTATCCGACTCTGATCACCGATGTCAATGACTCTCTGCAGCCTCCTCGGGAGCAATTAGAAATGGACAATGAACCTGCCTTCTTGAATTGCTGTAATCCTTTTGGTAAAGGCATTGTCACTGTACTGTTGGGATTGGAGTTCCAGGATTTAGACTCAGCAAACATGAAGAAGCGACAATATATTTCCAAGCCAATGCCCTCAGTGTGATGTTCTCATGGCCTTTTTGGTAGATTGATGGTAGTTTGGGAGGTGCTGCTGGAGGAGGAGAAGTTACCAAAGTAGTTATCAACTGCTGTGATTTAAGCAGTCTTGAAGTGGCGCTTCTTTTGCCACACCACAATGTTGAAACGTGGACCCACACAACAAAGTCAGCATATCACTAACCTGCATAGAGCAATAAAACCATTTAGTTTGCAATATTTAGCTTTAAACTTTATATCTTGTTACAGTATGATATTTGAAAGGAAACGCTGAAGAAAGCAAAGACTAATCAGAGGGACATCCCTCAACTCAGACTTCACAAGCAGTTGTCGCAGGTCACACTGAGCTTTGTTGTGCCAAAATAGTTAATGGTTGTGGGCCAGTGGGCAGCTGGGTATGAGAAACCCAAAATCTCATTCGCTTACATGCATAAATAGCAGCAAAATGTGACATATTCGCATGACACAGACTCAATTTCTCTGGTTACTAGGCCAACAAATCTCACAAATGATGATCATGCTCCATTAGTGCAGATGGTCCAACCTGACCCTTGATATTTGTTTTTTTTTAGTTTAATTTTGAGATACGACGTGGAAACCGAGTTCGTGCCGACCAGCAAGCCCCGTACACTAGCACTATCCTACATACTAGGGACATTTTACCGAAGCCAATTAATCTATAAACCTGTCCGCCTTTAGAATGTGGACAAACTGGAGCACCTGGAGAAAACCCATGTAGGTCACGGGGAGAACGTGCAAACTCCGTACAGTCAGCACCCGTCGTCAGGATCGAACCCGTGACTTTGGTGCTGTAATGCAGCAACTCCACCGTGGCACCACTGTGACATCGCTCACTGAACCTTATTATCTCACCAGCTCACTGTCAACCAGTGTTCCCAACCATTGTACCGTCTCCAATGCACCCCACCCTTCTCCCTACAACATTCTACTGCGGTAACCCAGATCCTACCTGCTTCCTCAGCACACTGAGTGGAGGAAAACATCTTTATGCTTATTTAACCAGCAAGATCGATTCTATTATCCACAATACCATCAGCCAACCCACACATAAAATATCAGTCATTAAGTGGCCTGAGGCATGTCAATTATTCAATGCATCCTTTCTAATTTCCAGCATTTAGCACTTTTTTTTCACACGGATTAAAAAAAAAGTCTCTGACAGTTTTCTACAGTGACCTACAGTTCGAACAGAGAACAGAACAAGACCTTAGACCCACATTGTTTGTGCCGAACATGATGCCAAGACAAACTCTTATCTGCCTGCACGTAATCCATATTCCCTCCATTCCCTGCAAAAACATGTGCCTATCCAAACGTCTCTTAAATGCCACAATCATATCTGCGTCCACTACCACCCCTGGAAGCGTTCCAGGTACTCACCACCCTCTATGTAAATAAAACTTGCCCCACACACCTTCTTTAATCTGTCTGAGGAAGGGTCCTGACCCCGAAACATCACCTATCTAGGTTCTCCATAGATGCTTCCTGACCCACTAAGTTATTCTAGCACTTTGTGAAGTGTCCTTAAATCGTTGCCCCTCTGGAGTGGGAGATTGCAACCTTCTCATGGTCCGCCCTGTTTCGACGAATGCAATCAACCTGGCGGGCACAATCAAATCAGATCAAATAGAACAAGTTGTCCTACAACTTTAGGCTGTGCACGCCATACGCAAGCAGAAGCAGTTGCCCCTCTCACCTTCTGTTATTTGATATTTTCATCCTGGAAGAAAAGGATCCATCTGTCGACCCTATCTATGTCACTCATAATTTTATCGGGTCTCCCCTTAACGTCTGGCATTCCAGAGAAAATAATCCAAGTCTTTCTAACCTATAACCATATAACAACAATTTGTAGCTAACACCCTGCACTAACCATACCCCTGAGGCATCATTCTGCTGGAAATTCCTCTTTGTAGCTAACTCTTCTGGTAAACCTCTTTGCACTCTTTCCAAAGTCTCTAACTTCTTCCTGCATTGGGGCAACCAGAACTGCATGGAATACTCCAGATGCACCCTAACCACAGTCCTATAAAGACTTCCTGACTCTTATGATGTCTCAACCAGTGAAGGCAATCTTACACATATGCCTTCTTTACAACTCTATCTTCTTGTGTTATCACTTTCAGGGAGTTATAGACTTGGACCACAAGATCCCTCTGTACTTCAATGCTATTAAATGTCACAAGTTCACAAGATATAGGAGTAGAATTGGGCCATTTGGCCCATCGAGTCTACTCTGCCATTCAAACATGGCTGATCTCTGCCACCGAACCCAATTTTCCCGCTTTCTCCCCATAACCCTTGACACCCGTTCTAATCAAGAACGTCTATCTATGCCTTAAAAATATCCTCTGACTTGGCCTCCGCAGCCGTCTGTGGCAATGAGTTCCACAGATTAACTACCCTCCGACTAAAGAAGTTCCTCTTCACCTTCTTTTTAAAAGAGCACCCTTTAATTCTGAGGCTATGACCTCTGGTCCTAGACTTTCCCACCAGTGGAAACATCTTTTCCACATCCACTCGATCTATGCCTTTCATTATTCTGTAAGTTTCAATGAGGTTCCCCCTCAACCTTCTAAACTCCAGCGAGTAGAGGCCCAGTGCTGTCAAGCGCTCATCATATGCTAACCCACTCATTCCTGGAATCATTCTTGTAAACCTCCTCTGGACCCTCTCCAGAGCCAGCCCATCGTTCCTAACATATGGGGTCCAAATTTGCTCACAGTGCTCGAAATGCGGCCTGACCAGCGCCTTATAGAGCCTCAACATTACATCTCTGTTTTTCTATTCCAGTCCTCTTGATATAAATACTAGTATTGAATTTGCCTTTCTTACTACTGATTCGACTTGCAAATTAACTTTTTGGGAGTCCTGCACCAGCACTCCCAATCCCTTTGCACCTCGGATTTCTGGATTCTCTCTCCATTTAGAAAATAATCTACGCCTTTACTCGTATTACCAAAATGCATGAATCCGCACTTTGCTATACTGAATTTCATCTGCCACTTCTTTGTCCACTCTCCTAACCTGCCCAAGTCCTTCTGCAGAGTCCTTAATTCCTCTACAATGCCTGCCCCTCCACCTATCTTGGCAGCATCTGCAAACATGGCCACAAAGACTTCAATCCCCTTCTACAAATTATTAATATACAACATGAAGAGAAGCGGCCCCAGCACTGACCCTTCAATACCATGGGCTCCCATCTTCCCTAGTAGCCTGACATGTGGCACATTATCGAAGGCCTTCTGAAAATCTAGGTAAACAACATCTACAGCCTGCCCTCTGACTGTCCTGCTATTAACTTCCTCATAGAACTCCAGCAGATTCGTCATGCAAGATCTTCCCTTCACAAAACCATGCTGACTTCGGCCTATTTCATTGTGACCTTCCAAGTACTGCTTAACCTCATCCTTTATAATTGACTATAAAATCTGACCAACCACGGAAGTCAGGCTAACCAACCTGTAGTTTCCACTCTTCTGCTTTGCTCTTTTCTTGTACAGCGGAGTGATATTCGCAATTTTTCAATCTTCAGGAACCGCTCCTAGCTTTAGTGATTCTTGAAATATCACAACTAATGCCTCCACAATCTCTGAGGCCAACTCCTTCAGAACCCTGGGGTGCAGTCCATTCGGTCCAGGTGACCTATCCATGCTCAGACCTTTCAGTTTTCCTAGCACCTTCTCCTTAGTAATTGCCACTCCACTAAGTTCCACCCCCTGACTCTCTAGGATTGTAGGCACACTGCTGGACGAGTTTCTCGACCCGAAACGTTCTCACTGTGCAGATTTCTCCAGCTTTTTGTGTACCCTGCTGGTTTCTTCCAAGATTGATGCAAAAAAGGTATTCAATTCCTCTGCCATTTCTTGATTTCCCGTTATCACTTCTTCTGCATCATTCTCCAGCGGTCTTGCCATTGGTTGTATGTTTTACCCATATATTCTACATCCCAAAGTGTAACACTTCACACTTGCTTGGATTAAACCCCATCTGCCATTTCTCCACCCATTTCTGTAGCTGATCTATATCCTGCTGTATAACCTTCTCCTAGTCTGTGACCCCAGCATTCTTGGTGACACCTACAAATCTACTAACCAACACATTTACATCTGAGTTATTGGTAAATATAACAAAGAACAGAGGTCTCAGCACAGGACTCTACTGGTCACAGACCCCCAGCCTAAATATTTTTTTTCTGCCATACCCTCTGACGTCTATCAGTAAGTCAGTTATTAATCCATACAACCAAATTACTGTTAATTCCATGCATCTTAATCTTCTGGATAAGGCTACCATGGGAGACTTTATCAAATGCGTCCATGTAGACAATATCCACTGCCCTACCCTTATCGATCACATTTGTCATCTCCTCAAAAATCTCAATCGTTAATAAGACATGCCCTGTCATTTACAAAGCTATGCTGAATGTCCTTAATTGACCTATTCTCTTGAAAATGGCAATCAATCCTGCCATAAGTAATTCTCTTCAGTGGCTTTCCTACCACTTACATTAGCTACTCTCCATTTCTCTAGAATGTCACCAGTGGTTGGAGAAGATGCAAAGATCTTCATCAAGGCACTTGGAATGGACAAGTACATGGATAGGAAATGTTTGGTGGGATATGGACAAATGTGGGCAAATTGGACTAGCTTAGATAGGCCATTTTGCATGGACGAGTTAGGCCAAAGGGCTTGTCTCCTTGTTCTATGCCTCTATGCCTCGATGGCTCCTGCAATCTCCTTTCTATCACCTGTGATAGATTCAACTTTCAAGACCCCCAACATTAACACGCTATTATATGATCAGTATAGTTTAGTTTATTATTGTCACATCTACCGAGATAAGTCTGATATGTCAAATAGTATTTCCCTATTGACGTGTTGGAACAGTTGTATTACGGAATGGAAATTTAGCTGACATAAATGCCTTGTGTGAAACTCACTGCTTTTTTTTATCCATATTAGAAACATAAAAAAGAGGTGCAGGAGGAGGCCATTCGGCCCTTCGAACCAGCACGCCATTCATTGTGATCATGGCTGATCATTCACAATCAGGAACCCGTGCCTTCCTTCTCTCCATATCCCTTGATTCCACTAGCCCCTAGAGTTCTATCTATCTTTTAAATGCATCCAGTGAATTGGCCTCCACTGCCTTCTGTGGCAGAGAATTCCACAGATTCACAGCTCTCTGGGTGAAAGCTTCCAATTGAGGGATTTTCCATCATTTGTTGCCAGTGCTTGCAAGATTAGGGCTGAAGTAGATGGAGGGCGACAAACTCATCGCACCTGCAAATGTACCTCTTCCCAACTACTGTTGCGCTCTCGAGTAAACTATGGAGCCTATAAATAATAGAAACTTTGAGGATAACTTGAGAAAGAGTCAAGAATGTTTACAGTGGTATGTCCTGAAACGAAAATAATGAAATTCTTACTTGCAGCACAACAAATATATAAACATAATACTCTGCAAAAATGATCATAAACAACAAAAAGAAGTTCAGTATATGTTAAAAAATAATAATAGTGCAGAGACAAAAACAATGTCTCCCAAATCTATCTAGTCCGGAGCTGAGCTGCAGGTTGTAATGTTTAATAGCCTGATGGTTGTTGGGAAGAAGCTACTCCTAAACCTCGACGTTGCCGTTTTCAGGCTCCTGCACCTTTTTCCCAATGAGTGAAATTAGAGCATGGCCAAGGTGGTGTAGGTCCTTGATGATGCTGGCTGCCTTTTTGAGGCAGTGATTCCTGTAGATCCCTTTGAGATCAGTAGCCGTGATGGATTAGGCAGGGTTCACCACTTTTTACAATCTTCTTCGTTCCTGGGCATTCGAGTTGCCAAACCAAGCCATGATGCAACCAGTCTCTACTGTACACCTGAAGATGTTCAAGAAAGTATCTGTCAATCTGCCGAATCTCCAGGGCTTTGTGCCGGTGTAGAATTTTGCATGTTTAGTATGCAACTGCTCTTAACAGCTTTAGTTTGGAATGGGTGTACAGGAGAGATGGAGTGTAAAGATGGCCTATATGTAAAGTCCACAATTTAAATAAGTACAAATAAATTGTTGTTGTATAGAAATGCATCACCAATTGCTCTTTTGTTCGGCACGTTGCAATTAAAGGAGATGACATTTGCATAGCCATTGAAGTTACTATTCTGTGCTTAATTGTGTATCAATATTCGAGATAAAAACATTTTGCAAAGCAATAACAAATACAGGAAAAGATTTTAAATGTTTTTCATGAGAAATTTGTTGGTAAAAAAAATAGTCACATTTTTTCAGTGTTGATTATATCAGGTTTCTACAAAAGCCAGGAATATATGGAATGACATTTGGACAAATTCCCCATGATGTGTTTCATTCTCAGTGGTTTAATCACTCATTCCAGAAGGATGTATACCATCAATTCAAAAATAGTGTTGAAATGGTGCCAATTGTATGCTTTGTTATTCATTCGCACATGACTCAAAAACGCTGGGAATGGTGAGACCCATTTCTTTTTTTCTAAATTTGCAAGCCCAAAAAGTTTTAATTTGTAGTGTTCCAATTTTGGTTTTTAGCTGAGTGCTTCCTCACTCAAATGTATCGAGGCACATAAATCACTTGAGTTCGTATTGTAGATATGAATTAAATAATTAATAGAGACCTTGGGATCAATATCAGTGAACATTCTGGACACTGTAAGCTAATTGCAAGTGCAAAATCTCTTTTTTTCAGGTTTTAATTGTATAATTATTTTAAAAATCTTATTCTATTGTTTTTATTTAAATTATTTTTTTAATTCCCTCTCTATATCTGTGCTTGTTTTGCTATTGCATCTGTTGTTCTGACACACATCGTCTTGTCGGAACTTCTGCTGTAATTTCATGTCCTTCATTCGGTTATTTGCCCACCTCACTGAGTCACATAGAAACATAGGAAAATAAATTCGAGCCAGCACTGCCTTTCAATATGATCATGGCTGATCATCTAAAATCAGTACCCCATTCTTGCGTTTTCCCCATATCCCTTGATTCCTTCAGCCCTAAGAGCAAAATCTAACTCTCTCTTGAAAACATCCAGTGAATGGGCCTCCAATGCATTCTGTTGTAGAGAATTCCACAGATTCACAACTCTCTGGCTGAAGAAGATGTTCCTCACCACAGTCCTAAATGGCCTACTCCTTATTCTTAAACTGTGACCCCTGGTTCTAGACTCCCTGAACATCGGGAATATTTTTCCTGCATCTAGCCTGTCCTTTAAGAATTTTATATGTTTCGATAAGATCCCCTCTCATCCTTCTAAATTCCAGTGAATACAAGCCCAGTCGACCCATTATTTCATCATATGTCGGTCCCGCCATTCCGGGAATTAGCCTGGTGAACCTACGCTGCACTCCCTCAATAGAAATAATGTCCTTCCTCAAATTAGGAATCCAAAATTGCACACAATACTCCAGGTGTGGTCTCACCAGGGCCCTGTACAACTGCAGTAGGACCTCCTTGCTACTAAACTCAAATCCTCTCGCAATGAAAGCCAACATGCCCGTTAGCTTTCTTCACTGCCTGCTGTACCTGCATGCTTACATTCAGTGACTGATGTACAAGCCCACCCAGATCTCATTGCACCTCTCCTTTTCCTAATCTGACACCATCCAGATAATAATCCGCCTTCCTGTTCTTGCCACCAAAGTGGATAATCTCACATTTATCCACATTACACTACATCTGCTATGCATCTGCCCACTCACCATGCAACCTCATAGCACCCTCATCGCAGTTCACACTGCCACCCAGCTTTGTGCCATCAGTAAACTTGGAGATGTCACTTAGTTCCCTCGTCTAAATCATTAATATATATTGTAAATAACTGGGGTCCCACCAAGCCTTGCGGCACCCCACTAGCCACTGCCTGCCATTCTGAAAAGGACCCATTAATTCCTACTCTTTGCTTCCTGTCTGCCATCCAGTTATCTATCCATGTCAATACCCTACCCCCAATACCACGTGCTCTAATTCTGCACAGTAATCTCTTATGTGGGACCTTGTCAAAAGCTTTTTGAAAGTTTAGATACACTACATACTGGCTTTCACTTATCCATTCTACTTGTTACATCCTTAAAACATTCCAGAAGTTTAGTCAAGCATGATTTCCCCTTCATAAATCCATGCTGACTTTGACCGTTCCTGTCACTGCTTTCCAAATGGGCTGCTATAGTATATTTAACAATCGACTCAAGCATCTTCCCCACTACCGATGTAAGGCTAACTGGTCTATAATTCCCTGTTTTCTCTCTCCCTCCTTTCTTAAAAAGTGGGATTACATTGGCTACCCTCCAGTCCACAGGAACTGATCCAGAGTCTAGAGAACATTGGAAAATGATCACCAATGCATCCATGATTTCTAGGGCCATCTCCTTGAGTACTCTGGGATGCAGACCATCAAACCCTGGGGATTTATCTGCCTTCAGTCCCAACTGTTTACCTAACACCATTTCCTGACTAATGTGGATTCCCTTCAGTTCCTCCCTTATGGTATGTGGTGTAATGGTGTATATTTACAATATAGCACATCTGTAAAGTTAGCATGATTTAAGCTGACAAGAGATTTACTAATATCACATAATTTCGGAGCTTTTTAAAATATTGTTTTCATTAAATGTAACACCTGCATACTACTTTTTTTTCCAATGTTAGCTATAATTTGCCCTCTGGTTTCTTGCAAATAATTGCCGTGGAACAAAAAGGAAACATCTGTCAAGAGTATGTTATGAAAAACCAACCATTCGATCCCTGGGAGGTGTAAACATATTTAAGCACCAAGGTAGTCTTTTATTTAGATTAAAAATTGTTTTCTGGAAGGCATTGTTTACTTTCTTCTGTTCACAATGACAAATGCTGCTCCAGGAACATAACTGAAAAGAGATCCAGTCTCTTGTTTTCTCCCCTTTATTTTATGCTCCAAGCTGATCTCCCTTCTTGCTTTGTGTCGGAGGCAAAAGGGAATGGATCTATTCATGCTGGTCTTTTAAACACACACAGCCTTGCAGCCTCACAACACATTGGAACATTTTTCATCACCCCCCCTCCCCTCCACCCCCACCTTGTCCAACATAGCAAACAGACTCAAGCACATAAAAGGAGCCCTTTTAGATTATTTCCAAATCTCATAGCAACTAGAAAGGTTTAATGGGATCGGGTTTTTTTTCCCTCCTGGAAACAATTTTTTGTCGGTGTGGACCTGGCAACTTCAGCACTGAGATTTTTCTAGGTTAAAAAACTTGCCCACCAGTCTGTGTTTGATTTAAGGGCAGTTTTCAGTGGGGCTTTGTTAATTGTATATTTTATGGTAGAGTGTTTTTTTTATAAAAGAAGAAAACTCTTTTGTAGTTTGCAATTATCATCAAATTGCCACAATAATTTACCCTATAACTCCCACATATAAACATTAATTCACTAGGCAGAGTGAAAATTCAGTACACACCACATCTCCTCAATTAAGTTCCACATTTAATCGTCAACGAAAACACATATTCATCATGGAATATTAATTTCATTTAGCTATAGGTGTATACTGTATATTTCGTTTAGTTTAGTTTAGTTTAGTTTAGTTTTGTTTAGTTAGGTTTAGTTTATTATTAGCACATGTATTGAGGTACAGTGAAAAGCTTCTGTGTGTGATATCCAGAGAAAGAAAATACTACACGTGATTACAATCAAGCTGTCCGCGTGTACAGATACAGGATAAAGGAAATAACATTTAGTGCAAGATAAAGTCCAATACAATCTAATTAAATATAGTTCAAAGGTCAGTGGGGTAGATGGGAGGTCAGGATTGCACTCTAATTGGTGAGAGGGCAGTTCAGCTGCTGGATAGCAGCTGGGAAGAAACTGTCCCTGAATGTGGAGGTATGCATTGTCAAACTTCTGTACCTCATGCATGTTGGTAGAGGGGAGAAGAGGGAGTGACTGGGATGAGACTGGTCCATGATTATGCTGGTGGCCTTGTTGAGGCAGTATGAAGTCTAGATAGAGTCAAAGGAAGAAAGGTTGGTTTGTGTCTGGGTCTGGCAATTTCTTGCTGTGCATCTGTGGATGTTGGTGAGGGTTATTGGGGACATGCTGAACTTCCAAGCCTTCTAAGGAAGTCAAGGCATTGGCATGTTTTCTTGGCCATATGAGGCTGATCCAGGACAAATTGTGTAGATTTCTCCATGGGAACTTCTAAAACACCTCACGCCAAACCTCTGAGCTTGGAGTTTCATTTTCAAGGGGTGCAACCTGAGACCAAACGCCTAAACATTTTCCAGCTCTTCCGTGGCGATGATTTAATTTTGCAGTCATCATCAAAAGTGTCAAAAGGTATAGAACGTCCATATGACATAACTTGCAGAAAGGTCTATATTTAGTTTAGCTTAGGGAAACAAGAGTGGAAACGGATCCTTTGGCCCACTGAGTCCGAGGCGACCAATGATCACCGATACACTAGTTCTATCCTACACCCTAGGGACAATTTTACAGACGCCAATTAACCTACAAACCTGCAATGTGGGAGGAAACTGGAATGTGGGAGGAACATGGAATGTGGGAGGAAACTGGAGCGCCCGGAAAAAACCAATACAGTTACAGGGAGACTGTGCAAATTCCATATAGGCAGCATCCGTAGTCAGGATCAAACCCGGATCTCTGGCCCAGTAAAGGGCAACTCTACCGTTGTGCCACTATGCCACTATATGAGGTCTGTAAGACCATGAGAGCAAGTCATCATTGGGGAGGGGGGGGGGTTGAGATCTTCTTCAGTGCTCCACCCTAACTAGGCTGCTAAGACCAAGCATTCATTGTTGTCCAGGGAGTTTCCATTGATCCTGAATCCATTATATCCTCGCCTTAACAGACCCTCCCATGCAATTGTCTGTCAAGCCTACAATCAAACTTGGCCCAATAATTATCTGCCCAGCACTTCTCATAATCTGCAGACTTCTCCATCATACACTTAAACAGATCCTCTACCTTTTTCCCTATTTGACTTAACGATACAATGCCCTCCCTTCATTAATTAACCAACCACATCCCCCCACCCCCTCCCCACCCCCTCCCCCACCCCCCCCCCCCCCCCCCACCCCATCCAGTATATGGCAGCCAGATGCCCTCACCCTGCTGGCCTCTCCAAACCCCCACCCAGCTATACCCTCTCTCAGAACCCCTTCTCAAAGGCTTGTCACTTTCTGATGGCCCACCACCTCACAATGACTTCCCAATCACTTCCTCTGCAAATCTGCATGGTGGGAACATCTACTGTACTGAAAAAGTGACCAGGAGTGCTTCCGCGAGAATGAGCGAATGATGGTTGGTGCAGACTTTGTTAGTCAAAGGGCATGTTTTCATACTGCATAACCGTGTCTGAAGTAGGGTTTCAACCCAAAACTCATTGCCACAGATGGCTGTGGAGGCCATGACAATGGATATTTTTAAGGCGGAAATTGTCAGATTCTGGATTAGTAAGGGTGTTATGGGTTATGGGGAGAATGCAGGAAAAATGGGTTGAGAGGGAAAGATGGATCAGCCATAATTGAATGACGGAGTAGGTTTGAACGGGCAAATGGCCTAATTCTGCTCCTATAACTTATGAACATATGAATTGAGTTTAGTGTCTTTGGAAACCAAATGATTTCCTCACCACAAACATGCTGCTTCTCCTTCATGATTCTGGTTCTGGTTGATTCTGGTTTATGAATCATTCTCTTTTGTGCTGGGAAACCTTACTTGAGATGGGAGCAGCCATCATTTAAGTAACAAAGTAAATAAACTGAAAAGTTCGTTCCAACTCAACATAAATCTTTTCAGAAAACAAATATCAATAGTTAAAACTGGGTTTTGTACTTACATAAAATACAAACACAGAGCAGTGATCTAAAAATATACCAACTTATTGCCATGGGCAAATGGTTTCATCTTTTATAATAACTAACAACATTTTTGTCTGAAGAAGGGTCTCGACCCGAAACGTCGCCTATCTCCTTCGCTCCTTAGATGCTGCTGCACCCGCTGAGTTTCTCCAGCTTTTTGTGTACCCTCGATTCTCCAGCATCTGCAGTTCCTTCTTTAACATTTTTGTTATCAGTGAGTTAAAAGAATCTGAAAACATTAGATCAGGACAGCCATAAATATTGTCAGTGCTTGGGGTGAATAAGCTGTACTGTGCCAAAAAGTTGTTTTTATTTGTTTTTAATTCCACAGTAACTGCCATAACAGGCTATCAATCCCCGTTGCTGCAGTATTGCATTCTTAAGTAAAGAACACATTCCCACTATAATATGAGCTGGACTCCCATGCTGTGACATGAATAGGGAAGCTACATGTTATAATGCCCAATGCATGGGTTTGTTGGTAACAAGCTTCAATCATGTGAGAAGATTGCAGCTTGACTTCATAGACTACAGCTCTGCCTTTAATACGTGGGACCTGTTCGGTCCCAGTCACATGGGAGGCCTGGTCCCCCCAACGCAATATTCCACCACTCACCTGTTCCCCTAACGCAACCCATTCCCCCAAAGCAATATTCCACCACTCGCCCATAGCCCCTAACTGCACAGGCGCAGCTCATTTCTCCTCATTCCCCAGCACTCCCCACCCCCTTCCTCTTCATGTGTGGGAGGGGAGGAGGGGTGTGGGGGTGTGTGTGGGCAGGGAGGTGGGGGGGAGAGCGTGGTGTGGGGTGTGAGAGGTGTGGGGGAGGGGAAGGGGCAGTGGAGGGGTTGTGTGGGAGAGGGTGTGTGGGGGAGGGGGGTGTGGGGGAAGGGGGGGTGTGGGGAGGGTGAAAGGAGGGGGGGGGTGGGGGAGGAGGGGTCTGGGAGATGGGTGGGGGAGTGTTGGGGAGGGCGGAGGGAGGGGGAGGGGAGGCGTGAGGGAGGGGATATGTGCGGGGGAGGGTGTGTGTGGGGGAGGGGGTGTGGGGGGAGGGGGTGTGGGGAAGGAGGGAGGGGGAGGGTGTGGGGAAGGGGGTTGTGGGAAGGAGTGGTGGGAAAGGGGGTATAGTGGAAGGGGGATAGGCTGGGCATGGGGGTAGGTTGAGTGTGGGGGTAGGGGGAGTGTAGGGGTAGGGGGAGTGTGGTGGTTGGGGGTGGGTGGGGGAAGGGGGGTTGGGGAAGCGGTTGTGGGGGAAGGAGGGTGTGGTGGGGAAGGGAGGTGTGGGAAGGGTGGGGGTGGTTATATCAGACGCAGCTCGCACTCTGCTCACCCTGCACCTTCAACTTTTGGCCTCACGCAGCGGCTCCCGGTCCCACTCTGACTTCATTCAGAGGCTTCTGGTTCAACTTAACAGCTCCTGGCCCATCGCCCTGGTCTCCGCAGAAGCAGCCCACACGTTGCTCTTTGCCCGCATGCTGCTCTCTGCCCGCATGCTGCTCACGGACTTATTCTCTGCGTGTGCCAGAAGGGGCGTTACTTTCATGGTGACTGACAGGCGAGAAGACCAATCTGTTGATCTCATGATTTTTAAACCTTCATAACCTTTGTAATATTCCACCGATCGGAACAAAACTTGGTGCGCTTGGAGCAGAGGAGAACGGTGTGTAAGGTGGCAAAATATTCCTAGCAATATAGGGCACCATTATTTTGCAAATTAAAAAAATACGCAAAACGGAAGAGGACAAGATGGGAAGTTTTAGTAATATTGTAGATCGTAGATAGATACCATCCAAGCTTATCACCAAACTAGCGGGACCTGGTGACTGCAACTGGATCCTCGACCTCATGAGCAGTGAGGATTGGGGACAAATCATCCTCCACAATAATCCTCAAAATGGGGACTCCACAAGGATGCGTTCTCAGCCCCCGGCTTTACTCCTTGTGCACCCACGACTGTGCAGCCATGCACAAATCTAAGTCAATTTTCAAATAGGTAGATGACACCATTGTGAGCCGGATATCAAATAATGATGAGATGGAATACAGGAAGGAGATTCGGAAATTCGTGTCCTGGTGCAAAACAACAACCTTTCTCTCAACGTCAGCAAGACAAAGGAGCTAGTGATCGACTTCAGGAAGCAAAGCGGTACGCATACCCCAGTTTGCATTGACGGTGTTGAAGTAGAGATGGTTGAAAACGTCAAATTCCTCGGAGTCAATATCACCAACAATTTCTCCTGGACCACTCATGTTGAAGTAATGACCAAGAAAGCGCACCAATGCCTCTACTTCCTTAGAAGGTTTAGGAGGTTTTGGCATGTCCCCTACAACTCTCATCAACTTCTACAGATGCACCATAGAAAGCATTTTTATCAGGATGCATCACAGCTTGGTTTGGGAATAGCTCCATCTTAGACAGCAAAAAATTGCAGCGAATTGTAGACACAGCCCAGATCATCACACGAACCAACCTCCTTTCTATTGACTCCATTTATACCTCACGCTGCCTCAGCAAGGCCAGCAGCATAATCAAGGACAAGTCACACCCTGGCCACTCCCTCTATTCCCCTCTCCCATCAGGTAAAAGGTATGCAAGTGTGAAAACGCACACCACCAGATTCGGGGACAGTTTCCTCCCAGCTGTTTTCAGGCAACTGAATCATCCTACCACAACCAGAGAGCAGTGCTGAACAACTATCTACCTCTTTGATGACCCTCGGACTATCCTTGTCATGTATCCATACACTGTAAATGGATTGATTGTAATCATGTATTGCTTTTCTGCTGAATGGTTAGCACGCAAAAAAAGCTTTTCACTGTACCTCACTGTATACGTGACAATAGACTAAACAAAACTAAACTAAACTAAACTAGACAAGCACTTAATACAGACTAGGGGAAAACAAATGGTCGGCACGGACTGGAAGGGCCGAGAGGGCCTGTTTCCGTGCTGTAATTGTTATATGGTTATATGGTTATATTACAGTTGAGAGGGGTTTTCATTGGCAGATTGATGGGCAATGGTTAGAGATGAAAAGGAAACAAAATGCAACATGATAAGGAGAGAAGGAGGGTGAAATATAAAGCTGGAGAAAGGATAAACGTGGAAGAAGACAGTGGATATGGATGGAGACGGGGGTGAAACGGGATGGGAGATATGGGTGCGCACAATGGTTGGGAGGAGAGGAGGAGGCACAGGAAAGAGAGGGGGTGGGAAAGGAGGTGTTATCTGGAGAATTCAATTTTAATACCATTGGGTTGTAAGCTACCCAAGTAGAATACGAGGCGCTCTTCCTCCAGTTTGCATGTGGCTTCACTCTGGCAATGGAGCTGGCCCAGGATAGAAATGTAAGAATGGGAATGGGATGGGGAGTTTACAATTAGCAGATCCAGCAGGCCGTGGCAGACTAAATTCAAGTCTTCGGCAAGACGGTCGCCGTGTCTACGCTTGGTCTCGCCGATGTAAAGATGCCACATCGGGAATACCGAAAGCAGTAGATGAAATTTGAAGAGGTCCATGTGAACCTCTCTCTCACCTGGACGGACTGCTGGAGTTCCTCGATTGAGAAGGGAAAGAAGGTTTAGGAACATGTGTTATATCTCCTGCAATTGTAGGAGAAAATACCTGCGGTGACTTTAGACTAAAGGTACAGCGTGGAAACAGGTCCTTCGGCCTACCGAGTCTCCACCAACTAGCAATCACATGTACATTAGCAGGATCCTGCACACTACGGATGATTTAGAGAAGCCAATTAACCTACAAACCTGCACGTCTTTGGAATGTGGGAGGAAACCTGAGCACAAGGAGAATATCCACGCGGTCACACGGAGAATGTACAAACTCCGTACTGACAGCACCCGTAGTCAGGATTGAACCTGGGTCTCTGGCACTGTAAGGCAGCAACATTGCCATGAGCATCGCTGTGCCCCCCAAAAGGTGCTTTGACATTCTACGATACCCACCATGGCAGCCCACAAAGCATTTGACCCATAAAGATAAAACTATCGGGCTTTATTGAAGCCCTGAGAAAAGAATCTTGGTTGCAAAGAAGGTTCAAGTTGGTTTTGTAAAACAAAATTGTTCATAATATAAAGATTTGTTCAGGCATTCAAATTATTGGAAATTGTATGAACTTTTAGCAAGCCCATGTCAAGTTCCACTCTCCACTATTTTCGCGCGGTTTGTATTTGGAATGATCGTATGCTGCTATTAAAATCAGAGAGAGGAATATTGCACATCATGTACAACATTCTCCGCATCTAAAAATAGATGTGGAAGTAGAAATATGGCCCAAATTGCGGCCAGTGGTACTTAATGGAACTAGTGACATTCATCAATTCAGTATGAAGAAAGGTCAGAAATTCAAGCAATGCTCTGAAAGTACGGCATAACCTTCACCAGCTCAGCCCCTAAAGGCTGGCACTCTAAATAGAGTGGGTATGAGCGTTCTTCCAGTTGTTCATGGTGTTGAAGAACCACAGAACTTTGTAGTAAAAAAAGACACAGTGTTGGAATAACTCAGCAGGTCAGCTGGCATCTCTGAAGAACATGGATAGGTGATATTTAAGGGCGGGACCCATCTTCAGACTGATGTCTATTTTGTAATGTCTATTGTGTCTATTTTGTAAACCAGCATCTGCAGTTCCCTGTTTCTACATCTGAACTTTGTAGTAATTGGCCCACTCTGCCTATGATGTGCAAAATGGCAGATCATTAATCTCAGACTCAGTCAAGGTGGCGCCTGCCAGCGGCGACTTTTTGCTAACAGCCAAACAGAAAAAGATTACTTACAGCAACAAGCAATTTACCTGGATCGGAAAAACGGCAGAAATCGGCACCGTAACGGACATGCTGCTGGTGCACCTGAAAGCACTAGTGATTTCGCGATCTCCTGCAGCTGCGGGAGCCTCCGACTACTTGCGTTCCCTGGACCGCTGGAGAGAATCCGACCCGACTGGGAATCACAGGTACTGTACCTGGAGAAGGTACAAAGAAGCCCTCTGGAGCCGATGAGCAGGATTTCCCGGGAGCAATGAAGCTGCATCTGCCGCCTGTGAGGGAATCCCCAAACGGAACGGGGCTGGAGCTACCGACTGTGAGGGAATCCCCGTTCCAGCGCAGGTTCGCAGAAACAGCAGGTTTCTGGAAACTATGGGGATATGTCTCCTACTGCGCCAGAGGACCAAACACCCTCGACCACTACCATCAAAAGAATGCCTATCGTTCTGTCCCTCGCCCTCACTTCGGTAAATCCGACAATACCGCGGTGCTGCTTCTCTCTGAAGAGCGCACCCCCAAAGGTGAGCGGGGGGGGGGGGGGGGGGGGGGGGGGGCAGAGGAACAATTCCAGGACTGTTTGGAGTCTGTAGACTGGGTGGAGTCTGTAGACAGGGGCTCGGCAATGGACCTGAACAAATACGCCACTTCATAAAGAAATGTGTGGAGGACTGCATCCCTACAAAAACCTTCCGAGTGTTTTCCAATCAGAAGCCTTGGATGAACTTTGAGATCCGCACTCTCCTGAAGACCAGACACCGGGCATTCATGTCTGATGATACAGTGGTCTACAATGTCCATATACGACCTTGGTAAGGCCATCAAAAAGGCCACCGTAACGGCCTTCGCCTCACCTGCAGACTGGACTCTGCAGTGGGCCTGAAGCCTCCACGTTGCTAACACCTCCCACCACTCTGTTTTTAACGGCACTGGGTCCTAGTGCCCGTCTCCCCAGCCCCAGTAACCTTAGTGGCTATTCCACTGGGTCTTCCCCACCCCCCCACCATGTAACCCATGCTCTTCCCCACCCACACCACAGCACCCATATCCCCCACCCCCTGATCACCCTCCACCCTCCACCCCCCACCACACAATGCTCCGTCCTCAGTGCACTCACCTACCTTCCTCCGGCCACAACCCCCATCCTTGCCGCGTGTTCACCATCCCCCCGGACCTCCCCCTCTCCAACACTGAAAGGTCGGTCCTCAGCAGGTCTTACCTTTGTCCCCCTCCGTCCCCACCTCAATGAGTTCCGCCCACCACGACTTGGAGCTCTTCTACCGTCGCCTCCGCCTCACAGCGTTCTTCCACGGGAAGAAGTCCTCGCCCCCCACTGATGATCCCTTTTCCTGTCTCCAACGTACCACCTCCGCTTGGACCCCCCCCTCATAGCCTTCCGGCTCTAGAACTATTTATCCAGAACTGTCGTCAGGACATCAACCGCCTCGACTTCTCCACTCCCCTGTCTCACTCCAATCTCTCCCCCCCCGAACGTACTGCCATCGACTCACTCCGTAACAATCCAGACTGGGTTATCAAACCCGCCGACAAGGGAGGTGCCGTGGTAGTCTGGCGCATCGATCCCTACAAAGCGGAGGCCGCTCGCCAACTGTCGGACACCTCCTCCTACTTACCCCTGGACCATGACCCCACTGACGAACACCAGGCCACCATCTCGAGCACCATAACCGACTTCATCAGCTCCAGCTCCCTACCCTCCCGAGCCTCCAACCTCATCGTTTCCCAGCCCCGCACGGCCCGATTTTACCTTCTCCCCAAAATCCACAAACCCGATTGCCCTGGCAGACCCATTGTCTCTGCCTGTTCGTGCCCCACCGAACACATTTCCACATACCTTGACTCCATCCTATCCCCCTTTGTTAAATCCCTCCCCACCTATGTTCAAGACACCTCAGACACTCTCCGTCGGCTCCGCGCATTCCATTCTCCAGGCCCCCATCCTCTCATCTTTACCATGGACGTCCAGTCACTCTACACCTCCATCCCCCACCAAGACGGTCTCAAAGCCGTCCGGTTCTTCCTCGACCAGAGGAGCAACCCATACCCGTCCACTGACACCCTCCTCCGCCTAGCAGAGTTGGTCCTTACCCTCAACAACTTATCTTTTGACTCCTCCCATTTCCTCCAAACACAAGGCGTAACTATGGGCACACGCATGAGCCCCAGCTACACTTGCCTCTTTGTCGGGTACGTCGAACAATCCTTGTACTCCAGCGTACCAGGGCCCCATCCCCGACCTCTACCTCCGTTACATCGACGACTGCTTTGGTGTCACCTCCTGCACCCACATACAACTGACTGACTTCATCCATTTCACCACCAACTTCCATCCGGCACTCAAATACACTTGGACCATTTCCGACATTTCCCTACCATTCCTTGACCTCACCATCTCTAATGCAGGTGATACACTCCTGACCGACATCCACTACAAACCAACTGACTCCCACAGCTACCTGGACTACTCTTCCCCCCCACCCTGCTTCCTGTAAGGACTCCATCCCCTATTTCCAATTCCTCCGTCTACGCCGCATCTGCTCCCAGGATGAGGTGTTCCACACCAGGTCATCACAAATGTCCTCATTCTTCAGAGAACGGGGATTCCCCTCCCCCACAATAGATGAGGCTTGCACCAGGGTCTCCTCCAAACCCCGCAACACTGCCCTCTCACCCCATTCCCCCACTCGCAACAAGGGCAGAGTCTCCCTGGTCCTTACCTTTCACCCCACCAGCCGGCAAATACAACACTTAGTCCTCCGCCAGTTTCGCCACCTCCAACGTGACCCCTCCACTCGCCACATCTTCCCATCTCCCCCCCCCCCCCCCCCCCCCCCCCCGTCTGCCTTCTGCAAAGACCGCTCCCTCCGCAACTCCCTTGTCAATTCTTCCCTTCCCTCCCGCTCTACCCCTTCCCCGGGCACTTTCCCTTGCAACCGCAAGAAATGCTACACTTGTCCCTTCACCTCCCCCCTCCACTCCTTTCAGGGACCCAAGCAGTCCTTCCAGGTCCGACAGAGGTTCACCTGCACCTCCTCCAACATCATCTACTGCATCCGCTGCTCCAGATGCCAGATGATCTATATCGGTGAGACCAAGCGGAGGCTTGGCGATCGTTTCGCCGAACACCTCCGCTCGGTCCACAATAACCAACCCGACCTCCCGGTGGCTCAGCACTTCAACTCCCCCTCCCATTCCGTATCCGACCTCTCGGTCCTGGGCCTCCTCCATGGCCAGAGTGAGCAACCCTTGCTGTCTCCTCCCCTTCCCACCTCTCCCTCAGCCCTCAGGCCCTGGCATTCCCTCTGCTTGTTCCCTTTATCATCGATACTTTTTTGCATATCTTTCATTCATTGTTCTTTATCTCTCCACATCACCGTCTATATCTCTCGTTTCCCTGATCCCTGACTAGTCTGAAGAAGGGTCTCGACCCGAAACGTCGCCTATCTCCTTAGCTCCTTAGATGCTGCTGCACCCGCTGAGTTTCTCCAGCCTTTTGTGTACCCTCGATTCTCCAGCATCTGCAGTTCCTTCTTTAACACAAACATCAAAAAGGCCAAAAGGGACCTGCTCCAAGTTGGAGGATGAGACAGATGTTCGGCAGCTGTGGCGGGGCATGAATGCAATCACCTCATACAAGGTGAAATCTGGAGGCAGCTCGAATGTAGGCGAAACATCACTCCCTGATGAGCTCAATGCGTTTTACGCACGCTTTGATTAGGGAGAACACTGATGTGCCTTCTCGAGCCCCCATTCGCTCTGATGATTTTTCAGTCAAAGTCACAGAGATCAACGTCAGAAAATCCTTCAGAGGGGTGAACCCTCAAAAAGGGCCTGGACCTGATGGTATACCCGGTCGTGTTCTAAAACCTTGTGCGGACCAACTGGCTGGAGTCTTTACGGACATTTTCAACCTCTCACTTCTGAGGTCTGAGGTTCCCACCTGCTTTAAAAGGGCATCAATAATACCGGTGCCCAAGAAGAGCAAGGTGACGTGCCTCAATCACTATCGACCAGTGGCACACGTCGGTGGCGATGAAGTGCTTTGAGAGGTTGATCATGGCGCAAATCAACTCCTACCTCGACAAAAACCTGGACCCACTGCAGTTCACTTACCGCCACAACAGATCAACGGTGGATGCGATCTCGCTGGCTCTCCACTCCATTCTGGACCACTTGGACAACAAAAACTCATATGTCAGGCTGTTATTCATTGATTACAGCTCGGCATTTAATACAATCATCCCCTCCAAGCTGGTTACCAAACTCGCAGAACTGGGTCTCTGCGCATCCCTGTACAATTGGATCCTCGACTTCCACATTCACAGACCACAGTCTGTTCGTATTGGTGGAAATGTGTCAGCCTCGATAACAATCAGCACGGGAGCACCTCAAGGCTGCGTGCTCAGCCCTCTGCTGTACTCACTCTATACTCATGACTGTGTAACCGGTCATAGTGCGAACTCCATCATCAAGTTCGCTGATGATACCACTGTTGTGGGACGTATCACTGATGGGGATGAGTCAGAGAATAGAAGAGAGATTGAGTGACTGTCCATATGGTGCCAGCACAATAACCTGGCCCTCAACACCAGCAAAACCAAGGAACTGATTGTAGACTTTGGAAGATGTAGGATGGGGACCCACAGTCCCGCTTATATCAACGGGTCGATGGTGGAAAGGGTCAAGAGCTTCATATTCCTGGGCATGCATATCTCTGAAGATCTCTCCTAGTCCAAGAACACTGATGCAATTATAAATTAAGCACATCAGCACCCCAATTTCCTGAGAAGATTACGGAGAGTCGGTATGTCAAGGAGGACTCTCTCTAACGTCTACAGGTGCACAGTAGAGAGCATGCTGACCGGTTGCATCATGGCTTGGTTTGGCAACTTGAGCGCTCAGGAGCATAAAAGACTACAAAAAGTAGTAAACACAGCCCAGTCCATCATCGGCTCTGACCTCCCTACCATCGAGGGGATCTATCGCAGTCGCTGCCTCAAAAAGGCTGGCAGCATCATCAAGGACCCACACCATCCTGGCCACACACTCATCTGCCCGCTACCTTCAGGTGGAAGGTACAGGAGCCTGAAGACTGCAACGTCCAGGTTCAGGAATAGCCACTTCCCCACAGCCATCAGGCTATTAAACGCAACTCAAACAAAACTCTGAACATTAATTGAAAGATTAAACGAAAACTTACCATTTGAAGTTTGATCTTTATTTTATGAGAAGTTGAATTGTGGGACTACATGAAGAGCCTGCCAGCCTGCATGCGCGTCAATCTTCAGAGCAACTGCATGAAACCACAGACCACTTGCATGAACTTAAACTATAGAAAGATTAATAACCATTGACTTACCGAATGATCTTTATAAGATTCAGGGTTGGGAGTGGAGGGTACGTAGTCCCTCACTTCAACTTCTCATATAATAAAGATTAAACTTCAAACAGCAAGTTTTCGTTAAATCTTTCTATTTTATATTGAAGTCATGTGAAGCCTTCGAAGCTCTGTGGTTTCATGCAGTAAACCAATCTGTGTGTGAAACACTTAAACAGATAAACCATAAATGGTAGAAAAGACATGGGTTATTAACAACATGATGCTAACTTGCATACATGGCCATTGCCCTTAATCGGACCACAGTCCCAATTGGCTTTGAGTTGTGTTCGACAATAACTCATGCAACACTGTTCAGAATTCTATCTGCAATCATCCAGGCATATTCAACCACATTTTATATCTTCTGAAAGTGCACTTTGTAAGCCTCCTGCTGTTGCAAGAAGATGATCGAATGGGAATATCCATTCTATTGGCTGCTAATGAGCCAGCCCCCTTGGAAAGGTGCGACTTGAAATTATTTGAATTCACACCCGCTATTAGCTGCTTACACTCTTTTCATGTTGAGATGGTCTCCACCAGCAATCTCTTGAGAAACTATTAAATAACAATGAAGAAACTATCCTTCATCTCATAGGGACTAGCAAGCTCAGTGTACCTGTATACATAATAACACTCCCAATCTCCGATCTGGTGGGTATGCTGTCAACTCCAAATTGTACCCAACCGTGCCCGTTTTGCTTTATGAGAGCATTCCCATAACAAGCTACCCTCATGTCAGTTATGACCCAGAGACTGAGCCGGAGATTGAGTAAAGACTGTGTTCTTTGTGCTGAAATCAGTTGCTAAAAGCATAATTAACTTAAAAGATACTGCTCCCATTAGGAATACAGTAGATGAATATCTGCATAATAATTTTTACTGATGCACATTCCACACTTCTATCAGTCTAGGCTTTTATTCATATAGTATTCATATAAAAGACACCTTGCATAATGTTAGTCAACAGTCGGTGAATAACCAATCATTTATTGTCCCACTTATAGTACTAGAGAGAATGACAAAGCAGCACAAGCAGTGTCAATTGTGCTATAACATAATCGCTTCTCTAAGCCCAAACTGAAATAAACGCAAACCTCTGCTACTTCTGTTTAAACGTAGCTCACATGTGTCTTCTTCACAAACTTCCCATACAACCGTGCAGAGCTAGCTCCACGAGAAATAGACTGAACTAGCCATTACTCATGACTTTGAGTGAATAGGAGTTTCTTTCAGCCGCCTTTTACAATGGACACCCTGAATGAGTAGGCCAAATTGACACTATTAAAATGCATGTCGCCTCATCTTTAATATCGTAAGAGGCATCTACTGATAAAACCCCTGAGACTTATCAGCTACAAAAGCATGCCATCTATAAACTCCATGACACAACGCCCTTTTGATCTGAATAGGGCAGCATTAGCTTTAGAATCTTGTAGATAGCCTAGGCCTGAAGACAACCCCTAGGTAGAGCCTAAAATTTCCACCACTGGCTTTGTCATCCAAAACACCAGATATATCTGTGCCTCTCGTGTATAGATTTGGAAAAGTATGCATCTTCAAGATCGATTGAGGCCTTAAATCCTCTGAATCAGCTAAATTGCTGAAAGACAGTTATCCATCTTAAACTGGTTAACCAAACACATGATCAGACTAGCCAAATCCTAACCTGATTTGGCATGCTCCATTTTTCTTCAACCTTGAGAAAATATTAGAAATATACCCCTCTTGTTCTTGGGCAGACAACTCATCCTTTGTGAGATGTCTCTGTTTCCACTTGGATAACCATCGTTTCTTCTATTGACCATACGGACGGAAATTTTGGCTTCTCTTGCCGCGGATGATTTATGTATTTATTTATTTATTTTTAATCATAACATATAATATGACTAGAGTTAAAGCGCAACATCCACTTGATGTGGGAATACGAGTTCCCTGTCAACTCCTCACCGTCAGAGTCACCAGGAATCCTCAGCCTCCTTCCTCAGTGGAAAAATGCATAATGCAACCCTGAACCAGGAATTGCTCCGTAGTCCTCTGACTGAAACCACCTGTCTCAGTCACCAGTGTGCGCAACACACTCTCTTCGACCAGCCACTCAATCAGGAATTCTGGTACTGAGAGACTACAGGTTATTATATATATATTTTCTATTCACAACATGAACCTGCAGGTCAGATAAAAAATGCTACATGCCAGACTGTCTTTCTGCTGGTAGCTAATTCTCCCAGAGAGGATGGCAATGATGTTTCCAATGAACTTGCAACTCCACTAGCTGAGCTGAAAGAATTAAGCATGTGTTGAGGGAAACCTCAAACTACCTCACTGTACTGAGCAGCCTGATAACCTCAATCACAGATGTTGAGGCACTGCTTCATAGCAAAAGGATTTGAGTACAAGAGCAGGGAGGTTCTACTGCAGTTGTACATGGTCTTGGTGAGGCCACACCTGGAGTATTGCGTACAGTTTTGGTCTCCTAATCTGAGGAAAGACATTCTTGCCATAGAGGGAGTACAGACAAGGTTCACCAGACTGATTCCTGGGATGGCACGACTTCCATATGAAGAAAGACTGGATAGACTTGGCTTGTACTCGCTGCAATTTAGAAGATTGAGGGGTGATCTCATAGAGACTTACAAAATTCTTAAAGGGTTGGACAGGCTAGATGCAGGAAGATTGTTCCCGATGTTGGGGAAATCCAGGACAAAGTTTAAGGATAAGGGGAAGTCTTTTAGGACCGAAATGAGAAAATCATTTTTCACACAGAGAGTGGTGAATCTGTGGAATTCTCTGCCACAGAAGGTAGTTGAGGCCAGTTCGTTGGCCATATTTAAGAGGGAGTTGGATGTGGCCCTTGTCGCTGAAGGGATCAGGGGGTATGGAGGGAAGGCAGGTACGGGATACTGAGTTGGATGATCAGCCATGATCATATTGAATGGCAGTGCAGGCTCGAAGGGCCGAATGGCCTGCTCCTGCACCTAATTTCTATGTTTCTATGTTTCTATGTTTCCCTGGCCAATATGTTCCATATGGCCAGCCAGTTCCAAGTTGGTCTACCCTGAACCAGAGTAGCCAAACTGTTCCTACTTGGAACTCACAGAGGTTACTATGCAAGGCACCCTGCCAATGTCTCTGCATCAACCTGCTCTTCTCCAGAGACATTTCTTCTCCAGAAATGTACTAGACAGACCATGCTGCCAGTAAATCCAAACCCAGGGCGACAGACTGCTCCATTTCGGAGTTTTATGGAGGTAGGTAAAGAAACCTTACCTGCCAGTGTCTCTGAGCCCAGGTCGGCCTGCTTCAGCCAAGATCTATTGCAGACCATGTTTGACCACATCTTCAGCCCCACGTTTGCCAAACAGTTCTTTTCAGGAGCTCAAAAGTGACATTGCTGTGCAAGACATGCCTGCCAGCATTTCTGAGCCCAATGGGACAAACTGCTTCTTCGGCCGACAGCCTCTTTGGAGCCTTGCTGGAGCTTTACTGTGTAGGTCACACTACCAGTTACTCCCAGCCTGGTTTGACAGGCTGCTCCTTCGGCCCCTTCTGTTCCTTCAGAGCCTTAGCGGAGCTCACAGAACAGGCCGCATCTGCCATTACACTGAGCCTGCCTCGACAGGCTGCTCCTGCAGGATTTCTGCCTTTTTTGGAGCCTTGGCTGGAGCTGACTGTGCAAATCGCGCTGCCAGCTTCTCCCAGCCTGGATCGACAGGCTGGTCCTTTGGCCAGCTGCTCCTTCAGAGCCTCAGCGGGGCTCACTGGACAGGTCACGCCTGCCATTACCGCAAGCCTGGTTCAACAGGCTGCTCTTATGGGCCAGCTAGTGACTCTCGACTGCTCCTTACCGGAGTTTCAATGGCGCTTTCTGCCCCTTGTTATACAGGGGTGAAAACCCACCGGAATACTGGAGCTTTACCCACATAGGATGATACTCCTCCCCCGCAGCTGCCTGAAATTCCCCCTGCAAGTCTTCAAGTTGCTACATGTCCTCTCTGAAGAGATACTATGCAGGCCGCATGTTACTGGCGCTGTAAAAATGAGCCATTTTGGGATTTATCTTATGCCGTATAGCATTTTTGCGAAGGCAATAGCCCCAACTGTGTATTACATAGAAGTGTTAAAGCAACTTTCTGCATTTTCGAGAGTTGAGTTTTCAAAAGGCCGTAATGACTCCAGTGAGCAGTTTTTGGACTTGCTGAAATAATTATTTGCCTATATATCATAACTGAGATATCCCAACTGATGAAATTGACTTATGGAGCATCCAAAAGTCTGGCAGTTATCTGGACTGGCATATTTCCCAGCTGTATCCAGCATATTCCCCTCCTTAGCTAATGAGAAGTTAAATCCCTGATGCTCTTAGCCAGATCTTCCTCCAGTGAATATCCTATCCCCAAAGGGATGGCAAATATATGACAAGAGCCGGTAGCTCCTTCATTTGATGAAAATGAAGCATATCCCCCACTGGTTGGGATTTGAATTCCTTATCGATATCCACATAGTCGGAATCACCTATGAAAAATCTCCAACACTCCCCTCTTCTGAGCGGGAAATATTATAACGCAACCCTTAACCAGGTGTTGCTTCCACAGGCATCTGCCTGGCACAGCCTGTAAGTGTCTCCTGAGCCAGGAGCACATTTCCTTATTTATTTATTTATCTATTTATTTATGCATCCATTTATTTGTATTTATTTATTTGTATGGGTGTCTATTTATTTATTTATTATTTATATATATATATATATTTACTCACTAGACAGGTTGTGCCTGCTAGTGACTCCGAGTCCAGCCTCAACGGAGTTTCTTAGGGAAGGAATATAACCAGGCGTTGCTTCCTCGGACCTCTGGCTGGCTCCCTTTCGGAGCTCCAAAGGACGTGTCTGAACAGGCCTCGCCAGGAGGATTTATTATTTATTTATTTTTTTTTAATTCATAACATATAATTAAATCCTTATGACTAGAGCTGAAGCGCAACATCCACTTGATGTGGGAATACGAGTTCCCTGTCAACTCCTCACCGTCAGAGTCACCACGAAACCTCAGCCTCCTTCCTCAGAGTGGAAAAATGCATAATGCAACCCTGAACCAGGAATTGCTCCCTAGTCCTCTGACTGAAACCACCTGTCCCAGTCACCAGTGTGCGCAACGCACTCTCTTCGACCAGCCACTCAATCAGGAATTCTGGTACTGAGAGACTACAGATTATTATATATATATTTGCAGGTCAGATAAAAAATGCTACATGCCAGACTGGCTTTCTGATGGTAGCTACCTCTCCCAGAGAGGATGGCAATGATGTTTTCAACTAACTGGCAACTCTACTAGCTGAGCTGAAAGAATTAAGCATGTGTTCAGGGAAACCTCAAACTACGTCACTCTACTGAGCTGCCTGATAACCTCAATCACAAATGTTGAGGCACTGCTTCCCTCGTCAATATGTTCCATATGGCCAGCCAGTTCCAAGTTGGTCTACCCTGAACCAGGGTAGCCAAACTGTTCCTACTTGGAACTTACAGAGGTTACTATTCAAGGCACCCTGCCAATGTCTGCATAAACCTGCTCTTCTCCAGATCACGCTCAGGTCACGCTACCAGTTACTCCCAGCCTGGTTTGACAGGCTGCTCCTTCGACCCCTTCTGCTCCTTCGGAGCATTAGCGGAGCTCACTGAACAGGCCGCGCCTGCCATTACTCCGAGCCTGCCTCGACATGCTGCTCCTGCAGGACTTCTGCCTTTTTTGGAGCCTTTGCTGGAGCTGAATGTGCAAATCGCGCTGCCAGCTTCTCCCAACCCACTCCCTCCCAAGCCGCAAGAGATTCTGTTCATCTACCCGATCTATTCCTCTCATGATTTTATACACCCCTATTAGATCACCCCTCATCCTCCTGCACGCCAAGAAATAGAGACCCAGCCTACTCAACCTTTCCCCATCGCTCAGACCTTCTAATCCTGGCAACATCCTCGTATATCTTCTCTGAACCCTTTCAAACTTGACAACATCTTTCCTATAACACGGTGCCCAGAACTGAACACAATATTCTAAATGTGGTCTCACCAACGTCTTAAGGGCTTGTCCCAGCAGCATGCAACTCCATGCGATGAGCGCGACCTAACGTGGTCGCTTGAGCCGTCCGGCGTCGCGGGGCCGGTCCCACTTCGATCCCCGGAGCCGTGCGGAATTGTGCGGAGTTCGTCCCGACATCGCGCGGGGCTCTGAAAAACTGACCATGTCCAAAAATTCCGCGCGGCAACGGCTTGTCGGCTCGCAGTCGCCTCGACACATTACACACCGCCTCGACGTCGTGCCTCCGTGACCGTCTCTGTAGGTGCCACCGTGACCCTCTGTGTGTGCCTCTGTGCCCCTCTCTGTGTGTGCCTCTGTGCCCCTCTCTGAACTAGTGTAGATGGGGCATGTTGGTCATCATGGGCAGTTTGTGCTGAAGAGCCTGTTTCCATCCCTCTATGACTATGACCCATAGCATCAAAACAAACGGTGCCAATTTCTCAGCCATTGCACATTCCTAGAAGAGGTGCTGGACATAACTTTCTTAAGAATTTCCCGTCATGTTTGTGCAGAGTTAACCTGCAATTGTGTCTTTCAGAGGCACAGTGCTCTGAAAGTCATCCCATGTGTGAAATACAGGACAGGAATCGCTGATCCTTGAACCATGATGTTCCATGGTTACCTGGCCAAGTCAGGCTAACAGGAACATCCCATCAAAGTACACCCTGATGATGATAAACGCTGAGCATTCAGCTAGGGCTTTATTCAGCATGTAGGAACTTGTAACACAAAGCTAAACAGCCACAGTGTTATTATTATGTGGAAAATGAACAATGGGAATGTGTAGAAAAGGAAACTGTTTTTTCAGCAATCAAATATTTTGAAACACAGCAACCCAAAGTATTTTTCCATGCAGGTGTGGCTCCAGATTAGCAGCATACTTGGATAAATTAACAGGTCTGAACTCAAGTGCAGCATGCATATCAGTTTCAGGTAATTCACCAGACCTTCGGTGTCTCAGGCTCCGTAAAACTACAGGATCAGCAGAAAGAAGCAAGATTACATTCCAGAAACTGCATTCTACTGCTTAATCCTCCCACTCTCTCCTTTCATGTCCTTGCCTGCAATAAACATTGTTCCCCTGGCATGCCCTCCCACTTCACTCCCTCATCGCTAAAAGGTACGGATAGATATCTGACTGAGTCATCGATTGTCGACTCTGGCAAAAGAAAAGTACATCATATGCTGAGAACTGAGATAAAAACAGAGAACAAGAAACGCTGCTAAATCTCAGTAGAGTAGACAACTTGTGTGCAGAAATAAACAATTTACATTTCAGCTCAACGACCTGAAATGCAAGTGGAATGGAGTCAGTCCTGCTGGCAAAATTGATCCACAATTTCAGAACCACCTAGAATGAAAAAATAACTCCCAGCCTCTTTACTCTGTTACCATCTCATAGAATCATAGAATGATATAATGTGGAAACAGGCCCTTCGGCCCAACTTGCCCATACCAGCCAACGTGTCCCAGCTACACTAGTCCCACCTGGCTGCGTTTGGTCCATATACCTCCAAACCTGTCATATCCATGCATCTGTATAACTGTTTCTTAAATGTTGGGATAGTCCCAGCCTCAACTATCTCCTCTGGCAGTTTGTTCCACAAACCCACCACCCTTTGTGTGAAAAAGTTAAGGGCCTGTCCCATGGTACGAATAATTCAATAGTTCTTCCGACTTTCCCCTGATTCGAACTCGGAGAATTACGGTAATAGTTGCTCGTAGGTACTCGGGGCTCTCGTGGACATTTTTCAACATGTTGAAAAATCTTCACGAGTCTTCACGAGCTTACCGTGTTTCCCGAGTACTTGCTGTTAGCATTACAAGCCGCCAAGAGGCGTCCCGAGCTCCAACGTACGCGCTACGTACATTCTACGTGCTTACCATGAGTTTGATCTTTTTTTTTAACTCAGGAGAGCTCTTGAATTACCTCGTACAGTGGGACAGGCCCTCTACCCCTCAGATTCCTATTAAATCATTTCCCCTTCACCTTAAACCTATGTTCCTTGATTCACCTACTCTGGGCGAGAGACTCTGTGATCTAATCCTCTCATGATTTTATACACCTCTATAAGATCACCCCTCATCCTCCTGCGCTCCAAAGAATAAAGTCTAAGCCTGCTTCCAGAAGCTTCCAGAAACTCATTTTCCCTGGACTTTCTATACTTGCCTTGAGTGGCAAATGCTCTGGGCTCACAGATGCCTCAAGGGCCTGTCCCACTGTACGAGGTAAGTCAAGAGCTCTCCCGAGTAAAAAAAAAATCAAACTCGTGGTAAGTACGTAGAATGTACGTAGCGGCTACGTCGGAGCTCATGGATGTCTCGTAACGACTCGTAATGCTAACAGCAAGTACTCGGGAAACGCGGAAACTCGTGAAGTTTTTTTCTGCACTATGAAAAATGTCCACGAGAGCCCCGAGTACCTACGATCGGCTATTACCGTAATTCTCCGCGTTCAAATCAGGGGAAACTCGGGAGAACTCTTGAATTACCTCGTACAGTGGGACAGGCCCTTCAGTCTGTATGAATGAGAGCATCTGTTCCAGCTTTCCCTCTTCCCCTGGACTAGTACAGTAAAATAAAGGTTAAATTACACATGTAGTCATCCAGTTACGTGGGCCAGTGATCTGGAAACAGCCACATTAGTAACCGGGGAACTTAAATCAAAGTAAATGAAGAAATCTGTGTCTGAGACCATGAAACCATTGGATTGGAATCTGGTTTTCTATTGTCCACTAAGAAGGAAATCTGCCACCCATAGCTGGTCTGGACAATTTACCACCTCAGATCTACAGAAATGTGGTTCTCTCTGAACTGCCCTTTCAAATGGTACACTGCACAGGGTATTTAGGATATGTGATTAACGCTTGCCTAAGGGTGGTGCCTGTGTCCTATTTGCCCTTCCCTACTCTACAAACATCAGGTCATGCAAAACTATTCCACTTGTGTAATCAACCCTGTGGTAATGGCAGGAATTATTTTGTAACAACTTAATGCAAAAACAGTGGCACAGATAGGCAAAACCAGGTGCCGTAAAATGTTCCTGTCCCAGTCAGTTAAATAACAGATGCTGATGAGTAGCAAAAACAAAGGGCAGGAGGAATTCAGTGGGCCAGGCAGCAAATCTTTGTTTTGTTTAGCATTAGCGACACAGCATGGAAATAGACCCTTTGGCCCACTGAGTCCATATTGAACATTGATCATTCGTTCACATGAGTTTTTTATTATCCCATTTTCCCATCCACTCCCTACACATTAGAGGTAATTTTACAGAGAACCATAAATTGGGGTGGCACAGTGGCGCAGCGGTAGAGTTGCTGCCTTTCAGCACCTGAGACCCGAGTTCGATCCTGACTACGTCTGCTGTCTGTACAGAGTTTGTACTTTCTCCCCGTGACTGCGTGGGTGCTCCGGTGTCCTCCCACACTCCAAAGATGTACAGGTTCTTAGGTCAACACAAAATGCTGCAATCACTCTGCGAGTCAGGCAGCATCTCTGGAGAAATGGAATAGGCGACATTTCGGGTCAAGACCCTTCATCAGACACAAAAAGTCACCTATTCCTTTTCTCCAGAGATGCTGTCTGATTCGCTGAGTTACTCTAGCATTTTGTGTCAATCTTTGGTGTAAACTGCAGCATGTTTGTAGGTTAATAGGCTTCGGTAAAGATAGCAAATTGTCCCTGGCGTGTAGGATAGTGCTAATGTAAGGGGTGATCGCTGGTCGGCATGGACTCAGTGGGCCGAAGGCCCCTTTTCTGCTGTATGTCTCTAAACATTAAACTCGAAATAAATCTGTAAAGTCGCACGTCTTTGGGGTGTTGGAGAAAACTGGTGCATCCGTCTGTGAAGGGAATGGAGGGAGTAGTATCCATTTTAAATCGGAAAGAAAAAAAACAGTACATTATGGAAAGGTGGGAGTGGTTGATAGAGGGCGAGTGGGGAAACTGCTTTGGGTCACGTACATAAGTTAGGTAATGGTTATTTGTGAGCTATAATTGTGCCTGTTCACCAGGTCAGCCTGGCCTCAAATTCCCATTTGCATGATGTCTGATATTACTCACGGCCATTATGAGTAATCTGGCTTTCCAGATTAAGTCCATTGATTTTAATTAATTGTTCCAGAACAAATAGTCAAATTTAGAGTCATTGAGTCATGCAGCACAGAAACAACCCCTTCACCCCACAAGATCCATGCTCTTTTCAAATGACATAGTAATTCATGGTGCACAAGCCTATCTTCTGGCATCTTTGGAACATTCATACAAAAGGCATTTCAAGCCTCTTTCAGCATGGACAAGCACAGAGCCAGTTTCAATCATTGCAAGAACCAGTTCCAGATAGGTGTAAGAAGAAAGGATTGTGGCAGGAGTGAAGATAAAGGACATAGAGCAGAATCGAGCAGAACCTTTCCACAGTCCTGGCTTTTCCTATCGATGCAAAGGTTCAAACAAAGCTGAGCTTCCGTACCCGAGAGACAGAGTGGGCTCTGAGGTTCTTAGAATGGATATTGCATGATTAAACTTTCTATTGTCACTTCCTATTTATTAATAAAAAAACATAGCTCAAGGCAATAATATAACTAAATATCCATTATGGGTCTGTTGGCAAGTATACCAAATAGTGTGCGGTACGATGGCAAGAACAGGAATGGGAAATTCCTTCTTTGTTCTTTGGTGTTCGGTGTATGCCGGAGGAGATATGTTGGAGGAGATAGTTGAGGCAGGTACTATTGCATCATTTAAGAAACATTTAGACAGGTACATGGAAAGGACAGGTTTGGAGGGATCTGGGTTAAAAGCAGGCAGGTGGGGCTACTGCAGATAGGACATGTTGGTCAAGTTGGGCTGAATGCCCTGTTTCCATACTGTCAGACTCTATGACTGTATGACTCAATGTATTACTGTATGTTCAGCATAGTCCCATACACTCACTCAGATGTTGTAAATAATACCGTGATTCATTTAAAGTAGAATGGAGAAGTTCTTCTGAAATTACCAAAGCAACAAGCTAAAGATATTCCTTCATCGCAATCATTTTCATGGAGCCTTGCAATGCCTTGCAATGCAAATTTACTTCCAAATTTCCGTATTTTATAACAATGGAAACACTTTAAAAATACTCACTCACTCAGGTAAATTTTAGGTATCCTCTGTGTTTAAAATCTGCCACGTTAGTTCAGGTTTTATATTCCTTATATACAGTGGCTTGCAAAAGTATTCATACCCCTTGAACTTTTTCACATTTTGTCACGTTACAACCACAAACGTAAATGTATTTTATTGGGATTTTATGTGATATGGCTGATGGGAAGACATGAAAAGGCAACTTCATTGAGGTTATAGCACAAATCTTTTGCTTCCACCATTCAGCTTTGAGGCTAGTGGACATTCCAATAAATGTTTTTCTCTGTAGTTGTGATATTACTAACATTTCTACACATCAATGTGATGTTAAAATATTGTGCATGAATGCAGAAAATGGAACGGCACCACACAGGATGAAGCCCTTTAGACCACATCGTCTGTGCCAAATATGATGCCAAGATAAACAACCTAATCTCATCTCCCTGCACATATCTCTCCATTCCCTGTTTATCCATATGCCTATCTAAAAGCTTCTTAAACACTACTTTCAAGCACAAAGCAGAGCAGAATGTACAGTCAAAGACATATGAGAGACGTCCTCGATTACAGCTTGGCCATTCACACAGCTTGCTTCCACAAAACATGTTTGATTCATTGGTTTGTGAGAAATTTCACACTCTTCCCCCTGCATCCATCTAACATATTATAAGTGCATTCATTAGTGACGATCTTCCCACACATAGGGGGAAACTAAAACTAGAGGGCGTAGATTTAAGATGAGAGCAGGGAAAATTGAGACTGAGCTATACAACATGGAAACAATCTCTGTGGCCCAACTCGTCCTGCTGACCAAGTTGCCTAACCAAACTATGTTCCAATTGCCTGTGCTTGGTCCATATCCTCCAAACATTCCCTATCTGAAAGACCCAAGTGTCTTTCAAATGTTTTATTTGTGGCTGGTTTTACACTTCCTATGGCAGCTCGCTGAAGTCTGAAGAAGGATCTCGACCTGAAATGTCATCCATTCCTTCTATCCAGAGATGCTGCCTGTCCCGCTGAGTTACTCCAGCTTTTTGTGTCAATCTTCGATGTAAACCAGCATCTGAAGTTCCTTCCTACACAGCTCGTTATCGTGCATGCACTACCTAGTGTCTGTGTGAAAAAGATGTCCATCAGGTACCTTTTAAATCTTTCCCTATCTCACCTCCAACCTATGCCACTAATTTTGAATTCCCCTACAATGGATAAATGTTTGTGACTTCCACTCTATTCAAAATCCATCTTCATGATTTTAAATACCTTAGCCTTTTATCCTCCATGGTGGAAAAAAGAGCCTATTGAACCTCTCTTTATAATTGAATCCCTCCAGATACACCTTCCTGGCAACATCCTTGCATAAGTTCATAAATTCATAAGTCATAGAAGAAGAATTAGGTCATTTGGCTCATTGAGTCTGTCTTCCCCTCTCGACCCCATACCCCGGCCTTCTCCCCATAACCCCTGACACCATTAAGGGCCTGTCCCACTCACGTGTCCTTGGAACGTAAATTACGCAACCCCGTGGTTGCGTTGAGCCGTGATGGTCCTGCGAAGATTGGGCACGATTACATGCGTACGGACAGCTGCCTGGAGCGCGTGACGTCATTTGAAGATGGACACAAAACTGGAGTAACTCAGCGGGACTGGCAGCATCTATGGAGAGAAGCAATGGGTGACGTTACATGTCGAGACTCTTCTTCAGTCTGAAAAGAAGGGTCTTGACCTGAAGCGTCACCCATTGCTTCTCTCCGGAGATGCTGCCGGTCCCGCTGAGTTACTCCTGCATTTTGAGTCCATCTTCAATTTTCTTGGCCCCGCTCTGGGAGTCGAAGTGGATCATGACCGCAATGGCTGTAAGCCCCAGGCCAAGTTCGGCAATCGTTTGCCTGCTTCTGCTGCTGTTGCAGGTGAGACGTTGCGTCGCGCCAGGGCCTTAGGCCTGTCCCACTTTGGCCGTCAGTTGTGCGACAGGCCATTGGCGCGCAAAGATTTTGCTCGCTACAAACATTTCGGAGCCCCGTGCGATGTCGCGCACAACTACATACCCCTTTCGCTTCTCAGTGGGACCGGCCCCGCGCGGCCATACGATGCCCGTACGCCTCAACGCGACCACGAGGTCACGTAATTTACGTGCCATGGACACGTAAGTGGGACAGGCCCTTTACTAATCAAGAATCTATTAGTCTCTGCTTTTAAAATACCATCTGACGGTTTTTACAGCAATCTGTGGCAAAGAATTCCACAGATTCACCACCTTCTGACTGAAGAAATTCCTCTCAATTTCTAAAGTTACGTCCTTTAATCCTGAGGCTGTACCTTCTGATCCTAGACTCTTCCACTTGTGGAACCATATTCTCCACAACCGCTCTATCAAGGCCTTTCACTATTCTTTAAGTTTCAATGTGGTCCCGCCACATCTTTCTAAACTCCAGTGAGTACAGGCCCAGTGCCATCAAACACTCCTCCACAAACTTTCCAGTTTATTTACATCTTTCCTATTGCAGGGTGACCAAACCTACAGTACTCCAAATGGGGTCTTACCAATGTCTTGTACAGCTCTAATGTGACATCCTAATGGGCCTGTCCCACTTAGGCGACTTTTTAGGCAAGTGCAGGAGACTCTGCGCTCACCACATGGTCGCCACATGTTCGCTAGTGGTCTCTGGTGAGTCTCCTTCATGGTCGCGCGGAGTTCTCGCATTCTGGGAACTAGTCGCGGCCTCAGTATGGTCGCCGCAAATTTTTCAAGATTGTTTGCCATGGAGGTAATCGATAATCCTGTAGTCGTAGGTGCAGTTGTAGTGGGGTCGCCATGTAGTTGTAGGTAGTCGTAGGTAGTTTTAGTTAATCACCTTTGCAGACTGGTCATTTTCATTGGCTCATTGGGGAAAAAATACGTAAGCAGGAGTTTTCAGAAGCAAGGATAACCGACTGGTAATGTTAAATGTCTGCCGAACTTCGCAGCTGTGTATTTCTGGCTTATTGAAAGTTGTCTTGCTCCTTAAAAGTTGTCTCCACTCCTTCTACCCCCTTCTCCCCCATTCCCCTATCCCCCCCTCTCCTCCCTATCCCCCCCCTCTCCTCCCCCTCCCCCCCTCTTTTAAAGGACTTACCGTACACTGTGCTAGCTGTCTTAATTACAGCGCCAACCTTCCTGTTCATCGCTGTGTGTGTCTGTATCACCTTGGCTTTGCACTGTGTGAATTTCAGGCAGCGCTCCCCCCGCTTGCCCTGGCCCCCGCCTTTGCGATGTGTTTGTGTTCCACTCTGACAGTCGCCGTTCCAGTTCCCGGTTTTTCAGGCGACTGCCGGCAACTTGACAGTCGGCGGCAGTCCGCTGAAAAATCGCCTAAGTGGGACAGGCCCATAACTCCTGTACTCAATGCACAGAAGCCCTCAACCCCATGTGGTCTAATGTTCCAGACTAGCTTGCCATGCAGTACCTTGTCAAAGTACCTTGCTAAATGCTATGTAGACAACATCTACTGATGCCCCTTTACCTGCAAACAGCCTCCTGCCATCCTGAGGAGAAATATTTTCTCATGGACGATGATAAGTATATGAAACACACTATCAGCACAATTACACCATTTGCAGGCATCTGGATTGGTGTATGAAGAGGAAAGATTTAGAGGATCAACTAAGAGGTACATGTGTTAAATACAGGCAAATGCACCAGCTCAGATAAATATCTCTATTGGCATGGAGTAGAAGGGACAAAGTATTTAATTGCTGTATAACTATGACTCTTCTTCTTCTTTCGTGTGGCGTGCACAGCCTAAAGTTGTTGTACAACTTGTTCTATTTGATCTTCCGTTTGTGCACGTCGAGTTGGTTGCACGTGGGCGGACCACGTGAAGGTTGCAATCTTCCACCCCACTATGACTCTCTGACACACAATCATCGATTCAGGTTTCGTTCAGTTGCCGTTATGTTTATTGCCCTTCTACCTTTAGTCCCATTTGACTCCTACAGCTTCTACTAAGTCCCTGCTTACCAATTCAACAGTGATGACGAACGCCATTCCTGACAAGATGAACTTTACAATCCATTAATTACTTTTGTTGGGAAATCCCATTCATAACTCTGTAAAAAAAATAATAACTGACTTCTTCTAATTAAAAGTCCGTTTGAAAATGTGTGACCTCTATTTCTGTACTGGCAGGTTCGAGCCACCGTCATGCCAATGCCAACAATTTGTAACTACGAGTTGCAAAGTGCAGTTGCCTGGGCTGTAACATTGTTCATTGTTTGGCCTGGCTGATTTCACTGTGCCAAGTTTCGATTGCAAGCAGTCCCGGTTCAGGGCATTATGTAAAGTACTTAATTTTAAAGTTTGATTCTATTTTTGGAAATGATCTACAGTTGGAATTTGTTTGTTGTTTTACTTACTAACTTTTCAAGTGCCTTGTTTTAACTGGTTATTCTTTTAAAGTAAGGTGTTTCAGTTTTTATCCTTGGTGCAATACATACAGTGGACGTAGCAGTACTGACCTATTTTCAAGCCTGACTTTGGAACAGGCAGAGAGGATTTAATACATATCAGTGAGAATTGTACCTCTATCTTCTGTGTTACTGCCGTCAGGCTGACAACTCTTTTTAATGCAAAGCCAGCTGTTCAGAGAGGAAACAAGATCACTAGAAGCCACTGTTTTTTCCTCTAACGCGTGAAGTGAAGGTCTGAAGCTATGGGAGCTGGTGTTAGGAAAATTGAAATTGTTTTTGTTATATTTTTATCATAAAACATTTACATTTCGCTCTTTCTATCCTGATGCCAAGTACATAGATACCAGAAACAGGGAGAAGCACTGTTCTGTGAAGCCATGAAATTTGAGCAAATAAAAAAAATGGCATTTGCTGCTAAAAGCAGAAAATCTTTTTTTTTTGTCCCGAGCATGTGCACAAATGACTGTATTGTTTTTGAGCTGGTGATGGCGTACATTTTGTTATAATGGAAAATTCTATCACAATAGGGAACGGATGCTGTAAAATATGGAATAGACAACTGATGTTGCCTGCTTTTTTTATGGTTTACTTTCCTGCTACTGCTCTCACACACTGGTTTGTGAGAAAATGAGTGGAAGTTCTTAATATTACGGACATAGGAGCAGATAAACTGATCCCTTTTCCAGCTTCACCCGCTGAGTTTCTCCAGCCTTTTGTGTACCCTCGATTCTCCAGCATCTGCAGTTCCTTCTTTAACCCTTTTCCACCCTACTCACATGTGAAATGACAATTTTTCATTATAGCTGGTCAGCTGTACAGGTACAAAGGTCAGTAATTCCTGAAAATGTTCCTGCACAATGTATAAACTTCAGCAGCAACTATTTCTTCATTTGAAGCATAATATTGGAAATATTTAGTCCCAATTAATAAGTCCATTATTTCTTTGATTAGTATGGGTGTCAGAGGTTATGGGGAGAAGGCAGGAGAATGGGGTTAGGAGTGAGAGATAAATCAGCCGTGATTGAAAGGCGGAGTAGACTTGATGGGCTGAATGGCCTAATTCTACTCCTATTTTTTATGATAAGATATGACTGATTCTAAACATTATTTTATGGGTTCCCTTGATGGCTCGATGGATAATAGTATGGTACTGAGCCACTCGAAGAAGCATGTTTAATGTTTGATTCTTGGTGAATAGTGCATGAATCGCCAACAGGGTAGCAAGGATGATGCCACACTTGTGTTACTTGGTTCAGGAAAGGAGGAATACAATTAGCCAGCACTCTTACTCTAACTGGAAAAAATGTATAGACTTCAAATAACCATATAACCATATAACCATATAACAATTACAGCACGGAAACAGGCCCTCTCGGCCCTTCCAGTCCGTGCCGACCATTTGTTTTCCCCTAGTCCAATCTACCTGCACTCAGACCATACCCCTCCATTCCCTTCCCATCCATATACCTATCCACTTTACTTTTAAATGTTAAAATCGATCCTGCCTCCACCACTTCTGTTGGAAGCTCATTCCACACAGCCACCACCCTCTGAGTAAAGACGTTCCCACTCACGTTACCCCTAAACTTCTGTCCCTAAATTCTCAAATCTTCAGGAAGAGATGGGATTCAGCTGTGAAAAAACCTACATAGAACACAGAACATAGAACCATATAGCACAGGATCAGGCCCTTCAGCCACAATATCTGTGCCAAACTTTATGCCAAGTTAAACTAATCTCTTCTACCTGCATGCGATGTATATCCCTCAAATCCCTTGTATCCATGTGCCTATCTAAAAACCTCTTGAATGCCACTATTGAGCATGTTGCCAGGAATTAAGGTCCTAAGCTACAGGGAGAGGCAGGGCAGGCGAGGACTTTACATCCACTACAAACCCACTGACTCCCACAGCTACCTGGACTACTCTTCCTCCCACCCTGCTTCCTGTAAGGACTCCATCCCCTATTCCCAATTCCTCCGTCTACGCCGCATCTGCTCCCAGGATGAGGTGTTCCACACCAGGTCATCACAAATGGCCTCATTCTTCAGAGAACGGGGATTCCCCTCCACCACTATTGATGAGGCTCGCACCAGGGTCTCCTCCATACCCCGCAACACTGCCCTCGCTCCCCATTCCCCCATTCGCAAACAGGGCAGAGTCCCCCTGGTCCTCACCTTTCACCCCACCAGCCGGCAAATACAACACATAGTCTTCCGCCAGTTTCGCCACCTCCAACGTGACCCCTCCACCCGCCACATCTTCCCATCTCCCCCCCTGTCTGCCTTCCGCAAAGACCGCTCCCTCCGCAACTCCCTTGTCAATTCTTCCCTCCCCTCCCACTCTACCCCTTCCCCGGGCACTTTCCCTTGCAACCGCAAGAAATGCTACACTTGTCCTTCACCTCCCCCCTCCACTCCTTTCAGGGACCCAAGCAGTCCTTCCAGGTCCGACAGAGGTTCACCTGCACCTCCTCCAACCTCATCTACTGCATCCGCCTCTCCAGATGCCAGATGATCTATATCGGTGAGACCAAGCGGAGGCTTGGCGATTGTTTCACCGAACACCTCCGCTTGGTCCGCATTAACCAACCCGACCTCCCGGTGGCTCAGCACTTCAACTCCCCCTCCCATTCCATATCCGACCTCTCGGTCCTGGGCCTCCTCCACGGCCAGAGTGAGCAACACCGCAAGTTGGAGGAACAGCACCTCATATTCCGCTTGGGGAGTCTGCATCCCTTGGGCGTGAACATTGAATTTTCTCAATTCTGTTAACCCTTGCTGTCTTCTCTCCTTCCCACCTCTCCCTCAGCCCTCGGGCCCTGGCATTCCCTCTCTCTCTATCTCCCTCCCCCACCCCAGTCGCACCAGCTTCTCTTTTTCACACCACAAACAGCTTACAATGGCTTGTTCCCTTTATCACCGATACTTTTTTGCATATCTTTCATTCATTGTTCTTTATCTCTCCACATCACCGTCTATATCTCTCGTTTCCCTGATCCCTGACCAGTCTGAAGAAGGGTCTCGACCTGAAACGTCGCCCACCTCCTTCGCTCCTTAGATGCTGCTGCACCCGCTGAGTTTCTCCAGCCTTTTGTGTACCCCCAGGCTAGGACTTTATTCCTTGGAGAGCCAGAAAGTGATGGGTGATCTTATAGATGTGTTTAAAATCACAAGGGTAATAGATAGGATGAATACAGTCTTTTTCTCAGGGTAGGAGAATCAGGAACTGAAGAAGGGTCTCGATCTGAAACATCACCTATTCTCTTTCTCAGGAGATGCTCTCTGCCCGCTGAGTTAGGCCAACTTTTTTGTGTCTAACTTCAGTTTAAACCAGCATCTGCAGTTCCTCCCAACACAAGAACTTGAGAGTTAGGGTTGCCAACTCTCCCGTATTAGCCGGGACATCCCATATATTGGGCTAAATTGATATGTCCCATACAGGTCCGCCCTTGTCCCGTATTTGACTGCTTCTACCAGGTGCTCCTCAACTTACGATGGGGTTACGTTCTGATAAAGCCATCGTAAATAAAAAATATCGTAAGTCGAAAATGCATTTAAAACACCAAACCTACCATCACCAGAGTGTTCAGGATTGGACTGCTGGGCGCTTGTGCGTTTTCATTCTCCGGGTTAGTTTCCCCCCCTCTCCCTCGCTCTCCTCTTCTGTCCTCTGCCTCTGGGAATGATTTTAATTTCCATGTTTTAATTATGAAATCTCTTTGGCGTCTCTCAACCGCCCACCCCACCCCCACTCCCACCACCGCCCCTGTTCGGTCAGAGCGAGCACCAATTCCCTGAGCACCGACGCTCCTTAAATCTCCCGAGTGCCAGCCCCCGCAGGAGCGAACACATGGCGAATTGTCATAGCAGGTAGCAGCTCTGAGATTTTATCAACTGGCTCATCAGATCCACTGCTGTTCGATGTCCATCTCGCCTCCTGCAAGATTCCTCACAAGTCCCCCCCTCTTCCCTTCCTCCCACGGAAAGGCTAACGAGGTTCTCTTCATCCCGGGCCTGCACCGCCGCGACACGCTGCCATTTACAATAATGGTGGCCCATTATTTGGCCACCTTTTGTCCCTTATTTGGAAAGTTGGCAACCCTACTGTGGGTGTAAGGAGAGAGGGAAAATAGTGAACAGGATCCTGAGGGCAATGTCTTCAACCAGAGGGTGATGAGTATATGGAATGAACTGCCAGAGGAGGTAGTCGCAGCAGGTACAATAACAACATTCAATAACAACATTGGTCTCACCAAGGCCTTGTACAATTGTAGCATGACATCCCTGCTCCTGGACTCAATTCCCTTAAGCCAAATATGTGTTCTTAATCGTCTGCTGCATCAACTGGTGCAGAAGGAGCCACCTAGAGGGAGGTCTTTGCACCTCCCTCTTTATCAATCTCACACCATTCAGATTGTAATCTGCCTTCACAAAATGTGGGTAGCCTCACATTCAGCTAGATTAAATCTGCCCATGTCGCATTGGGGCCTCTCTTCATTCTCCTTACATTCCATAAGTTCATAAGTTCTAGGAGTTCCATTCGGCCCATCAAGTCTACTCTGCCATTCAATCATAGCTGATCTATGTTTCCCTCTCAACCCCATTCTCCTGTCTTTGTCCCATAACCCCTGACACCCATACTAATCAAGAATCTGTCAATCTCCGCCTAAAAAAAATATCCATTCAGGTGGCCTCCACAGTTGTCTGTGGCAATGAATACCACAGATTCACCACCCCCTGACTGAAGAAATTCCTCCTCAACTTGTTTCTAAACTTATGTCCTTTAATTCTGAGGCTATGTCCTCTGGTCCTGGACTCTCCCACTAGTGAAAACATCCTCTCCACAATCATTCTATCCAGGCCATTCGTTATTTGGCAAGTTTCAATGAGTTCACTTCTCATCCTGCAAAACTCCAGTGAATATTGGCCCAGTGCCTTCAAACACTCATCATATGTTAAATTCCCACTCAATATATAACTTTGAACAGCATCCTCTCTTGGCATCCTTCGGTCCATAAGTGACGGGCATGGGGATGTGCAATGTACAACCACCTTCCCAATATTTTTGTTGGAGGAAATCTTTGCTGATCTCAAACAGGATGTTGGATAACAGTCCGACAATTCAGTCAATGGAGTGGTTGAAACGTGCTGATGTGCAAGGGGTACATACAGATATGATGTTGATGTTTTCTCACTGGATGCACCACACAGATGGGAAATAGAAGGGAGTCAACAATAAATCTTGTGATAATGGTGTGGAAATGGGAAGACTCCTTTACACAGACTCTCCAGTATTCCTGCAGCATCTCTTATCTCCATTTCCTGCTTCGACTTATTCTGGCACTAAAATTCCCACTCTTGCTGCGGTACCTTCATCATTGGCTGGTGGTGTTCCTTTAAATATGCCTCTGTTCTATCCTTCTTTAAACTGTGGTGCTCAGGCTATAACCTGTACGAACCTCCTGCCTTTATATTCACTGACCACTAATCGCTTCCAATCTTTGAATACCCCAGATTTGAAATTCTCACGACTAGTTTTCAAATTCCTCGGTGGCCTCGCAATACAAGTTTTTCTGTGCCTTTCACAAACCTCCAAAACAGTGGTATTCCTGCAACTCTTGTCTCTTGTAGACAGAAGCCACTGTAGCATTAGCGTACAAAAAAAAAGACATAAAATGCTGGAGTAACTCAGTAGGTCAGGCAGGCGGCATCCATGGAGAACACAGACAGGTGTAGGAAGGAACTGCAGATGCTGGTTTAAACCAAAGATAGACACAAAATGCTGGAGTAACTCAGCACGACCGGCAGCATCTCTGGATAGAAAGAATGGGTGACTGTCCCGTTGAGTTACTCCAGCATTTTCTGTTTATCTTCAAACGCAGATGGTGATGTTTCGGGTTTGTACCTTCCTCAGACCTTTCCTTAGTTTCTTGACTGCCCCCAACGGTCGTCATCGCAACATTGTGATCCAATGCTTTCAGCTGTCCAGTTGTTAAGATCAGGATTCCTCCATGAAACTTTTCATGGAGGAATCAAGAACTTGAGAGTTAGGGTTGCCAACTCTCCCGTATTAGCCGGGACATCCCGTATATTGGGCTAAATTGATATGTCCCATACAGGTCCGCCCTTGTCCGGTAATTGACTGCTTCTACCAGGTGCTCCTCAACTTACGATGGGGTTACGTTCTGATAAACCCATCGTAAATCAAAAATATCGTAAGTCGAAAATGCATTTAATACACCAAACCTACCATCACCAGAGTGTTCAGGATTGGACTGCTGGGCGCTTGTGCGTTTTAATTCTCCGGGCTAGTTTCCCCCCCTCTCCCTCGCTCTCCTCTTCTGTCCTCTGCCTCTGGGAACGATTTTAATTTCCATGTTTTAATTATGAAATCTCTTTGGCGTCTCTCAACCGCCCACCCCACCCCCACTCCCACCACCGCCCCTGTTCGGTCAGAGCGAGCACCAATTCCCTGAGCACCGACGCTCCTTAAATCTCCCGAGTGCCAGCCCCCGCAAGAGCGAACACATGGCGAATTGTCATAGCAGGTAGCAGCTCTGAGATTTTATCAACTGGCTCATCAGATCCACTGCTGTTCGATGTCCATCTCGCCTCCTGCAAGATTCCTCACGAGTCCCCCACTCTTCCCTTCCTCCCACGGAAAGGCTAACGAGGTTCTCTTCATCCCGGGCCTGCACCGCCGCGACACGCTGCCATTTACAATAATGGTGGCCCATTATTTGGCCACCTTTTGTCCCTTATTTGGAAAGTTGGCAACCCTACTGTGGGTGTAAGGAGAGAGGGAAAATAGTGAACAGGATCCTGAGGGCAATGTCTTCAACCAGAGGGTGATGAGTATATGGAATGAACTGCCAGAGGAGGTAGTTGCAGCAGGTACAATAACAACATTCAATAACAACATTGGTCTCACCAAGGCCTTGTACAATTGTAGCATGACATCCCTGCTCCTGGACTCAATTCCCTTAAGCCAAATATGTGTTCTTAATCGTCTGCTGCATCAACTGGTGCAGAAGGAGCCACCTAGAGGGAGGTCTTTGCACCTCCCTCTTTATCAATCTCACACCATTCAGATTGTAATCTGCCTTCACAAAATGTGGGTAGCCTCACATTCAGCTAGATTAAATCTGCCCATGTCGCATTGGGGCCTCTCTTCATTCTCCTTACATTCCATAAGTTCATAAGTTCTAGGAGCAGAATTTGGCCATTCGGCCCATCAAGTCTACTCTGCCATTCAATCATGGCTGATCTATGTTTCCCTCTCAACCCCATTCTCCTGTCTTTGTCCCATAACCCCTGACACCCATACTAATCAAGAATCTGTCAATCTCCGCCTAAAAAAAATATCCATTCAGGTGGCCTCCACAGCTGTCTGTGGCAATGAATACCACAGATTCACCACCCCCTGACTGAAGAAATTCCTCCTCAACTCTTTAATAAACTTATGTCCTTTAATTCTGAGGCTATGTCCTCTGGTCCTGGACTCTCCCACTAGTGGAAACATCCTCTCCACAATCATTCTATCCAGGCCGTTCGTTACTTGGCAAGTTTCAATTTCACTTCTCATCCTGCAAAACTCCAGTGAATATTGGCCCAGTGCCTTCAAACACTTATCATATGTTAAATTCCCACTCAATATATAACTTTGAACAGCATCCTCTCTTGGCATCCTTCGGTCCATAAGTGACGGGCATGGGGATGTCCAATGTACAACCATCTTCCCAATATTTTGTTGGAGGAAAACTTTGCTGATCTCAAACAGGATGTTGGATAACAGTCCGACAATTCAGTCAATGGAGTGGTTGAAACGTGCTGATGTGCAAGGGGTACATACAGATATGATGTTGATGTTTTCTCACTGGATGCACCACACAGATGGGAAATAGAAGGGGGTCAACAATAAATCTTGTGATAATGGTGTGGAAATGGGAAGACTCCTTTACACAGACTCTCCAGTATTCCTGCAGCATCTCTCATCTCCATTTCCTGCTTCGACTTATTCTGGCACTAAAATTCCCACTCTTGCTGCGGTACCTTCATCATTGGCTGGTGGTGTTCCTTTAAATATGCCTCTGTTCTATCCTTCTTTAACTGTGGTGCTCAGGCTATAACCTGTACGAACCTCCTGCCTTTATATTCACTGACCCACTAATCGCTTCCAATCTTTGAATACCCCAGATTTGAAATTCTCACGACTAGTTTTCAAATTCCTCGGTGGCCTCGCAATACAAGTTTTTCTGTGCCTTTCACAAACCTCCAAAACAGTGGTATTCCTGCAACTCTTGTCTCTTGTAGACAGAAGCCACTGCAGCATTAGCGTACAAAAAAAAGACATAAAATGCTGGAGTAACTCAGTAGGTCAGGCAGGCAGCATCCATGGAGAACACAGACAGGTGTAGGAAGGAACTGCAGATGCTGGTTTAAACCAAAGATAGACACAAAATGCTGGAGTAACTCAGCACGACCGGCAGCATCTCTGGATAGAAAGAATGGGTGACTGTCCCGTTGAGTTACTCCAGCATTTTCTGTTTATCTTCAAACGCAGATGGTGATGTTTCGGGTTTGTACCTTCCTCAGACCTTTCCTTAGTTTCTTGACTGCCCCCAACGGTCGTCATCGCAACATTGTGATCCAATGCTTTCAGCTGTCCAGTTGTTAAGATCAGGATTCCTCCATGAAACTTTTAAACTTTCAACACCTTAAAACATCTTTGTCCAATGCTCTTCCTTTGCTGGGTCAGAGTTTTACTTGGATTACACATCTGTGAAAGGTTTACTTGTTTTGCTGCAGTAATAGCGCTTTTTGATTAGACCTTGCGATTATTGCAGGTAGAAGATCACTAAATATCTGCAAGTAAATAACACAAGGCTTAGGAATAATGAGTTTGGTGAGGTGTAAACAGAAACATCATTTCAACTCGTACCAATCATGAAAACTGGGTAAACAAACTGTTTACCTTTGACTGGTCAGTTTCCTTTGAACTGATTCCTTTGATCCCTTTGAAGTGTTCAAAGTGTTCAAAGTAAGTAGTATCTGGTATTGTTATAAAGTCATGCATTTACAAGACAACTAATAAATACCTCAAGACGGCTCTACTACCACTAAGGACCAGTACTAAAAATGCAACGGTCAAAATGGAAAAGATGGTTTATTTTAAAGAATGCATTTGTTGTTTGACGCAATAATAATATCTCTTGTTCCTTTAAAGCTATTGTGCCACTCAGTAATCTGTTAAAGTAAAACTGAGAACAGAGTGTCAAAATTCAAGAAAATAATCAAAACTTCCTTCAAGAACTGCACATTCCCGGTGACTCACTGGATCCTCTGTCCTAAGACCACACAATGCGTGGGAGGATAATTTGGAAAGGTTTAGAGAGATATGGGCCAAACGTGGGTAAATGGGACTAGCTTAGATGGGGCATGTTGGTCGACATGGACAAGTTGGGACGAAAGACCAATTTCCATGCTGCATGACTCTCTGACTCGATGTTATGTTGCCAGGATAATTGTGTTGAATCAGCTATACTACCTCTATTAAATCTAATTTTACCTTCAGTCTAAAGAAAGGTCCTGACCTGAAACATTCATCAATCCAATCTTTCCACAGATATACTGGGTCAGTATTCAGATATGCTCCTGAAAGAGAGCAATGGAGAGGCATCGGGTAGTGTTCAGATCTCCCCCAGAGAGAGAGAGTTTCTTAACTTTAAAAATGGCGAACATTTTATCCACGTGCCCAGTTTTCAATGAAAACGCATTTGTTCCCTGAGTTCACCCAGCAAGATAAATCTGTTTCTTTTCTAGATTCAAGAATAGGAGGAATTCTTCTCCAGTCATTACTAAGAAAGCCTTGTCATCGAGCAAAGATATGGTAGAAGGAGATCCAAGGAAGTTCCTTGCCCAGAATAATTATATCCTAGGGTGTGCAGAAAATGCACCACAGGCAACAAGCAAACTATTTATATGCTAGGAATCCATTCATCATGTCATATATCATCATATCATATCATATCATCTTTATAATTATAAAGCTCTGATCTTCGATGTGTGTGTATTTTTTTGTGTGTGTGTTTATTTGTTCGTCTGTGATTCACATCTCCTCGAAAACACGACGAGCTAACTGTGAAATTTTCACATATTCCAATAGTGATTTACGCCATGGTGTAAAAAATTGCCTTATCTGAAAATTTGATTAATTAACCATATAACCATATAACCATATAACAATTACAGCACGGAAACAGGCCCTCTCGGCCCTTCCAGTCCGTGCCGACCATTTGTTTTCCCCTAGTCCCATCTACCTGCACTCAGACCATACCCCTCCATTCCCTTCACGTCCATATACCTATCCACTTTACTCTTAAATGTTAAAATCGATCCTGCCTCCACCACTTCTGCTGGAAGCTGATTCCACACAGCCACCACCCTCTGAGTAAAGAAGTTCCCCCTCACGTTACCCCGAAACCTCTGTCCCTTAATTCTCATGTCATGAAACCTCTGTCCCTTAATTCTCATGAATTATTTCTTGAGTTATTTATTAAAAATGTTCACAAATCTGAAATCCCTTTTTAAGTTAACGAGCTGATGACGTCACAATGGCTCTGCTCCTCGCAGCCCGCAGCCACACCTTTCAACGCGCAGCCTGCTGGGCACTGTTTTCCACGTGCTGCGAGTTACGTCCGCCCCCCCCCCATGACTCGCAGTCATTTGGTCGCCGCCCACTCGTAGTCGACTCGCACTCTGCCGGCCATCCGCAGAGCCCCGCCCCACCGTGACCCAGCCGCCGCTCCCCTCCCCCGGGCTCAGGATTGAAGCCGCAGAACACGCAGTCATTTGGTTGGCTTCCGAGGGCTTCCGAGGTCCCATGAGGTCCCGAGCATTCCTGAGGCCCGCCACCCCCCTCAGTGTCCACGCCGCTCGCTCGTTGAGTTCAAGTCCGCCCTCTCACTCTCTCTCCCCTCTCCCACCTCCTCTTCCCCTTCCCCCTCTTCTCCATTCCCCCTCCTCTCCTCCACTCCCCCCTCTCCCCCTCCTCTCCCGCTCCTCTCCCCCCTCCACCACTCCTCTCCCCCTCCCCTCCTCTCCTCCACTAACCCTCTACCCCCTCCTCTCCCCCTCTCTCTCCCCCACTCCCCCTCTCCCGCACCCTCCCCCACCCCCCCTCCCCCTCTCCCCCTCCCCCCCCCCCCTCTCCGCTCTCCCCCTCTCCCTCTCTCCCCCCTCTTTCCCCCTCTCTCTCCCTCCCCCTCTGTCCCTCACCCCATTGCCCTCCCTCCAACCTCCCCTCCCTCTCCCCATTCCCCCTCCCCCACTCGCTACACTCTCCCCTCTCCACACCCCTCTTCCCCCTCTCCCCTCTCCCCCTCTCTCTCCCCCCTCTTTCCCCCTCTCTCTCCCTCCCCCTCTCTCCCTCATCCCCTCCCTCCCCCCTCCCCTCCCCTTCCCTCCACCCCCCCTCCCCCTCCCTTCCCCCTCCCCACTCGCTACACTCTCCCCCTCTCCACACCCCCCTTCCCCCTCTCTCCCCCCCATTTTTCCCCCTTGAGGCTGAAAACACCTTCACTGAACATGTTATGCTTTATTTCTCAACTTATTCTCGACTTATTACTGATTAAAAGTTTAAAAAAATCAAAAGACTGAATTTAAAACGACCAGCTTCAACTGATGACGTCACAATGGCTCTGCTAGCAGTGAAGTTTTCATCCTATATTTGATGTTATTAGCGATTGAAGCTTTAAAAATACCAACCTTCATAAGATTTTTACAATTTCTGATTTACATTTTCCCCCTTCACTGAACATTTTATGCTTTATTTCTCGACATTACTGATTAAAGTTTAACAAATCACACATCCCATAGGTTTACAGGTTGGTAGATTAATAGACTGCTGTAAAACAGGCACATGGATATGCAGGGAAGGACAAGATATGGATCATAAGCAGGCAGAGGTGATTAGTTTAACTTGGCATCATGTTCAACACACACATTGTGGGCCAAATAACCTGTTTCTGGCACTGTACTTTCCTGTGCTCTGTGAAGCTTCAAGACTCAGATTGTAACATTAAATCTGCAAGAATCAATTATAAGGTTTGTCTTGAGATGATGCATCACTAATTTTATCTCAGTGACTGGTCTAAGATTCAGAATATAGACTCAAACTAAATATGAAAACAAAAATATACATATTGGCATAATTATGCATATCCTTTGAATTTCTTTTGGAGAGACAGCCATTGGCCTGAAATGTTATATCTGCTTTTCTCTCTGTGGATTCTGCCTAACCTGCATACTATTCAAAACACAGTGGCACAACAAGTCACTGCCTTACAGCACCAGAGACCCAGGTTCTATGCTGACCTTAGGTACCGTCTGTGTGGAGTTTGCACGTTATGCCTGTGACGCTGCAGGTTTTCTTTGGGTGCTTTTGTTTTTCTCCCACATGGGTGCGTGGGAGGATCTTGGGAGAGTGGATGAGGAAGTGGGATTTGTGTAGAATTGGAGTAAAAGAGTGGTTGATGGTTGCTGTGAACGTGGTGCATCAAATAACCAGTTTCTGTGCTGTATCGCTCTAAGACTCCATGACATTTCCCGTTTCTATTTTGAATCGTTAAAGATGATTACTTGTCCATATTTTATGTGAGTGGACCAACCAGGTACTATCACAACTTTTAATAAACATTTCTTAAATATTTAAGAAACAAGCGGTAGAGATGCTGCCTTACAGCGCCAGGGACCCGGGTTGAATCCTGCTGTCTATGGGGGGTTTGCACGCTCTCCCTGTGACTGCGTGGGTTTTGTCTGGGTGCTCCAGATTCCTTCACACTCAAAAGACGCACAGGTTTGTCGGTTAATTGACTTCTGTAAAGTATAAATTGTCCCTAGAGTGTAGGATAGTGCTAGAGTATGGGTCGATAGTGTATAGGGCGATAGATGGTGGGCATGGACTCAGTGGACCGAAGGGCCTGTTTCCATGTTGTATTTCTAAAGTACAGTCAATATTTAGACAGGTAAGTAACTAAGTAAGTAAGTACATTTATTGGCCAAGTGTTCACATACAAGGAATTTGCCTCTGTGCTCCGCCCACAAGTAACAACATGACACACAGTGACAGTTACAAATGACTCAGAAAACACTAAACATTAATAATAATAAAACATTAATGATAAACACCATTGATCAAGCATGTGAACCAACAAAATACCTCCCTTTGAGGCTACAGATTTTTGGCTGTTGAGTAGAGCAACTACTCGTGGATAAAAACTGTTTTTATGTCTGGCTGTGGCAGCTTTGACAATCAAAGAGTTTGTGGCCAGGGTGAGAGAGGTCAGAGATGATCTTGCCCGCTCGCTTCCTGGCCCTTGCAGCGTACAGTTCGTCAATGGAGGGAAGCTTGCAGCCAATAACCTTCTCTGCTGATTGGACGATTCGCTGCAGCCTCCAGGTGTCGTGCTTGGTGGCTGAGCCAAACCAGACCATGTTGGAGAAGGTGAGAACAGACTCTACGATGGCCGTGTAGAATTGGACCATCATTGCCTGTGGCAGATTGTGCTCCCTCAGCTGCCGTAGGAAGTACATCCTCTGTTGTGCCTTTTTGACTGTGGAGTCGATGGTAGCCACCACTTAAGGTCCTTGGAGATGATGGTTCCCAGGAACTTAAAAGATTCCACAGATGTGACTGTGGTGTTGTTGATGGTCAAGTCAAGTCAAGTCATATTTATTTATATAGCACATTTAAAAAACAACTCTCGTTGCTTTACATTTGTTATGCGAGTAGTATACACAAGCAGGCTACATACATATATACAAATAGCCCTCACTCAGAGGACGTTAGGAAAGGCTTGGGAGAACAGACCGTTTTTAGACTAGACTTAAAGGAGTCGATGGAGGGGACAGTTCTAATGGGGAGGGCCGGTCGCCCCTGAGCTTATGTGTAGACTGCGGGACATTCCGCAACTCCAAGTCGGCCGATCTGAGGGACCTGGAGGTGGTGTAGTGGGTGAGAAGACTTTTAATGTAGGTGGGTGCAAGCCCATTGAGGGCTTCGTAGAGAAAGAGGAGGGTCTTGAAATTAATTTGGAACCGCACAGGGAGCCAGTGGAGAGAGGCCAGGGTCGGGGTGATGTGGTCCCTGTTTCGGGTGCCCGTCAGGAGTCTCGCTGCGGCGTTTTGGACCAGTTGCAGGCGGGACAGGGAGGATTGCCTGATGCCTGTGTAAAGGGAGTTGCAGTAATCTAGGCGGGAGGAGATAAATGTGTGGATGATCTTTTCGAGGTCATCAAACTGGAGGAATTGTTTTATTTTAGCTATCATCTGAAGCTGAAAGAAGCTAGTGAGTGGGGTGAAGGGAGGGGGAGCTCTCCTAAAGTCTACAATCAATTCCACTGTCTTAAGAGAATTGAGCTCTAGGTTGTTGCGACGGCACCAGGATGCCAGCTGTGACATTTTCTGTCTGTAGACAGATTCCTCACCATCCTGGATCAGTCCAATCAGGGTTGTGCCGTCTGCAAACTTGAGAAGCTTGACAGAGGTGTCTATGGAGGTGCAGTCATTGGTGTAGAGAGAGAAGAGGAGAGAGTACGTAGCCTTGTGGTGCTCCTATGCTGAGCGACATGGAAAGGATAGGTTTAGCGGGATACGGGCCAAACGCAGACAGGTGGAATGAGTGGAGATGGGGCATGTTGGTCAGCATGGGCAAGTTGGGCCGATGGGCCTGTTTCCATGCTGTAAGTCTCTATGACTCTAAGCACCAGTAATATGAAATTATGGTTGGAATTGCTGGTTGCAGTTTCTTCTTAGAACTGTCATAAGATGCACAAGGTAATTTGAAGCAATAAAACAGTCCTTCATTGTCTTAACACTAGCAGAAGGAGGAGAATACGTTTTGACTAAAAGTGGGTGGGTAAGAGAATGATGACAAGAGCAAATGAACAAATCCGTCATCCTGGTGAGGGTTTCATTGTCCATGTAACTTGTACCTGGCCCATAACTTACATTCATTTGTTCTATATCTCTCTACATCACTATTTATATCTCTCGTTTCCCTTTCCCCTGACTCAGTCTGAAGAAGGGTCTCAACCCGAAACGTCACCTATCCCTTTTCATCAGGGATGCTGCCTGACCCGCTGAGTTACTCCAGCTTTTTGTGTCTATCTAAGGATTAACAAATGTAGTTTCCATTCTTGTATTACTGTTTAAAGAGGATTAAAGTCCTTCCCTACTGTTCTACAGGCTGTGAGGAACTTATGCTCGCTGGTTATTTCTTCAAGGGCAAATGTGTGTCCTCCTCTTTCTTTCAATTCATAGCAATTGCAGACCCATTGTTTCCATTTTGAAGAGGGATTAAAGACTTGTGTCGCCCAGAAAGATTTGGAATTATCTCATGGAAAGTCCTCTTGAAATTAACTGCAATGGGAGACTTGTTATTTGGCAGGTTGGTTGAGAGTGGGATCTGATACCAGCATTTGCCACATATTAGAGGAAGTTCCTCACAGCCTGTAGAACGCCAGGGAAACACGATGGTTGTTAAATTAATTCAGCATCAGGTACAGGCTCACTGAGGTACTGGTGGCGTCTGGAGTGACAGATTTCAGTACCTAAACTAATTTCTTAAACAGAATGTTTCCACCTGGTCTCCACATTGGAAGTATTTAATATTTAATAAAGAAAACACTAGCAGATGGCAGATCTAAGCCTGTCACAGCATCCACTAGCTGTGAGAAATTGATCCAAATGCTCCCTTCTCTGATGTTCTTCTTGCGTTTGAGGCAGCAGAGGTTATGTAACGCCCTCCAGGCACTGCAGCCAGTTGTTGAACAATGTGTTGTTGTCGAGGGCCGTGAGATTTACCCCTCCACCAGGGGGGCGGAAGACAGTGCAGTTGAAAATGAGGTGCTGCGCTGTTTGCTGGTCTGCTCCACACACACAGGCTGCTGATGAACGCAGCCCCCAGCGATGCATGTTGGCCTTCTCTGATGATCATGTCAGTGGGCCTGTTTTCAAAATGCTTGCACAGATGCCTTTATGTGCCAAGTCTTCAGGCATGGGTCTAGCACACTTGTAAGAGCCTGTTTGTCAGCATTGTAAGTGCCTAGACTGCAGAGATCGCTAATCTTCCAAGGGAGCCATACCAAGCATCCAGCACTCAATCCCAGTTCACGCACCAAATATGCATAAGAGTATTATTCAATTATTATTTGAAAATGGACATTTCTCTCAACACTGGCACTTATGCCAATCTCAAATGGTCACATAATCGCTGCTAGTCATCTCATGAAGTAGTGGTTTGGAGCAAAGATAGAGCCATAGATTCTAGGGCTAGAGGTCATAGCCGCAGAATTAAAGGATGTTCTTTTAAGTTCAAGTTCAAGTTCAAATTCATTTGTCACATGCACCATAAGGTGCAGTGAAATTAATTTACCATGCAGCGTTACAATTAAAAAAGGACATAATATACAACATAATTCAACACAGTCATCCACCCCAGCATTCCACTGTGGTGGAAGGCAATACAGTTCATTCAGTCCTCCTCCTCCCTTGTTCACCCGTGGTCGGGGCCCTGACCCTCCATAGTCGCCACTGCGGACTGCCCGGTGTTCAAGCCCTCTGGTCGGGATGGTCGGAACGCCGACGTTGGGACAGGTCGAACGCACCCCATGGCCCGGAGCTCCCAATCGGCCACCTCCTTACCGGAGACTGCGGCTTCCAGATGTTGTAGGCCGCAGGCCGGCGGTCGGAGCTCTTCTCCAGCATCCCCCGGCAAGGGAGGAGATGAGGAGGAATTTCTTTAATCAGTGGGTGGTGAATCTGTGGAATTCTTTGCCACAGAAGGCTGTGGATGCCAAGACAGTGGATATTTTTAAGCCATAGATAGATAAATAGATTCTTGATTAGTACAGGTGTCAGAGGTTATGGGGAGAAGGCAGGAGAATGGGGTTAGGATGGAGATATAGATCAGCCATGATTGAATGGCAGAGTAGACTTGATGGGCCGAATGGCCTAAATCTACAATCACTATCATATGGTAGATTCATACTACTATCTATAATCTTATGATAAATTCATACAGCATGGAAACAGGCTCTTCGGCCCAATGTGCTCATGCCGACCAAGATGCCCCATTTACACTTGTCCCACCTGCTCGTATTTGGCTCATAACCATATAACCATATAACATATAACAATTACAGCACGAGAAACAGGCCCTCTCGGCCCTTCCAGTCCGTGCCGACCATTTGTTTTCCCCTAGTCCCATCTACCTGCACTCAGACCATACCCCTCCATTCCCTTCACGTCCATATACCTATCCACTTTACTCTTAAATGTTAAAATCGATCCTGCCTCCACCACTTCTGCTGGAAGCTGATTCCACACAGCCACCACCCTCTGAGTAAAGAAGTTCCCCCTCACGTTACCCCGAAACTTCTGTCCCTTAATTCTCATGTCATGCCCTCTTGTTTGAATCTTCCCTACCCTCAATGGGAAAAACGTATCCACGTCAACTCTGTCTATCCCTTTCATCATTTTAAAGACCTCAATCAAGTCCCCCCTTAACCTTCTGCGCTCCAAAGAATAAAGACCTAACTTGTTCAACCTTTCTCTGTAACATAGTTGCTGGAACCCTGGCAACATTCTAGTAAATCTCCTCTGTACTCTCTCTATTTTGTTGACATAACACTCTAAACATTTCCTATCCATGTCCAAATATATTTTTAATGGTGCTTTAGTACCTGCTTCAAATACTTGCTCTGGCAGCTCAGATAAGTTGCCCCTCAGGCTCCTATTAAATCTTTTACTTCGGAGTCACGTGAGTGACTACGTGAATAGAAGCCCGTACAGCCGTTGGTGCGTCATGACGTCAGACGCTGGTGCAGTCGGGCGGTTGGAGCAGCAGCGCTCCTCCGAGCGGTAAGTTTAAACAGGTTACACGAAAAGGCTGGAGAATTCAGCGGGTGCAGCAGCATCTAAGGAGCGAAGGAGATGGGCGACGTTTCGGGTCGAGACCCTTCTTCAGACTTCACCCTCCATTCTCCAGCATCTGCAGTTTTCGTTAACAAGTTTAAACGGAGGTAAGGTTTGTTGAAATACTTTACCACAGGTCATTTTCTGCGACGGTTAGAAGGAGATATGTTGCAGAAAGTGAAGAAGGTGTCGGCGAGGCGCTCCGGGGGTAGAAAGGAGAGTGACCAGGAGAGTGTTGAGGATGGGGCCCGTCTGGTACACCTGGTCCGGTGCTGGCTACACAGCCCGTGGTTGCGGACCCACTGCCGGGGGGCAGTGGAGGCTTGCCAGTAGGGCGGAAGGCCACTGGCAAGTCTCTGTGGCCCGTAGATGAGTCGGGCCTGGAGGTTATACCCTCCATAGGAGAGTCCGTTTGCTCACGGCTCTCCCACGTCGAGATTCTATTACAAAAGAATGCTCGACAGGGACCAGCTCCGTGAGGAGGAGTGGTGCCCAAGCCAGGCTGATGGAGAGCTTGTGCTAGCAGCACCTGTTTCAGGGCTGCAGAACTATCCTGCCTGTGAGGAGGATGTTCTATCAGGGCCGTTTGCTGACACTGTTTCTATGCTGGGGGAGAGCAAGGTGTTCGGTTGGAGGTAATTCCGAACATTGCTGGGAAGTTTGCTGAGTGTAGAGAGGCAGGAAAGGCGATTGATGTAGAATTGGCCGAAGCCATTCAGTATATGCTCTCCCACCAGGAGCTAGCTATGGATGAAGTAGCAAAAAACTATAAAGCTCCTGTTAATTGTGATCTCCTGAAGGTACCGGTGGTTAATCACCAAATTTGCATAGATGGGTTTGCCTGCTAGGGCCCAGGAGATGAAGTTTTTAAAAAGTGCTTAAACTGTTGTAAGCAGGTATTACAGCTGTGGTGAAAGTTATTGATACAAATGATATGGTTGAAGCACACCAGGATGAAACTGGGACTCCTTTGTAATGCATTTTGAAATTAATAATGTCGGGAGGGCCGCTATTAGGCCATTGCTAACCCGAATTTGGCGAGTTGTGCAAACCGACCAGTGCACCACCACGAAATCTGTTGTTTTGTGGTAACCTTGCAAAAAGCGTTAACGACTGTTATGAGGTTGATAACCATGGCCCTCATTAAGCCAGCTGGAAGCAAGGCAAAAAAGGTTCTCTATAAGAAGTCGAGGACAACAAGGCTGCAAGGAAAGATGCTGGTAAGGAATATAAACATTTGACAGACGATGAATTAACTGATGTTCCTGTTCAAATTGGGGAAGGTTAAAATTGTTCTCAAACAATGGCAGCAGTTGACATCAGATTTGTTCATACTTAGTGTATTGAAGGGGTGAAAAATTGGATTTTACTATGACAGTCTACCTAATCAACATTTTCCTAGTCGTAAACTTATTTTTCAGATGAGGAAAATGTGCTTATTCAAGCAGAGATTCAGTCGTTACATAAGAAGGGGTAATTGAGCCTTCTGTCTATCAAAGTCAACAATTTCTGTCAAGTATATTTCCCAGATCTAAAAAGACTGGGGGATGTAGAATTATTCTGGATTTATCGAATTTGAACAAATTTGTTTGTTATAGGCATTTCAAAATGGAGAACTTTACCACGGGCAAACATCTAGTGTCCAAAGGGTATTATATGGCAACCATTAATTTAAAGAATGCGTATTACGCAGTGTCTATTCATGGTGATGATAGAAGATATTTGAAATTTATTTGGATGACTGAGCTGTGGCAATTCAGGACATTGCCGAATGGATTAACTTCAGCTCCTAGATTATTTACTAAATTGGTAAAACCTGTGTTAGCATTACTTAGAGCTCAGGGGCATGTGGTAATGGCCTATTTAGATGATATTCTGATTGTTGGAAAGACTCATGCTGAAACTCAATCATCAGTTCAGTTGTTAAAATCACTTTTGAACAAATGGGATTTGTTATTCACCCAGATAAATCTAAATTATCACCAGTCCAAATTATTGATTATCTGGGATTTACCATTAATTCCAATCACATGTTGGTAACTTTGCCCAGGGATAAATTGAATCAGTTAATTGAGGACTGTGTTAATCTCGTTGGAGAACAACGGCCTTTGATTAGATAAGTAGCCAGTTTTATTGGGAAGTTGTTGCAGCCTTTCCAGCTGTGCAGTATTGTCCTCTGCATTATCAACAATTACAACCATCAAAGGAACAGGCACTAAGAATACAAAGGGGCTATTTTTGATAGGCCTATGCAGTTGTCAGCTGGGGCGATTGCTGACATACAATGGTGGATAGTACATGTTTCAAAAAATTTAAGGAAGGTTTCGTGAATCACCGTCACTGATATTACAGACTAATGTGAGTGCACTGGGTTGGGGTGCCACAGATATGTCTTCTAGTTGTGGAGGCAGATGGAATGTGGATGAGACATCGCTTCCTCAATTAAGAGGGATTGATTATTTAGAGTTGTTGGGCACCTGGTATGGGCTCAAAGCTTATTGTTCTACAAGGAGGGATCTGCATGTACAGCTCAGATTCACAACACCACAGCAGTGGCATATGTAAACCACATGGGTGGAGTTAAGTCACAGTCTTGTGATAGACTGGCTAACCAGATTTGGAGCTGGTGTATTGATCAAAATATCTGGCTTTCAGCACTTTATTTGCCAGGAAGAGGTCACGTCAGTTTAATGACAACATTGAATGGATGTTAAATCAGGATGTGTTTAACCAAATGATTGATCAGTATGCATTGCCGAATATTGACTTGTTTGCATCTCGATTAAATCATCAGTTACCTAGATATGTTTCATGGTAACCAGATTCTGGGGCAGTAGCAGTGGATGCATTTTCGCTGCATTGGGGGAGGAATGTTTGTGTATGTATTTCCTTCATTCTGTCTCATCAGCAGATGTTTGCAAAAGATCAAGGAGGACTCCGCTTCAGGGGTATTGGTAGTGCCAGATTGGCCTACACGAGCATGGTTTCCCGTTGTATTACAAATGGCTAGGGAGCCTTACATGCTTATGCCCAAGAATAAAAATCTACTGGTAAATCCAGTCACTGGGGATCAACATCCTTTATAGGATCGTATTGATCTGTTAATTTGCAGATTTTAAGGAGGCCATACCTGGGGAGAGGACTCTCATCGGACGGTGGATGTTCTCACGTCGGCCTGCAGGGATAGGACACAGCAGCAATATATCACCTATATAAGGAAGTGGGAGCAATTCTGCCTACAGCAGGATATTGTATATCACACGGCAGGGATCACGGATGTATTGGAGTTGTCAACTCTTTATTTTGACCAAAAAATTAAGTTACAGTGCAATTAATTCAGCCAGAAGTGCTCTGTCTTCTTATTTACCTATGAATGCAGAATTGCATACAGTAGGGACACATCCGTTAGTTCACGATTCATGAAGGGAGTTTCAATTCTAATCCTCCTAAACTCAGGTATGCCGGTATTTGGAATGTGAGTGAGGTTTTTATGCTTCTTCGCCAGTGGGCTCCGGTTACAAGCCTATCTATAGCCAAATTAACTATGAAGGTGGTCATGCTTCTGGTGTTGGTTTCAGGCCAACGTGTACAAACATTGCAAAAGCTACGGCTAGATAGAATGCATGTGTCGGCTGATGCCATTATATTTTATGTCTATGATTTGCTTAAACATAATAAAAGAGGCATGACAGGATGTAAGATTGTGTTTTCAGCATACCCCGCAGATGATCGCTTCTGTATAGTCTCACATTTATCTCGTTACATTGAGATTACTAAACCTCTGAGAGGAACAGAGTTGGCTTTGTTTATTAGTCACAAAAAACCACACAGTAAGGTGTCAGTGCAAACGATTTCAAGGTCCTCGCGGCCGCAGGATGGTCCAGTGAGCTAACTTTTCAGAAGTTTTGTCACAAGCCGATTTCAAGGCTCGGGGTGTTTGCTGATTCTGGTGTCAGTACTGTTACATTTTTCCCCTGAGTTAGAGGGGTTTGTTATTATTTGTTTGTAAATAAACTGTTATTTCATTTAACAAATGTATTACTGATGCATGATTGATTGTTAACGACTTTTGAGTCAATCCAGGCAGTGTGAACGTCGGATTTGAGTCTGCGGCGTGAATTCACAGTGCTTTGAAGTCTTCACGTAGTCACTCACGTGACTCCGAAGTAAAATAGTAAGATTAAACGAGAACTTACCAGTTTGAAGTTTGATCTTTATTTTATGAGGAGTCGAGTTGAGGGACTACGTGCCCTCCGCTCCCACCCTCATAGATCTCATCTGGTAGTTCTAGTTTTATCATCTTACCGTTATACTTCGGTCATTGTTAGCTGTGAATTCATTCCGCTGCTTTGAAGATTGACGCACCAACGGCTGTACGGGCTTCTATTCACGTAGTCCCTCAACTCGACTCCTCATAAAATAAAAGATCAAACTTCAAACTGGTAAGTTCTCGTTTAATCTTACTATTAAATCTTTCCCCTCGCAACTTAAACCTATGCCCTCTGGTTCTTAATTCCTCGACTGTGGGTAAAAGATTCTGTGCCTCTATCCTATCTATTCCCCTCATGATCTTATACAGGCATCTTGGATGGAAGAATTAAACATTCAGGTGGCATACCTTTTTGGACCGCAGAATCCCTCTGCAATTCTCTCCTGTGCTAGTTTTAAGGCAATGATCTCTACTAATGTTTTAGCTTCTTATACCATTGAAGTCAAGGGAAGGAAATTTGAACAGATTTTCGAATTATCTGAAGATCCACTTTCCCAGGCTGAGAAGCTGAATATCCGTGCCAATTACTTTGGATCCTTCCAAAGAGACTGGAGAAGTGAAGACATCATTTGCCTAAGGAGTTAAGTCGGAGTATTTGTAAATTGTCCTTCGTCAATCAAATCATGACAGCTGGGAGAGAGAAGAGTTGGTTTATTGGTTTGATTTCTTAATGGTGCTTCTGAGAATGAGGTCAGTGCCCCAATAGGTTTCAGACCTTGAACTTGCAGAATTTGGCCTTCCCTCCGATAATATTTTTTTATTTGTTTTGTCTGAAAGAAGAACATATATTGCATTCAAATAAGCTACATGAACATGGAAAGCTAATATTTAAAAATTGAAGACAGCAGTGCTCTCAGTAATAATTTCAATATGGTCTGTAGTGCAGTTTTTTCCATTCAAAATGTGTGTGTGTGCCAGGTGTCCAATATGAGTGATGAAAGAGTAAGGCCAATGGAGTATCATTGCCACCACGAATATTATAAATAATGGAACAGCTGTAACAGGCTCTTCGCATAATTCACAACTACCAAGTATAATTCTCAAACAAAAACACAGGTTGAACAAATCAAGATTTTTTATCAATGTCAAATACTACATTGCTCCACTAAGGTGAATGTTCAACACGAGATGGGTTGTGGATTCTCCAAGGACAGCACTGTAACACAACTTTTAGAGCTGTTCTTCACAGTTTCAATAACCTGAGTTTAATCCTGACCTTCAACGCTGCATGGACTTTACACATTCTCCGAGTGACCACCAGGGTTGAAGAAGGTGCTTTGGCTTCTTCCCACAGGCTGATATGCAGTTTGGCAGGTTATTTGGCGACTATAAATTGCACCTTATGCAGGTGAATGTTAGAATCTGGGGGGAAGGGGAGGAGTTGATGGGAACGTAAGCAAAATCAAATGGAATCAATATAGCACACGAGTACTATAATAAATGGGGGCTTGATGGCTGGCGTATTTCCTTAGCCTTTGGCCCTTTAGCCATTCATGGATCTGGCAGCAGTGAGACAACATATCATTCCAGAATCACATCTATAGTTGTAGAATTGTGTGTCTCTCCCCCTAATTTATGAATTGCCCATCACTATTGCTATCTCCTCTTCTTCCTCCTCCCCGTGACAGCTGATCCAGTTGCACTCCTTTGATGGCACTTTCCCAAGGAACCATCAACCCCAGTACTATCCAAAAGGGAACATCGATAAGACAATGAGTTTGTCTCAAACATCTCCCGCAGCTCCTCATCTGTCTGATGATGATCTCTACTTGTTCACATTTTATCTGTGGCATGACCGCTGGCCTGGATGAGGCAGTTCTCGGCCTCACTGATGCTCCCCAGCTAATTCATCACAGCTCCATATTGTGGAACTCACGCTACTGCAGCTGGAGACACTTCCTGTGTAGGTGGCCATTCAGGAACCTGGAGTCATCCACTGCCCCCCACATGGTGCAGGAAGTCCATTCCACTTGACCGAGCTGCCTGCTATGTGATATCCTATTAATAAACTACAAACCATAAAACTATCAGAAAAGGTTCAGCACACGGGTACCTGACTGCATCAATACTACCTGGTTGCTGTCTAATCACATATATTGTTCAAAGGGCACAGAGATTGGGGGCAGGCTTAGATGCGGCGGGATTGTCATCTTCTCTCAAACGTCTTCGGTATAGGAATGAAACCACATATTCTTGGTCATAGGACTGTGCTGGCTGCCAGCATTTAGTTGTGAATCGTATCAACTGCAAGATAACTTACAGGCAGAATACAGGGCCTCTTTCATTTTGTTGGTGGTTAGCTCTGTTCTGGGAGGTTGCCTTAAGATGATACTGTTGGCAATCTGTTTGAATCCTGCTCTGCTGACTTTTTCACGAATGGCATTGCTTCCTTTATGCTGATTTATGCTGTATATTAAATGTTGAGCAGAACTTATAGTTAACACCCCAGAGGCATAATGAAGGTAGCCTTCTATGTCTAATTTGTTGCCAAAGAAAGATAGAGAGGAAAGGAGAATGTAATAATCCATAACTAATCAAGATCATATACTTCTGATCACTAAGCCTATCAAAGTCACAAATTGGAATTTTTGCCCTCCAGTTTATATTAAACTCACACCTTGTGAGTAGTGTTCTAGAAGTGTCTGTAGTTTATGGCACTTGTTTGATCAACGATCCAAAAAAGTTGAGTTACTTTTACCAAAGGACACAAATTGCTAGAGTAACTCATCAGGTCAGGCAGGATCTCTGGAGAACATGGATAGGTGACGTTTTGGGTTGAGTCCCTTCTTCAGTAACTTTTATCTCACTGGAGAATCAGAAGATAATTTAATGTTCGGTATCATCTGCAAGGATGAGGGTATGTACCCAGGATATTTCTTCTGCTTCAAATCCATATATTGATGTTAGGCTTATGTATAATATACTAATTTTATATATTTCACAACAATTAAATATTTATATCTGCAATCCAACATCTTTCATATAATTTTATGATTGTCTTTTTTGACAGAGGAAACTGGCCCAGAGAGAAGCAGGTGCTGGAGGATACTGAAACAATTATCTGACCATGAGATTAAACAAAGGTTTCTGACCTGCTGTGTGGTCCGTGGAAAATAGTCTGATGAGCACCACAGGATGCTCAAGATAATGAAACAATGGCAGAGTCTCACAGTTGGCAGTATAGTGATTAATATTGTTTGGAAATAGAACTTCATGATTTATTGCTGTCAGGAGCAATGAGGCTCACTGTGCTAATTGTTTCCATTAGTTCACTTAGAACAAGACAGCAACACTGAAGCACAAGAGCCTGATAACGGTTTGACAACAGTTAATATGGTTAAAGTGTCTGAACTCCTTGACAGCTCTCTCCGTTGTGGAACCCACATACACATATAGTCATCCCGATTGGTCTCAAGATAGTTTTGACTAATCTCAATGAAATAATAAGGGCTGAAAATCAGCTATACTATAGGAGATCACTTATCTGACTTAAAATGTGCAGTATATCACATATATCACATATTTTCTTCCATGCCTTTTTTAAAATTATTTTAAAATCTATACTGAATGATGACTGGTCTTCACAGATGAATCCATTGAATGATTTAAACACTAATAGAGCAGCAAGAACAGTATACTAAATCATGTGGAAGGTCATGTGGATAAAAATAGAGCAGAATTAAGAGACTAAGATCTTTGGACCCTCTTGTATTTACTTGATAACCGCTATCTGAAGGTTGCTGAGCACCAATATCAAGCACTGGAATAATCAGATTAAGTACTTCAGGCAGCACAGTGGCGTAGCTGACTACGGGTGCTGTCTGTACAGAGTTTGTACGTGCTCCCCGTGACTGCGTGAGTTTTTCCCGGGTGCTCCAGTTACCTCCCACACTCCAAAGACGTGCAGGTTTGTAGGTTAATTGGATTCGGTAAAATGGTGACTTGTCCCTAGTGTGTAGGATAGTGATAGTATACGGGGTGATCACTGGTCAGTGCGGGCTCGGTGGGTCGAAGGGTCTGTTTCCACGCTATATGTCCAAAGTCTAAAGTCTACTTAACTGTCTGCTCTTCAGATTGTTGTTGAGGTGCAACAGAATTTCCAACAGAGGCCTAATTCAGTGTTGCAGTCTAAATGTTAAAGAGCATCACATTTATCAAGGATCCAGCACATGTGGACAACTGTCATCTTGATCCACGGTTACAAAGATAGATTGGATTACCACTCTCCACGCTGCTTTGTGAAAACGATGAGCTAATAAATGTTGCCCTGTTGCTTCATGTCAACACATTTCTGCATATGTTTTCATTCCATACCATAATCTCATAGTTATTTTTCATATGATCCTCAAGTTAAACTATTTTGTCGCAAACCATTATTTTTACAGCATAGACTAAAACAAAATTTTCTGTAGAACTACAAGAGGTAGCGGGAGAGTGGCACAGTGGCGCACAATAGAGTTGCTGCCTTACAGCGCCAGAGACCCGGATTTGATCCTGACTACAGGTGCTGTCTGTACAGAGTTTGTACGTTCTCCCTATGACTGCATGTGTTTTTCCTGGGTGCTCCGGTTTCTTCTGACATTCCAAAAACTTACTGGTTTGTAGGTTAATTGGCTTTTGGTTATTGGCTGCAACCTTCCCTCCATTGATGAACTGTACACTGCAAGGGCCAGGAAGCGAGCGGGCAAGATCATCTCTGACCCCTCTCACCCTGGCCACAAACTCTTTGAATCACTTCCCTCTGGAAGGCGACTCCGGATTGTCAAAGCTGCCACAGCCGACATAAAAACAGTTTTATCCACGAGTAGTTGCCCTACTCAACAGCCAAAAATCTGTCGCCTCCCTTTGATCTGGTATTTTGTTGGTTCACATGCTTGATCAATGGTGTCTGAAGAAGGGTCTCGACCCGAAACGTCACCTATCTCCTTCGCTCCTTAGATGCTGCTGCACCCGCTGAGTTTCTCCAGCCTTTTGTGTACCCCTGTGTTTTATCATTAATGTTTTATTATTATTATTATTGTTTAGTGTTTTCTGAGTCATTCGTAACTGTCACTGTATGTCATGTTGTTATTTGTGGGTGGAGCACCAAGGCAAATTCCTTGTATGTGAATACTTGGCCAATAAACTTACTTACCTACTTACTTTGATAAAGATTGTAAATAGTCCCAAGTGTGTAGGACAATGCTAGTATATGGGGATTGCTGGTCGATGCTGGACTCGGTGGGATGAAGGGCCTGCTTACATGCTATATCTCTAAACTAAGCTAAACTAAGCTAGACGCTTGACATCGTTTGCTTAATTGCGCAAACATGATCATATTGAATAGAGGGACAGACTCGAGGACCCAGATGACCTACTGCTGCTCCTATTTTCTAATGTTTTTGCGGTTAGCAAAGCACCATTCCACCAACGAGCTTGCTTGAGTTGCTGTCAAATACTAAAAATATGAGGTCCCTTAGTTTAGTTTAGTTTAGAAACAAGCCGTTCGGCCCACCAAGTCCACGCCGACCAGGGATCCCCACACACTAACACTATCCTACACACACTAGTAGGGACAATTTACAATTATATCATAGCCAATTAACCTACAAACCTGCACGTCTTTGGAGTGTGGGAGGACCCGGAGAAAACCCGCGCAGGTCACGGGGAGAAGGTACAAACTCCCCACAGGCAGCACCCATAGTCAGGATCAAGCCCAGGTCTCTGGCACTGTAAGGCAGCAAATCTACAGCTGTGCCACCGTGCCGCCCCTTGATTAGTTCCTGGCAAAAATAATAAATAACTCAAGCATTGAATCGTTACTGAAATCAAGTTAGAAGGGGTCACAGCACGGACCTTGTGTGCCTCTTGCATCGAGCCAAATGGGAACAGGTTATCTCCAGTAGTGAAAAATATAGCCCCAAGCTGTTGCGCCGTGTTTAGCAACTATTCAAATTCCTAATCTTGGTTCTAAAATCTAAACACATGTTAAAGGATGTATATATATATATATTTTTTTAAATTTTAGCTTTGAAATTTTGCACGGGCACTTATGCTTAGTTGTCACGACTTCCCAGTGACGTGCCTTGGGTGACTATTCATTTTGAAGGAGTGAGCCAAACCTCTTGCAAGGCCTTTTGATTTCTGATTCAGTCTGCAAGTTTGTATAGGGTTCATTGGTCCTGAAATTGAACAAGCGTTCCTGGTCCCATGGAATTTCTGGAATATCATTTTCTAAAATTACAATGCAGCAAACGGGAGCTCTGACCAGTCACCATTGAATGTTTTCGTCACCGCATCCCTCCTGCGTTCCACCCAGTCATATGTCTTCCCCTTTGTTGTTTCCTTTTATCCCTACTTCAAACGTTGAAATGTGAAGCAGCCACTTCTGGCTAGAACTGCTTGAGCAAAGACAAGACAGGACCTGCCAGGTATGCAGAAGGACTGCGTTTCACAGTAATCGCTTCATATCCTTCGATTTGGTAAATAACGACTCCCTCATTATTATCCGTGTGGCTGAATGTGAGAAACTTCAGAAGTTTTTGGCCCATCAAACCTGCTGCACTATTCAACAAGATCATAGTTGATCTTCTCCGAGACTAAAACTTTCCTGCCCTGTCCTGCCCCAATATGCAGGAATTGTTTTCCTATTCAGACATCTGTTCATCTCTGTTTAAATGTAGTCATTGATTGAATCACTGTGGTCCTCTGGGACAGTGAATTCAAAATATATTCACAACCCACAGAACAAAGACATTTCATCCAATTTCAATCCTAAATGGCGTATCCTGAATTTGAGATTGTGACTCCCAGTTCTAGACTTTGTAGACATACAAAATATTCTCCCCTCACCTACCTGAAGGGCTCGGTAACAGGTCACCTCCTATCATTATAAAGAATAGAGGCCTTAACTATGCAACTTCACTTGATAGGACAGATCTGCAATCCCAGGACCAGGTCTGGCCAATCTTCGTTACTCTCTCTGTGCTAGGTAACTTGACTTTAGATGAGGAAACCAAAATATTACACATACTACAAGCGTAAGCACTATAATTGGTGAAAGAGGTCACTGCTCTTGTTTTCACATTTCCTTGTAATAAGACCAACATTAGTTGCCTTCATAATTGCTTGCTTTATCTACATGTTACCTTTCAGTTATCTCAATATAAGGATACTCTGCCAGATTAGGAAGCTAGGATCAAGTGTAAAGCTTGAGGAGGTTGGAGAACTAAGCAGAATATCTAAGAGAGAAATAAAGGGGCCAAAAGGGGGGCAGGAGATAGCTCTGGCAGATAATATTAAGTAAAATCAAAAGAGATTTTATGTACATTAAGGGAAAGTGGGTAATCAGAGGTGAATAGCCCCTCAGAAACCAAAATGGTCATCTCTGTGTGGAGCCACAGGAGATGGGCAAGGTCCACAATGGGCATTTCTCATCTGTTCTTACTGTGAGAAAGACATGAAGACTGAGGAACTTGGGACAGTTAATAGAGATGTATTGAGAACAGTCATGTTATAGTCAAGGAAGTGTTGAGCGTACTGACGCATATGAAGGTAGTAAATCGCCTGGACTTAATCAGATCTGAGGACACCGTGGGAAGCTAAAGAAGAAATTGCAAGCACCCCGGCTGAGATGTATGTATCATCATTAGACATGATTTAGGTGCCGGAAGCTGGAAGGGTGGCAAATGTTGTTCCTCTATTTAAGAAGGGCTGCAAGGAAAAGCCTTGTAACTACAGACCAGTGAGCCTCACATCTGTGGTAGGATAGTTACTGGAGAGTATTCTAAGGGATAATATATATATATATATATATATATATATATATATATATATATATTATATATATATATATATATATATATGCCTTTGGATGGTTAGGGGCTGAATAGGCATAGTCAGAATGATTTTATACATGGGAGATCTTGACTTATGAATCTGATTCAGTTATCTGAAGAAATAACCAATAGGTTGACGAGGGCAAGCCCGAGACATTGTCTATATGGACCAGCAAATCATTTGATAAGGTTCCTGCATAGTCGGCTGCCATGGAGGGTTAGATCATATGGGATCCAAGGAGATCTAGTCAACTGGATCGAGAATTGGCTTCATGAAAGAAAGCAGAGGGTGATGGTGAAGGGTTGTTATTCATCCAGGAAGCCTAGTGGTGCACCTCAGGGAGGGCCCATTGCTGTTTGTGGTTTATATCAATGATTTGGATGAGAATGTAGCAGGCATGATTAGTACGTTTGCAGAGGACACTAAAGTGGGAGGTATCGTAGATAGTGAAGATGGTTCAGACTAGTGTGTAGGATATTGCTAGCGTACTGATTGTCATGGACTCAGTGGGCCGAAGGGCCTGTTTTCCCCACTAGAGATACAGTGGGAAAACAGGCACTACACACATAATTTACTGAAGCCAATAAACCTACAAACCTGTATGCCTTTGAGATGTGGGAGGAAACCGAAACACCCAGAGTGCTCCCCGTGCAGTCACAGGGAGAACATACAAACTCCCTACAGACAGCACCCGTAGTCAGGATAAAACCCGGCTTTCTGGCCACTGTGCCGCCCTCAAGAGTTAATGGAGTTTATTGCAGGTAATTGTGAGGTGTTGCATTTTGGGAAGTCAAATCATTGCATGGGGAAAGTTGTAAAGCAGAGTGATCTGGGAGTGCAAGTACATCATTCCTTGAAAGTGGCATCACAGGTAGATATAGTAGTAAAGAAGGCATTTGATACATTGAATATTGAGTAGGGAAGTTGGGATGTCATGTTAAAGTTATACTAAGATGTTTGTCATGTCAAGAGAGTTTATTGTCATATGTCCCAGACAATGAAATTCTTGCTTGCTGCAGCACAACAGAGTATTGTAAACAAAAATACAGAACAGTTCAGTTCAATACACACATAAATAAGCCGATAAAATGCAATAGGCTGTTACAGTTCAGAGTCTGTTTGTTGGCGAGTTTAATAGCCTGATGGCTGTGGGGAAGTAGCTGTTCCTGACCTTGGATGTAACAGATTTCAGGCTCCTGTACCTTCTGCTCGATGGCAGCAGAGGGATGAGTGTGTGGCCAGGTTACAACTTTCTGCATCCTTGTCACTCCTGGACCCTCAGGTTGCCGAACCAAGCCACGATGCAACCGGTCAGCATACTCTCTACTGTGCACCGGTAGAAGTTCGAGAGAGTCCGCTTTGACATGCTCTCTCTCCGTACGTAGTCTTCTCAGGAAGTAGAGGCGCTGATGTGCTTTCTTTATGATTGCATCAGCGTTTGGAATATTGTGTTCAGCTTTGGTCATCATGCTATAGGAACGGTGTCGTTAAGCCGGAAAGAATTCAGAGAAAATTTAGAAAGATGTTGCCAGGACCCGAGGGGCTGAGCTATAGCAGTAAACCTTAGAAATTGAATTTAAGCACACTCTGTGGACTTTGTGATCTGTCTGTGTGGCCTGCAATTAGTTGTGAGGTTTAGCTTATAGATACAGCATAGAGTCTACCGAGTCCACACTGACTATTGATTCCCCTCTCCTCCTCCCCTCCCCCAATCCCTCCTTCACCTCTTTTTCCCTCTCGCTTCCCCTACTGCCGCTGCTGCTCCATCTCCGCGAGGCCTCACCACCGCTGCAACGACCCACTGTCGCGACGCCTCAACGCCGCCGCGGCCCCATCATCGCGAGGCCTCACCGCTGTGGTCTCGATGTCTCCTTCACTGCTGCGGTCTCGATGCCTCCTTGATGGCCGCGTAAAACCCCAGCCGGGGAGTCGCGGGTAGAGGTCCGGGTCGGAAAAAGCGGAACATTAATTCAAATGCGGCCCTCCCGCTGACGTCACTCGAAGCGGGTTGAAGGTTTGCCGTTTAAAAAGGGGGTTTTGGCTATTTTTAAACACTGTAACTTGTGAAATATAGCATGTAATGTGAAGCGAAGCAGTTAATTATGTCGACGGGGTTAATGCGATTAATAATCTGTGAAAATTTCTGCACTACCGAGTGCCGTTTTGACGAAGGTAGCAAGTCACAGACGACACACAGACGTATACATACATACATACAAGATGAGACTTTTAATATATGGAGATTGAATATCATTTTTACCTGCAGTGCATTTTGAAACCTCACATGATTGTACTCTTCATTTTGCATTATTGTCCATTAATTACTCATTAATGGATTAAGTCACCTAACTTAAGGTCCTTTCTAATTAGTACCTCGTAGTTTGGCCATCGAGTATACTTGAAAAAGCAGATACTTTACACATTAAATTTTGTTTTCTTTTCTATACTGAAGAGACTGAATTTCTAATCAGGGAAAAACATTTGAGAAACACTGTTGAGAAAATAACTATTATATATCTATGGAGGTAACAAAATGTGTTGTGAAATGACAATGTGAGCACCGATGTGTAGTGTCATTTTCTAAAGTTGTTTGCCAAAATTCAAATTACAAACAGTCCCCATATTGTAGGTCAACTAAAACAGAGCAACATTTCAGTTACTCTATTGTTTGTTGACGGTTCATTTTTCCGTGTTTATATATGCCAATTTCGTTTCTTGGGTTCCATTCCATTTATTTTCACTGGGTCACACCTATCTATTACATTAGAGATGCAAATCAGCAAGAAATCTTTCCCAAGAAGAATACAAATCATTCACTGTAAGCCAAAAAAAGTACCAACTATTCTTGACATTTCATTCTTAACATATAAAACATAAAAAATTACTTTGATTTATCTTTAACCATAATTCTTTTACGCATGAGTGTAACATTGCTCTGCTTAAAGAATCATAATTTCTTTGGGTGATTTTTTCAATAGTTTTCAACATTTTCAAATTCCATTTCAAGGTATTAGATAATAGAATTTACATAAACTTTATCATGAATGTACTTTGGTTGTTTAAGCTTATTTTGAATAATCAGCTAACATATTAGTAATAGTTATCAAACAGTTGTTTGAAAAGCAAGTTTCATATGTCTATTATAGAAAAGAAAAGTAATCAAATCTATCTTGTTATTCCACACGAATAATAATATGAGGAACATGTATTTAGTTTAGCTTTAGTTTAGAGATACAGCATGGAAACAGCGACCACCGACCAGCGATCCCTGCACATTATCACTATTCTACACACATTGGGGATAATTTACAATTATACCAAGCTAATTTATCTACATCTTTGAAACGCTTTGGAATGTGGGAAGAAACCGAAGATCCCGGAGAAAACCCATGCAATCACGGGGAGATCTCCACACAGACAGCACCCGTAGCCAGGATCGAACCCGGGTCTCCGTTGCTGCAAGTGCTGTAAGGCGATAACTCTACCGCTGCACCACCTTGCTGCTCAATATTCCTAGGAACATTTTATTTTTGCTGAAATTAATATTGACTAAAAAGTTTGTTCCAAATGTTTTTCCCTGATTCTCAGTTATAATATTTGAAGAGCCTTGGATAAAGCCATCAGAAAGCATTCATCCACGCTATAAGTGAAGTGAACTTCCTCAATTAAAATGCAATGACTGATAAAAACATCTCCAGAGCCATAAAGGGAAAGATATGTACAAGAAAATTCACAAGGCCAAGAAAATCATGATCTAATCAGCAGAAAAATCCCCCACCACGGAAGAGATAGTGATGTACATCATCAACTTGTGTTTCAAATCTAGGAATTAATTCAGCAAAAGTCGCCACCACGCTCAAATTACAGTGCTGAAGTGATTTTTCCTAACGGTATCAATGTCATTTCCTGGATTTCAGCTTTTGTTTAATATTTTTGCTGCACAATTAAAAATAGACATTTTTACAGATTGCAGTCTGCTTTGTTACTATCCAGCTCTTTGAGAAATAGTTCTACAAATCACCTCGTATTTCGCTTGAGTAGTTTATACCCCAGCAGTATGAACATTGACCCCCATTTTCAGGTAGTCCTTGCATTCTCCCTCCTTCCCCTCCCCTTCCCAGCTCTCCCACAGCCCACTGTCTCCGCCTCTTCCTTTCTTCTTCCTATTCGCCCCCATCCCCTATTTGGTCTGAAGAAGGATCTCAACCCGAAACGTCACCTATTCCTTCGCTCCATAGATGCTGCCTCACCCGCTGAGTTTTTCCAGCATTTTTGTCTACCTTTGATTTTTCCAGCACCTGCGGTTCTTTCCTAAACATTTTGTCTACTCCACTGCGAAATCTCCTCAAGGTATGCCTACTATGAAGAAGTTCTCCTCCTCTCTCCGAAGACAGTTTAACAACCTCCTCTCTCACTGCCCCCCCACCCCCCCTCTGTGATTCCCCCTTCCCTCCAACTCTGCGACCACATCTTAACCCAGCCCCGCTACCACAGCCACATTTCCTTTCTCGGGACTTGCCTGCGTCTCCATCTTGTACCTCATGGTTTCCAGCTCCAGCTCACTACCACCCAGTTCGGACCCAACCCGGACTATAGCTGCACTTCAACTCCCCTTCCCATTCCGTATCCGACCTTTCTTTTCTTGGCCCCCTCCATGGCCAGAGTGTGTCCCACTGCAAATTGGAGCAGCACCTCGTATTTCGCTTGGGTAGTTTACACCCCAGCGGTATGAACATTGACTTCTCCAATTTCAGGGTGTCCTTGCTTTCTCCCTCCTTCTCCTCCCCTTCCCAGCTCTCGCACAGCCCACTGTCTCCGCCTCTTCCTTTCTTCTTCCCGCCCCCCCCCCCCCCGCCCACCCCCACCCCCCGACATCAGTCTGAAGAAGGGTCGCGAACCGAAACGTCACCTATTCCTTCGCTCCATAGATGCTGCCTCACCCGTTGAGTATCTCCAGCATTTTTGTGTACCTTCTACAAATTTATAGCATGGTTTACAGGGATTAATAAACTTGCATTGATAACAAGACCGAAGAGAAACACTCAGCTCACAGTGAAATCATCTAATTCCCTCCCTGTTATTTCCTGGTTTCCTTGCAATTTATTATTTTCCATTTGATCTTTTTTTTGCCATTAACCTACATTAATGGGTGATAATATAGCTTTCCTTTGGTGGAAACAAGAGGAACATAGTAACTGCATGGTCAAAGAGAGAACCTGTTTTTATTACTAATTGTATTTTGCACTAATATCTTGTTTTTTTTTGTACGGTCTTCTTTTAGAAAATTTACATGTCATTTATGTCTAATTTGTTTCAGTGTGTTTGTGTGAGTCTGTGCATGTAGTGCTGCTGCAAGCAAGATTTATTATTTCATCTGTATCTCACTGTACTTATGCAGGTCGACAAGAAACTCGACCTGACCCAAGCGAAATATGAGGTGCTGTTCCTCCATTTGCGCTGGGCCTCACTCTGACTTTGGAAGAGGCCCAGGACAGAAAGGTCAGATTGGGAATGGGAGGGGGTTAAACTGCTGAGCAACCGGGAGATCAGGTAGGTTAAGGCGGACTGAGCAGAGGTGTTCAGTGAAACGATCGGCGAGCCTGCGATCCGTCTCGCCGATATACATGTGTTGACACCTGAAACAGCGGATACAGTAGATGAGGTTGGAGGAGGTGCAAGTGAACCTCTGCCTCACCTGAAAAGACTGCCGGGGTCTTTGGACGGAGTTGAGGGGCAGGTGTTGCATCTCCTGCGGTTGCAGGGGAAAGTACCTGGGGAGGGGGTGGTTTGGGTGGGAAGGGACCAGTTGACCACGGAGTTGCGGAGGGAACGGTCTCTGCGGAAAGCAGAAAGGGGTGGAGATGGGAAGATGTGGCCAGTAGTGGGATCCCATTGAAGGTGGCGAAAGTGTTGGAGGATTATATGCTGTGTGCGACGGCTGGTGGGGTGGAAGATGAGGACAAGGGGGACTCTGTCCTTGTTATGAATGGGGGGAGGGGGAGCAAGAGCGGAGCTGCAGGATATTCAGGAGACCCTCGTGAGAGCCTCATCTATAATGGAAGAGGGGAACCCCTGTTCCCTAAAGAATGAGGACATCTCTGATGACCTGGTATGGAAAACCTTATACTGGGTGCAGATGGGAGTAGGGGATAGAGTCTTTACAGGAAGCAGGGTGGGAAGAAGTGTAGTCTAGATGGCTATGGGAGTCAGTGGGTTTGTAATAGATGTCAGTCAATAGTCTGTCTCCTGTGATGGAGACGGTAATATCTAGAAACGGTAGAAGTTGTTACAGGTAAGGACCAGCTCTGCCAGGCGGAGGAGAGTGTTGGAAGACAGAGATTGGCTGGTTCTTGGTCAAGGAAGAAATGGAAGGCTTCCTGGTATCTATATTTGCCATCCACTGATGGCCTCCACAGCCTTCTGTGACCAAGAAATCCACAGATTCACCACGCTCTGACTAAAGAACATTCTTCTCATCTCCTTCCTAAGAGACGTCCTTTAAATCTGAAGCTATGACCTCTAGTCCTAGACTCTCCCATTAGTGGAAACATCCTCTCCACATCCACTCTATCCAAGCCTTTCACTATTCTGTATGTTTCAATGAGGTCCCCCCTCATTCTTCTAAACTCCAGCGAGTACAGGCCTAGTGCTGACATACGCTCATCATAGGTTAACCTACTCATTCCTGGGATCATTCTTGTAAACCTCCTCTGGACCCTCTTCAGAGCCAGCTCATCCTTCCTCGGATATGGTGCCCAAAATTGCTCACAATATTCCAAATGCGGCTGTAGCAGCATCTTATAGAACCTCAACATTACATCCCTGTTTTTGTATACAACCCCTCTTGAAATAAATGCTAACATTGAGTTTGCTTCCTTTACTACCAATTCGACTTGCAGATTATCTTTTATGGGAATCTTGCACCAGCACACCCAAGTCCATTTGCACCTCCAATTTCTGGATTCTCACCCCATTTAGAAAATAGTCTGTGCATTTATTCCTCCTACTAGAATGCATGACTCCACACTTTGCTATGCTATATTCCATCTGCCACTTCTATGCCCACTCTCCCAACCTGTCCAGGTCCTTCTGCAGAGTCCCTACTTTCCCTACACTACCTGCACCTCCACCTATTTTCATATCGTCCACAAACTTTGTCACGAAGCCTTCAATCCCCTCATCCAAATCATTAAGAAGAGTGAAGAGTAGCGGCCCCAGCATTCACCCCTGCGGAAATCTGCTGTTCTCTGGCAGCCAACTAGAAGAAGCCCCTTTATTGCTACTCTTTGGTTTCTGCCGTCCAGCCAACCTGCAATCCATGCTAGTATCTGCCCTATGATACAATGGCCACTCATCTTCCTAAGCAACCTAACATGGCATCTTAACAAAGGCTTTCTAAAAATCTTTCTGAAAAGGCTTTAAGTTAACAACATGAGGATACAATACCAATTATCACGCCACCATGCTGCCCCACAACGTGGATACTTCAACATACTTTGACACACTGTCTCCTCCACTATGTGTAGCTAGTCCATGCTGCAAGCCACTGCAAGATGTGAAGCCTGGAAGATACAGTTCAAATGGCCACAAAGTGCTGGAGTAACTCAGCAGGTCGGGCAGCATCTCTCATTGATAGGTGATGTTTCGGATTAGAACCTCTCTTCAGGCTGACGGTACCTTTGTCCTGTCCCCTCCTCTCTTCTAGCCTTCTTCTCCCCCACTGCTGCCGCCACACTCAGTCCTAACCCTGAAACATTACCTGCCCTTATTCTCCAGAGATGCTGTCTGACCCTTTGAGTTACTCCAGCACTGTGTCCTTTTATGTAAACCAGCATCTGCAGTTCCCTATTTCTATAAGCGATACAGCTCATTAGGTTTAGATTAGGTTTATTTTTGTCACATGTACTGACGTGTAGTGGAAAACATTGTTTTGTGTGCAATCCAATTAAATCCGATATTACTAAACATAAGTGAAATTCATACAACAGTTGGAATGAAGGAAAAGGCACAGAGTGCAGAACACTCAGCACTGTAACACGTCAGTCCCAAGGACAAAACAGCACCTCCATCACCACCTCGCTATTCCAGCCTTCTCTCCCCCTACTGCAATCAGTCTGATGAAGGATCCTAACCTGAAACACTGCCTGGCCATTTCCTCCACAGGTGCTGCCTAACCCACCGAGTTAGTTCAGCACTTTGTGCTTTGCTCCATTTGTGTTGATTGATCCTTTTGCTCAGCTGAGTCTGGGCCTGCTACACTGTGACCCATTTTAGCAGCCTGTTTAATTGCATATCCACCAAATGGATCCAAAGGAACCCTCTGAAAGGAGAGGGGCGTCTCTTTATTATATCGGTCTTGAAACACGTTTTCCCAAGTTGTTCAATATTGGAAGGGGATCAAATGGTAGTATAATAGGCCTCAGTCGCTACAGCGTGGCACCTTGCAGGGATGTATTTCCCTCCTGTTTGTCCTGTTCTTCCCAAATCAAGGTATATATGTTTTAATCCATGCAATTTTCTCTCTAATATACCCTTTTTATTTCCATTATCATTTGCATATCCATTAGGCTTTGTGAAGGATAGCCAATAACATTTTTGTGGATAACAAAGATCTTTTAATTTTCCAAACTCGACTATTTATGTATTTCTTTAACAGCACGGACAACCGTTTTGTAATTTCATTGTATGGGAAATGAAACTTTATATGTATTTCTATGTGACCAGAAGCTACTGCTTTTGACCAGCCATATTCTATAAGATATCGGTAAAAATCTTGATAACAAAACGTACTTGTTTATGCTCCCAATAGTTTCAGATTATATTAAAAACCTTAGAGTCTGATTTTACTCAAATAAATTCCCTGACAAAAGAATAGTCCCTCAAGGGTAATTAGTGATTGACAGGCCGAGACAGAACAATAAACCAAAGATTGTCTAGAAGACTCATGCACTTACTCATACTATTCATTATAACATTTAGACCAGACATTTGTATCTACCCAACAATTACTATACATGGTTTAAAGAAGTGCTTAAGGCTTTCTTAGATCCTACTAAATGCAACAAATGAAAGCAAAGACAAAGTTCTGAAGTTTCCATTACATTCATAAGGAAAATTAATCTTTTTTTCCAACAGTATCTTATTGATTTGATTCATTGTAAAAGCCATTCATTTAGCAGTCTATTGCATGTATACATTTCTGCTTGCAAGAGAAAGGCAGAACCCAAAAGGTGTGCCATGAATGCTCTAAGCCATCATAGTCTGTGGATGGAGGTGGGGTTGAATGAGGGAGTCAGACTGGCGATGAGAGAGAACTACAGGACAAGTTTTAGTTTTCTTTTCATGAAATGGAGTAGCACACCTTAGAAAAAGGCCCGGATTAAAGTTCTCGTGTTATCAGCATTTGGAAAGTTTATATGGCCTGGCATAGTCTGGAAGAACCAATGCCTGTCCACATACTTTTGGTATCCCACATTGGAATTCTCTGCCACAGAAGGCAGTGGAGGCCAATTCACTGGATGTTTTCAAGGGAGAGTTAGATATAGCTCTTAGGGCTAACGGAATCAAGGGATATTGGGAGAAAGCAGGAACGGGGTACTGATTTTGGATGATCAGCCATGATCATATTGAATGGCGATGCTGGCTCGAAAGACTCCTGCACCTATTTTCTATGTTTATATGTTTCTATTGCTGAAAGGGAAACCAGTCAGATGTTTGGGTCAGCAACCCAGCACTAGGGGGAAATGCCGAATTCTTATTTTCTATATTTCTATCTCTTACCACAGATAGAAATATAGAAAATAGGTGCAGGAGGAGGCTGCTAGTGAGCCGCTAGACTCTGGGTTCTTTCAGCATTTTCACTTTAATTTCAAATTCCAGCATCTGCAATTTCATTAGTTTTCCATTTGAAGCAAAGTTAGATTGGGTGAAAATGATTCTCTATTTTGCATATCATTTGAACCTGGCTGCACATTGGGAGAAAGGTTTGATGAAATTACAATCTTTATTCTTTGTTCTAGTCATCTTTTAGAGGTTTACATTAACTACATGGTACAATTTTACTGGAAATATGTGGAGACCAATTCCTGTCCATATACCTCAATGTTTATGCAAGTTTACGGCAATGCCCTGGTAACTTCCAGTAATGTTAAGAATATTGTTTAATGATTACCAATTGTTCTGATTCTTTTAGTTTCGAAGGGACATTAAGATCCAGACGGTTAAAGCAATAAACTAAAACAAAAGGTGATCATGAGTTATCCCCTTTCCAAATGAATTTAAAATATGTTAGATTACCCTCTGCATATTTAATTCCCATTTTGAACTGCATGTTTATGAAATGAGGGCCCTTGCGGTGTTTGTCAATGATATCACGAAGCAAATAATAGCAAGAAGTCACTGAGCCTAAGAATGCAGAGTGCTAATTTATACCGAATTGCACATATTTTCTTTACGTCTCCATGCTTCAGCAGTGTGCTAATTTCAACTGTTTTTGCTAGTCTCATTTTGTCCCTTGATGCTGCTAGCTCAGTCATTTCCATGATAAACTTCCAGTCTGCTTCATAATGAGGATATGATCATTTCCTGTAAACATAATTGTACCAACTGCGATAGCATCACATATGTGAATGTTATTGCAATCTAAATTGAAAACAGGTGACACTGAGGAAACGTATGTTGCAGAGATGCTCTCCAATTAATGCTTCATTAAAGATGACACTTAAAATTATTATTTGTACCCAACTACATACCATATGTTTTTTTTAAACCAAAGATAATAAGTGAAAGAGTGAAACCAGAAACATTGCTGTTTCTGAGACATTAGATCAGCATATTTATGGAAAAGGACACAAAATGCTGCAGCAGATCAGGCAGAATCCAAGGTTAAATCCAAGGAAGAACCAAACCAGAGAACTCAACAGAGGAGAACAAAAGGGGTTAATTAAGAGGGGGGGAAAGAGCACGAAAGAAAGCTTGCGGGGAATATAAAGACTGACTGTAAAAGCTTCTTTAGATAAAGGAAAAGGTTTGTGAAGACAATGTTGGTCCCTTCTAATCAGAGACAGGTGAATTTATAATAGAAAACAAGGAAATGGCAGAACAGTTAAATTAGTACTTTGGTTCTGTCTGCACTAAGGAAGACACAAACAATCTCCCAGAAATACTAGGGGACCGAGGATCTAGTGGGAAGGAGGAACTGAAGGGAATCCACGTTAGTCAGGAAATTGTGTTAGGTAAACTGTTGGGACTGAAGCAGATACATTCCCTGGGCCTGATGGTCTGCATCCCAGAGTGCTCTAGGAGGTGGCCCTAGAAATCATGGATCATCATTGGTGATCATTTTCCAATGTTCTCTTGACTCTGGATCAGTTCCTGTGGACTGGAGGGTAGCCAATGTAACCCCACTTTTTAGGAAAGGAGGGAGAGAGAAAATGTGGAATTGTAGACCAGTTAGCTTTACATCGGTAGTGGGGAAGATGCGTGAGTCGATTATTAAAGATGTTATAGCAGCGTATTTGGAAAGCAGTGACTTGGATCGGTCAAAGTCAGCATGGATTTACGAAGGGGAATTCATGCTTGACCAATCTTCTGGAATTTTTTTGAGGATGTAACAATTAGAATGGATAAGGAAGAGCCAGTGGATGTGGTGTATCAGGACTTTCAATAACGCCTTTGACAAGGCCCCACACAGGAGATTAGTGTGCAAAATTAGAGCAAATGGTATTGGGGGTAGGGTATTGACATGGATAGAGAACTGGTTGGCAGACAGGAAGCAAAGAGTAGGAATTAAAGGGTAATTTTCAGAATGGCAGGCAGTGACTAGTGGGGTGCCACGAGACCCGGTGCTGGGACCCTAATTATTTATAGAAACATATAACATTTTTAAAGGATTGGACAGGCTAAATGTAGGAAATATATTCCCGATGATTGGGGAGTCTGGAACCAGGAGTCACAGTTTAACAATAAGGGGTAGGCCATTTAGGACTGAGACGAGGAAAAACATTTTCAACCAGAGAGTTGAGAATCTGTGGAATAATTATTGGATAATTATTTACAATATATATTAATGATTTAGATGAGGGAATTAAATGTTACATCTCCAAGTTTGCGGATGACACAAAGCTGAGTGGAAGTGTAAGCTGCAAAGAGGATGCTATGAGGCTGCAGGGTTACTTGGTCAGGTTGGGTGAGTGGGCAGATGCATGGCAAATACAGTATAATGTGTATGAATGTGAGGTTATCCACTTTGGTGGCAAGAACAGGAAAGCAGATTATTATCTGAATACTGTCAGATTAGGAAAAGGGGAGGTGCAACGAGACCTGGTGTGCTTGTCCATCAGTCACTGAAAGTAAGCATGCAGGCACAGCAGGCAGTGACAAAAGCTAATGGCATGTTGGCTTTCATAGGGAGAGGATTTGAGTTTAGGAACAAGAAGGTCCTACTGCAGTTGTACAGGACCCTGGTGAGACGGCACCTGGAGTATTGTGTGCAATTTTGGTCTCCTAATTTCAGGAAGGACATTATTGCTATTGAGGGACTGCAGCGTAGATTCACCAGGTTAATTCCCAGGATGGCGGGTCTGACATATGATGAAAGAATGGGTAGACTTGGCTTGTAATCACTGGAGGTAGACAAAAATGCTGGAGAACTCAGCGGGTGAGGCAGCATCTATGGAGCGAAGGAAACAGGTAACGTTTCGGGTCAAAACCCTTCTTCAGAACCCTTATTCACTGGAATTTAGATGAGAGGGGATCTTATAAAAATTTTAAAGGATTGGACAGGCTAGATGCAGGAAAAATATTCTCGATGTTTGGGGAGTCCAGAACCAGGAGTCACAGTTTAAGAATAAGGGGTAGGCCTGAAATTTAGGAAATTTAGGACTGAAATGAGGAAAAACATTTTCACCTAGAGAGTTGAGAATCTGTGGAATTCTCTGCCACAGAAGGCATTGGAGGCCAATTCACTGGATGTTTTCAAGAGAGAGAGATTTAGCTCTGAGGACTAAAGGAATCAAGAGATATTAAGAAAAAAGCCCTCATTCAGACAAGTGGGAAATTCTCTATTTTCCTCTGACTTGTATGGGTCAGGGAATAAGCCTGTTTTACATCTAAAATTATTAAGGGATTGGACACGCTTGATGCAGGAAACATTCCTGATGTTGGAGGAGTCCAGAACCAGGGACCCCAGTTTAAGAATAAGGGGTAGGCCATTTAGAAATGAGATGAGGAAAATTGTTTTCACACAGTTGTGAATTTGTGGAATTCTCTGCCTCGGCAGGGAGTGGAGGCCGATTCATTGGATGCATTCAAAAGTAAAAGAGCTCTTAGGGCTAGTGGAATCATATCTTAGGGCTAGTGGAATCTATATTTGCTAGTCATAGTAGAGGTAGGAATTTATTTGGCTATGGTTTAGAGTACATATGTAACATAAATCAGATCATCACCTTTAACCATTCTGCCCACCAAAAAAGTAAATAATAAAGTAATGTTTGGCGAAACATTGAGCCAAATCTTGCTGGCTTAATGGACCCTTAAGAAGAGCCAACTGCAGTTTTCCGTTCTCCCTAGCCTTCAATCACAGACTCCAGTGGTCTGGTCTGAACAGTGAATGAGCCTGAAGCACTGCAATGTTGAGGGTCCAACCCTAAGAAATTCATGACAGCCTTTTATAATTGGCAAAGATAGGGAATCGACCTTGGCAGCAGAAACAATTTGTGCATTTTTTAATTTCTTTTCAAGTACCTCAGGTACTCAAAGACGTGAAAACTAAAAATGGAGAAATTTATGAAATAAAAACATATTAAAAGATCTCCATATACTACAAACAAGTTAAAATAATAAAAAATAATGAAGTAGAATAAAATATTTTTGTCTCCTATCCTTTGTTCTACAAATTCTATCAGGAAGTGCAGTAGCAGAGGAAACCAACAGATTCCACTTTCAGATTCTCTTAATAAATTCCAGATTCCAGGTTTGAAAACAAATTCACGGAAGTCCAGGTCTTCCTGCCAATTAAATGGCTGACAGCCACTGATTCCATTTGGAGCTGCCAGCGATAGCCAGCAAGATCTGGCCCAGTATGTGGAACCCACCCCAATGGTAAAAATATGCTGAATTATTTCAATGAATTCAAGCTGCCAGAGGGGGTAGTTGAGGTAGGGACTATCCCAACATTTAAGAAACTGTTAGACAGGTACATGGATAGGACAGGTTATGGACCAAACTCGGGCAGGTGGGACAACTGTAGCTAGGACAAGTTGGCCGGTGTGGTCAGTTTCAGCCAAAGGGCCTGTTTCCACACTGTATCACTCTATCACTCTATGGTTCTAGTTCATGTAAATTGAATGAGAATAAAATATGTGAAATAACAGCAGAAGTAAAAGTGCTGAGAAGTATGTGTCAGTCTGAAGAAGGATTCCGACCCGAAAAGTCACCCATTCTTTTTCTCCAGAGATTCTGCCTGACATACTGAGCTACTCCAGCACTTTGTGTCTACCTTCGGTATAAACTAGCATCTGCAGTTTCTTGATACACAGAACCTTAAGAAAGAATCTTAAGAAAGAAATTAGGAAGGCTAAAAGAAGATATGAGGTTGCTTTGGCAAGAAAGGTGAAAGTAAACCCAAAGGGTTTATACAGCTATATTAATAGCAAAAGGATAACGAGGGATAAAATTGGACCATTAGAGAACCAGAATGGACAGCTATCTGCAGAGCCAAAAGAGATGGGGGAGATATTGAACAATTTATTTTCTTCGGTATTCACCAAGGAGAAGGATATTGAACTCGGTGAGTTAAGGGGAAAAAGTAGAGTAGCTATGGAAACTATGAGATTCAAAGAGGAGGAAGTACTGACACTTTTGAAAAATATAAAAGTGGATAAGTCTCCAGGTCCTGACAGGATATTCCCTAGGACATTGAGGGAATTTAGTGTAGAAATAGCAGGAGCTATGACAGAAATATTTCAAATGTCATTAGAAACGGGAATAGTGCCGGAGGATTGGCGTACTGCGCATGTTGTTCCATTGTTTAAAATGGGTTCAAAGAATAAACCTAGCAATTATAGACCTATTAGTTTGACGTCAGTGGTGGGCAAATTAATGGAAAGGATACTTAGAGATAATATATATAAGCATCTGGATAAACAGGGTCTGATCAGGAACAGTCAACATGGATTTGTGCCTGGAAGGTCATGTTTGACAAACCTTCTTGAATTTTTTGAAGCGGTAACTAGGGAAATTGATGAGGGTAAAGCAGTGGATGTTGTCTATATGGATTTCAGTAAGGCCTTTGACAAGGTTCCCCATGGAAGGTTGGTTAAGAAGGTTCAATCTTTGGGTGTTAATGGCGGAGTAGCAAGATGGATTCAACAGTGGCTGAATGGGAGATGTCAGAGAGTAATGGTGGATGGCTGTTTGTCAGGTTTGAAGCCGGTGACCAGTGGGGTGCCTCAGGGATCTGTGTTGGGTCCACTGTTGTTTGTCATGTACATCAATGATCTGGATGATGGGGTGGAAAATTGGATAAGTAAGTATGCAGATGATACTAAGATAGGTGGTGTTGTGGATAATGAAGTAGATTTTCAAAGTCTACAGAGAGATTTGGGCCATTTGGAAAAGTGGGCTGAAAGATGGCAGATGGAGTTTAATGCTGATAAGTGTGAAGTGCTACATCTTGGCAGGCCAAATGAAAATAGGACGTACATGGTAAATGGTAGGGAATTGAGGAATGCTGTGGAACAGAGGGATCTAGGAATAACTGTGCATAGTTCCCTGAAGGTGGAATCGCATGTAGATAGGGTGGTAAAGAAAGCCTTTGGTGTGCTGGCCTTTATAAATCAGAGCATTGAATATAGGAGTAGGGAAGTAATGTTAAAATTGTACAAGGCATTGGTAAAACCAATTCTGGAGTATGGTGTACAATTTTGATCGCCTAGTTATAGGAAGGATGTCAACAAAATAGAGAGAGTACAGAGGAGATTTACTAGAATGTTGCCAGGGTTCCAGCAACTATGTTACAGAGAAAGGTTGAACAAGTTAGGTCTTTATTCTTTGGAGCGCAGAAGGTTAAGGGGGGACTTGATTGAGGTCTTTAAAGGGATAGACAGAGTTGACGTGGATACGTTTTTCCCATTGAGGGTAGGGAAGATTCAAACAAGAGGGCATGACATGAGAATTAAGGGACAGAGGTTTCGGGGTAACGTGAGGGGGGACTTCTTTACTCAGAGGGTGGTGGCTGTGTGGAATGAGCTTCCAGCAGAAGTGGTGGAGGCAGGATTGATTTTAACATTTAAGAGTAAAGTGGATAGGTATATGGACTTGAAGGGAATGGAGGGGTATGGTCTGAGTGCAGGTAGATGGGACTAGGGGAAAACAAATGGTCGGCACGGACTGGAAGGGCCGAGAGGGCCTGTTTCCGTGCTGTAATTGTTATATGGTTATATGGTTAACCACAGAAGTGCATTGGAGGCCACTTTTCCAGGGTGGAACATAACAAGGATCATATAATTTAACTCATTATTAAACAAGATATTGCATGGCAAATATCACAAAGGTAGAGCGAGACTGACATTCTTGCAGAAATACATTCTGGGATGCTCAAGCATTCTCGAAAATTGAGTAAGAACTCCTTCAGTCTTCCTCCTCTTCTTCACATACCTGGGCCTGCACTTCATCCTCCAGCACCTAGTCCACCAGGGGACCTATGCGAGGATTTTGTTTCTTGATTATAGCTCTGCATTCAACACCATTGTGCCAGAGCTACAACACTCCTAACTTTCTGAGTTGACTGTGCCTGAACTCCTCTGTCGGTGGATCACCAGCTTCCTGAGAGAGAAGAAGCAGCATGTGAGGCTGGAGCTCAATACTCTTAAGGCAGTGAAATTGATTGTAGACTTTAGGCAAGCTCCCCCTCCCCTCACCCCACTCACCATCAACAACACCACAGTCACATCTGTGGAGTCTTTTAAGTTCCTGGGAACCACTGACTGTGGAGTTGATGGTAGCCCCCCACTTAAGGTCCTTGGTGGGGGGGCTACCATGGCGAATCGTCCGATCAGCAGAGAAGGTTATTGGCTGCAACCTTCCCTCCATTGACAAACTGTACACTGCAAGGGTCAGGAAGCGAGTGGGTAAGATCATCTCTGACCCCTCTCACCCTGGCCACAAACTCTTTGAATCACTTCCCTCTGGAAGGCGACTCCGGACTGTCAAAGCAGCCACAGCCAGACAAAAAAACAGCTTTATTTACCACGAGTAGTAGCTCTACTCAATAACCAAAAATCTGTAGCCTCCTTTTGCTCTGGTATTTTATTTAATTCACATGTTTAATCTATAATGTTTTATTATTAATGTTTAATGTTTTATGTGTCATTCCTAACTGTCACTGTATGTCATGTTGTCACTTGTAGGCGGAGCACCAAGGCAAATTCCTTGTATGCGAATACTTGGCCAATAAACTTATTCATTCATTCATTCGTTCATTCAGATTGGAAAAGTTACAATGACAGGGATGGCACGGTGGTGCAGTGCTGGAGTGGCTGCCTCACATGCCAAAGACCGGGTTCAATTCTGACTACGGGTGCTGTCTGTACGGAGTTTATACATTCTCCCCGTGACCTGCGTGGGTTTTCTCTGGGATCTCCAGATTCCTCCCACACTCCAATGGCGTACAGGTATGTAGGTTAATTGGCTTGGTAATTGTAAATTGTCCCTTTGCAAACCAACTTCCTTTCTATTGACTCCATTTAAACCTCACGCTGCCTCGGCAAGGCCAGCAGTATAATCAAGGAAGAGCTATCCCCTGGCCACTCCCTGTTCTCACCTCCCCATCAGGCAAAAGGTATAGAAGTGTGAAAACGCACACCTCTAGGTCGAGGGACAGTTTCTTACCAGCTGTTATCAGGCAACTGAATCATCCTACCACGACCAGAGAGCAGTGCTGAACTACTATCTACCTCTTTGGTGACCCTCGGATTTTCCTTGATCGGACTTTGGCTGGCGTTACCTTGCACTAAATGCTATTCACTTATCATGTATCTATACAGTGTAAATGGATTGCTTGTAATCATGTATAATCTTTCTGCTGACTGGACAGCACGCAACTTTCACTGTACTGTACATGTGACAATAAACTAAACTGAACTGAACTGAACTTATGTACCTCCAATGTTATGACAAAACCTCTGCCACAATAAATCTCAACACCGGTGACCCACAAGGCTGTATTCTCAGCCCCTTACTATGCTCCCTATACACTCATGTGAATGTGGCAAAATTCTGCTTTAATTCCATTGATAAACTTGCACAAACATAGTGGGCTAGATTGCACCCAATGACAAGAGGGAATACAGGAAGGAGGTAGAGAGCAGAGTAACATTGTGTCAAGAAAACCATTCCCTCAACATTAGTAAACTGGAGGAGCTGTTCATCGACTTCAGGAAGCTGTGTGGAGTTCACATCCCTGTCTATATTTTACTTCGGAGTCACGTGAGTGACTTCGTGAAGACCCCGCCAGCACGCATGCGCCACATATCGTCGCGCGCATTTGCCTCGACACGCTGGGGGTGGGGGGGGGGATGCCCTCTCTCCACCAGCTCCTTCAAAAGGCCGTCAGGTAAGTTTACTAACCTTACTTCCAACAGGATGGACAAAGGAAAACGGAAGGCGACGCTCTCCAGGAGCCGCGGGGCATCGACAAGCCAGCAGCCTTTGTCACCGGAGCTGCGAGCACCACCGGCAGCATCGGGACGGTCGGGGGTAAGAGTGCGGAAGTCGGGCGCTCCCATTGCTCCCGCGCCCGACTTATCACCTGAATGGCTTACCGCACCGGAGCTGGATCCTGCCGACCCAGACTTCGTGCCCCCATCCCCCAGGAAGCGGGGGAGCAGACAGGTACGTGGACAGGAGCTTTGCTCGTCGCCAGCGGCCTTACCCCGAGTTGCAGTAGACCCATGGGGACCGGGCCGGGGAAGGGCAGTCTGGCAGGATTACTGCTGCGTCGTGCAGCCCTGCAGGAGCAGGTGCTGCCAGCATAACACCTCGTCAGGCTGCGGTCAAGGGCGTTGGTGGCAGCAGTAGACGGTCGGTTAGCTTAGCTCTGGCAGCTGCCGACCATGCACCTCCACGCAGAACATTGGGCGACAGTGGAGGTAAGCCTGCACGGACTCCGGGGAGCCAGGTTCCGGGGTCCGGCGCCGATCCAAATCACCTGCCTTCCTACCAGGCAGGTGGGCCGCCCCAGTCTGCTCGAAGGCAGACTAGCGGAGAATCCGTGCGGGAGTCGTATGAGCCTACAGGGGCAGTAGGCCATGAAGACCTGCCATCGGACCCTAGTCTGCATCTTACGGAGGTGTGGTCCGATGGTGGAAGCCCCAGAGAATTTGCAGGGCCTGGGGAAGTCAGCTTGTCCGCTGCGAGTAGCAGGGATGGTCGCATTAAGCGGTTGGAGCACTTGGTGGAGCAACTCCTCCAGCGGGACAGGGACCGGGATGAACGGGACTCGCGGGCCTCTACTAGCCACGCCAGGAGCCCACTCAGCCTCTAGTCTTCCCCAGACAGGAGTGCCAGCAGTTGCCCGGCCGCTGCTTTCGAAGACGACCCGGGACTGCCGGAGACCGCAGAGCCGGAGCACGATGAGGACATGCTGGACGTGGTGGGCAAATTTGCCACGGCCACACACACTGGGGAACCCCTGCACCACAAACTGGCGGGCACCATTAATTACCTGACCACTCACCAACTTCAGGGTCAGGTACTTAATGAGACCATGGAGAAAATCAAACCACCTGAGAACTGCATCAATCTCAGTGTTCCTGCGGTCAATGCCCAGATCTGGGGACACTTGAGCACGACCACCAAGATGCAGGACGTCCGTCTCCAGCGCATCCTGAAGCTCCTCTCGACGGGCATTACGGCGTATGCCAGGACCCTCGATGGCGACAATGCGTCCAGCGAGCAGCAGGATGCCCTGGCAATTCTATGCAACACCCAGTTCGAAATAAACTGCCTGCGCAAGAGCTCCATTAAGCCCACTCTCAACCCGAAATTTGTGGGGTTGTGCTGTCCCTCCACCGCTCCACCACCTCATCAACTGTTTGGAACAGATCTCTCCAAACATAGAAACATAGAAACATAGAAATTAGGTGCAGGAGCAGGCCATTCGGCCCTTCGAGCCTGCACCGCCATTCATTATGATCATGGCTGATCATCCAACTCAGTATCCCGTACCTGCCTTCTCTCCATACCCCCTGATCCCTTCAGCCACAAGGGCCACATTCAACTCCCTCTTAAATATGGCCAACGAACTGGCCTCAACTACCTTCTGTGGCAGAGAATTCCACAGATTCACCACTCTCTGTGTGAAAAACGATTTTCTCATCTCGGTCCTAAAAGACTTCCCCCTTATCCTTAAACTGTGACCCCTTGTCCTGGATTTCCCCAACATCGGGAACAATCTTCCTGCATCTAGCCTGTCCAACCCCTTAAGAATTTTGTAAGTCTCTATGAGATCACCCCTCAATCTTCTAAATTCCAGCGAGTACAAGCCAAGTCTATCCAGTCTTTCTTCATATGGGAGTCGTGCCATCCCAGGAATCAGTCTGGTGAACCTTCTCTGTACTCCCTCTATGGCAAGAATGTCTTTCCTCAGATTAGGAGACCAAAACTGTACGCAGTACTCCAGGTGTGGCATCACCAAGACCCTGTACAACTGCAGTAGAACCTCTCTGCTCTTGTACTCAAATCCTTTTGCTATGAATGCCAACATACCATTCGCTTTCTTCACAGCCTGCTGCACCTGCATGCCTACTTTCAATGACTGGTGTACCATGGCACCCAGGTCTCGCTGCATCTCCCCTTTTCCTAATCGGTCACCATTCAAATAATAGTCTACCTTCCTGTTTTTGCCACCAAAGTGGATAACCTCACATTTATGCACATTATACTGCATCTGCCATGCATTTGCCCACTCACCCAGTCTATCCAAGTCATCCTGCAGCCTCCTAGCATCCTCCTCACAGCTAACACTGCCTCCCAGCTTCGTGTCATCCGCAAACTTCGAGATGTTGCATTTAACTCCCTCGTCCAAATCATTAATGTATATTGTAAATAACTGGGGTCCCAGCACTGAGCCTTGCGGCACCCCACTAGTCACTGTCTGCCATCCTGAAAAGGACCCGTTCACTCCTACTCTTTGCTTCCTGTCTGCCAGCCAGTTCTCTATCCACATCAATACTGAACCACCAATACCATGTGCTTCAAGTTTGTATACCAATCTCTTGTGTGAGACCTTGTCGAAAGCCTTCTGAAAGTCCAGATACAACACATCCACTGCTTCTCCCTTATCCACTCTACTAGTTACATCCTCAAAAAATTCAATAAGATTCGTCAGACATGATTTACCCTTCGTAAATCCATGCTGACTTTGTCCAATGATTTCACCACTTTCCAAATGCGCTGCTATCCCATCTTTAATAATTGACTCTAGCAGTTTCCCCACTACCGATGTTAGACTAACTGGTCTGTAATTCCCCGTTTTCTCTCTCCCTCACTTTTTAAAAAGTGGGGTTACATTAGCTACCCTCCAATCCTCAGGAACTACTCCAGAATCTATAGAGTTTTGAAAAATTATCACTAAGGCATCTGCTATTTCTGGGGCTACTTCTTTAAGTACCCTGGGATGCAGCCTATCTGGCCCTGGGGATTTATCGGCCTTTAATCCATTCAATTTACCCAACACCACTTTCCGGCTAACCTGGATTTCACTCGTTTCCTCCATCTCATCTGACCCGCGATCCCCTGCTATTTCCGGCAAATTATTTATGTCTTCCTTAGTGAAGACAGAACTAAAGTAGTTATTCAATTGATCTGCCATGTCCTTGTTCCCCATGATCAATTCACTCGTTTCTAACTGCAAGGGACCTACATTTGTTTTAACTAATCTTTTGCGCTTCACACATCGATAAAAACTTTTGCAGTCAGTTTTTATGTTTCCTGCCAGTTTTCTTTCAAACTCCATTTTCCCTTTTCTAATTAAGCCCTTTGTCCTCCTCTGTTGGTCTCTGAATTTCTCCCAGTCCCCTGGTAGGCTGCTTTTTCTGGCTAATTTGTACGCTTCATCTTTTTCTTTGATACTATCCCTGATTTCCCTCGTTATCCACGGATGTGCCACCTTCCCTGATTTATTATTTTGCCATACTGGGATGAACAATTGTTGTAGTTCATCCATGCAGTCTTTAAATGCCTTCCATTGCATATCCACCGTCCACCCTTCAAGAATCAATTGCCAGTCCATCTTGGCCAATTCACGTCTCATACCCTCAAAGTTACCTTTCTTTAAGTTCAGGACACGTGTTTCTGAATTAACAATGTCACTCTCCATCCTAATGAAGAACTCAACCATATTATGGTCACTCTTGCCCAAGGGGCCACACACATCAAGACTGCTAACTAACCCTTCCTCATTACTCGATATCCAGTCTAGAATAGCCTGCTCTCTCGTTGGTTCCTCCACATGTTGGTTTAGAAAACTATCCCGCATACATTCCAAGAAATCCTCTTCCTCAGCACCCCTGCCAATTTGATTCACCCAATCTATATGTAGATTGAAGTCACCCATTATAACGGTTTTACCTTCGTTGCACGCATTTCTAATTTCCTGTTTGATGTCATCCCCAACTCCACTACTACTGTTAGGTGGCCTGTACACAACACCCACTAGCGTTTTCTGCCCCTTGGTGTTTCGCAGCTCCACCCATATCGATTCCACATCCTCCAAGCTAATGTCATTCCTTTCTATTGCGTTAATCTTCTCTCTAACCAGCAACGCTACCCCACCTCCTTTTCCTCTCTGTCTATCCTTCCTGAATATTGAATATTCCTGGATGTTCAGCTCCCAGCCTTGGTCACCCTGGAACCATGTCTCCGTGATCCCAACTATATCATAATTATTAATAGCTATCTGCACATTCAACTCATCCACCTTATTACGAATGCTCCTCGCATTGAGACACAAAGCCTTCAGGCTTGTTTTTACAACACTCTTGGCCCTTTTACAATTATGTTGAAAAGTGGCCTTTTTAGATTTTTGCTCTGGATTTGTTTTCCTGCCACTTTTCACCTCGCTACCTATTGCTCCTATCCTCATTTTACACCCCTTTGTCTCTGCTCACACATTTAAGAAACCCTCCACTTCTTATTCTCCGTTTGTTATTTTTATCTTCTTTCCTTCCAACGTGTTGCGTCTGACTGCTTCTCTTCTCTGCCTCCTGCCTCACAAACGGACTACTTGCCTTCTCTATTTGAGTCCCTCCCCCCAACCGATCTAGTTTAAAGTCTCCCCAGGAGCCTTTGCAAATCTCCCCGCACAAGTCAAAGAACTCGACGAGGAGGCCAAGACTGTGGGCCTTATGAAACCTCCTCCGACTAAACCCCACCCATATCACCGTCAACAACCACACACTACTTGGAAGCCGCGCCAGCCGGATAGGACACCAAGGACCTATCCCCCTCCACTTCCCCAACCACAGCGGCCTTTTTTAGGGCAAGGCCTACAGCGGCCCGCATGGAAGATGTGGCCGCCATCCCGACAACCACCGCAACATCCACCCAAAATGCCATACGCCAGGACCCGTCGTTAACCATGGAGGTAAGGGGGTTTGGTTCCTCTCAGGCAGTAGCATCTCTTCCTGCACAAATTGGGGGACGGTTGCGGGCATTTAGGGGAGCTTGGGACACTATCACCACTGACGCATTCATTCTACAAAGTGTTCAAGGTTATGTCATAGAATTCATTGATGGTCAACTTCCCCCTACCCAGCATGCACCTCATCGAAAATTTACACTCTCTCAAAATGAGATTGAGGCAGGACATGCTGAAATCTTACAGCTCGCAGCCAAAGGGGTGATTGGCAAAACAACGCACAAACCCCTTGAATTTGTGTCCAACATCTTCACCAAAACCAAAAAAGATGGGGGATGTCGGATTATCATAGACCTAACTGAGTTGAACACTTTTGTACAATATACCCACTTTCAAATGGATACCTTCGAAACAGCTAAGCAGATGCTTTACCCGGGGTACTTTATGGCCTGTATCGATTTAAAAGATGCATCCTATACAGTGCCCATCACTGAATTGCACAGAAAGTTTCTGAAATTTGTCTGGAAGGAACAGTTGTGGGAATACAAAGCATTACCTAATGGGCTCACCACAGCCCCCAGACTATTTACCAAATTAGTGAAACCTATATTGGCCCTCCTCCGACAACAAAATTATATCGTCATGGCATATTTAGATGATATTCTTATCGTGGGTCAGACCCTCCAATTGGCTACACTGGCAGTTACGGCGACTAAATCTTTATTCGAAAAGCTAGGGTTTGTAACTCATCCAGACAAATCAAAACTGCACCCCTCTCAAATTATGGATTACCTGGGTTTCACCCTTGACACAACCTTAATGATGATCACTATCCCAACCAACAAGCTATCGCTATAAAAGAAGCGTGCCACAGCCTTGCTTGCGCCAGGGTTCCGACCATCCGGCAAACGGCAAAGGTGATTGGGCAGCTAGTAGCTACATTCTCAGCTGCGCAATTCGGCCCATTACATTACCAAAATTTACAAAGAACAAAGATCGCAGCATTAAAAGCAAATGCTGGGCACTTTGATCACCAATCCGCTTACCACCAAAGGCTAGAGCTGAGCTACAATGGTGGATTGACAATATTAGCGAGTGTCACAGACCCATCATTGTTAGCAACCCATCCGTCGTGCTACAGACTGACTCAAGCGCACAAGGCTGGGGTGCAACTGACACCATGTCCAGTTGTGGTGGCAGATGGGACTCTCATGAGTCTACCCTCCTCCAGTCACAAGGGATAAATTATCTGGAGATGTTAGGGGCTTTCCATGGACAACGGGCTTACTGTACTAACTCACGGGACTTACATGTCCGCCTCCAAATAGATAACACAACGGTGGTGGCTTATATCAATCATATGGGTGGTATCAGGTCGCTATCTTGTGATGAATTGGCAAACACAATTTGGCACTGGTGCATCGAGAGAAATATTTGGATTACAGCGACCTATTTGCCAGGGAAGCTTAATACAGTGGCGGACACCAGGTCACGAGTGTTCAATGACAACATCAAGTGGATGTTGAACCCCCAAATTATTGCTGACACTATAGCTCACCATGGGACACCAGATATTGACCTCTTTGCGTCCAGGTTGAACCATCAGATACCAACGTATGTGTCTTGGGAACCAGACCCTGGGGCAATAGCAATGGATGCGTTTTCTATCCATTGGGGGAAATGGTTTTGCTACGCATTTCCCCCATTTTGCCTCATCAGTCGGGTATTGCAGAAAATTAAACTGGATTCTGCAACTGGCATATTGATCATTCCCGACTGGCCTACACAGCCATGGAACCCGATGGTCCTTAAAATCTTGAAACATCCATGGCTTCCGATTGGGAAACACCCCAAATTAATTACTCACCCCATTACGGGGGACAGTCACCCATGCCATGGTCACCTAAACTTGTTGGCCTGCAGGTTCTAAAAAGACCGCTCGTCAAGGCCGGCATCTCACCACGAGCCATGAATTCATCTCAGCATCATGCCGAGTATCAACCCGGAGGCAGTACCTCACACAGATCAGGTTGTGGGAGGCATTCTGCTCTCGTACCAACACGACTTCCAACTCGGCAACAATCCCTGATGTCCTGGAATACCTAGCGGGCCTTCATTTCGATGCTGGCCTTAACTACAGTGCCATCAACAGTGCCAGGAGTGCACTGTCCTCATACCTGGACATAGGTATAGGCTCCAACCACCTGGTGTCTAAATTCATGAGGGGAGTGTTTAACACCAACCCTCCACGGCCCAGATACAACTTCACCTGGGATGTAGGGATCATTCTGACCCTACTGAGGAGCTGGTCTCCTATGACCGAGTTACCACTCAAACAGCTCACCCTCAAAGTGGTGATGCTGATGGCACTGACTACAGCTCAATGAGTCCAGGCATTATAAAAGCTGCGGCTGGATAGCATGGTCTCCACCCCTACACAGGTGATTTTCTTTGTCCAGGACTTATTGAAGCAGCACAGGCCTGGGGCTCATGGGCTGCAGTTGGAGTTTTGGACGTACCCTACTGATGCCACCCTCTGCATAGTCACCCATCTCCACCTCTGCATCTGCATTACACGAACCATCAGGAAGATGGAGCAGGGGCTCCTCATCAGCCACAAACCTCCGCATCACCGGGTGACTGTGCAGACTATCGCCAGGTGGCTCAGGGCGGTGTTGGGTGTAGCAGGAGTCGCTACTAACATTTTTAAATCTCACTCTACTAGGGCTGCATCCACATCAGCGGCGAGGGCCATGGAGGTGCCCATGGACCACATCCTCGCCACCGCGGGCTGGGCTAGTGAAGCAACCTTCCAAAGGTTCTATAACAAACCACTGGTCGCCCCCACAACATTCGCAGAAGCTGTGCTGGGAGCCGCTCAGTGAATGTTTGTCCCCGAGTTAGGGGTTATTTGTTTATTATTATTTGTGTAATAAATATGCATTATTTTTCAGCCTGTTCCGACTGAACTGCATTAACAGCCTTCCTCCATCAGGATTGCGGCAGTGTGATAGCATGGACGTTGTCCAGGGCGTGAAATCACAGAGCTTTGAAATCTTCACAGCCACTCACGTGACTCCGAAGTAAAATAGTAAGATTAAACGAGAACTTACCAAGTTCGAAGGTTGATCTTTATTTTATGAGGAGTCGCGGTGAGGGATTTCGTGCCCTGCGCTCCCACCCTCTATCATAAGGTCAACTGGTATGTTCTACGTTCTTCATCTTACTATTTTCAGTCATGGTGCGTTCTGTGATTCCACACCGCTGCTTTGAAGGATGTCGCGCATGCGTGCTGGCGGGGTCCTCACGAAATCCCTCACCGCAACTCCTCATAAAATAAAGATCAACCTTCGAACTTGGTAAGTTTTCGTTTAATCTTACTATTAATGGTGCTGAAGGAGAGATGGTCGAGAGCTTTAACCAGCTCGCACCCACCCTCCTACCACTACCATTGACTCCATTTACACTTCATGCTGCCTCAGGGAAGCAGTCAATGTAATCAAGGACCATTCACATTCTGGTCATTCCCTCTTTTTGCCTCTCCCAGTGAGTAGAAGGTATAAAATGGCATGTTGGCCTTCACAACAAGAGGAGTTGTATATAGGAGCAAAGAGGTCCTTCTGCAGTTGTACAGGGCCCTAGTGTGACCAAGCCTGGAGTATTGTGTACAGTTTTGGTCTCCAAATTTAAGGAAGGACATTCCTGCCATTGAGGGAGTGGAGCGTAGGTTCACAAGGTTAATTCCCGGGATGGCGGGACTATCATATGTTGAAAGAATGGAGCGACTGGGCTTGTATACACTGGAATTTGGAAGGATGTGAGGGGTTCCTATTGAAACGTATAAGATTATTAAGGAATTGGACACGTTAGAGCCAGGAAACATGTTCCCGATGTTCGGGGAGTCCAGAACCATGGGCCACAGTTTAAGAATAAGGGGTAGGCCATTTAGAACGAAGATCAGGAAAAACGTTTTCACCCAGAGAGTTGTGAATCTGAGGAATTCTCTGACTCATAAGGGAGTGGAGGCCGATTCTCTGGATGCTTTCAAGAGAGAGTTAGATAGGGCTCCAAAGATAGCGGAGTTAAGGGATATAGGGAGAAGGCAGGAACGAGGTACTGAATGTGGATGATCAGCCATGATCACAGTGAATAGCGGTGCTGGCACTAAGGGCCGAATGGCCTACTCCTGCACCTAGTGTCTATTGTTTATTGTCCAAAATCTTGAAAACACACACCATAAGATTCAGAACCAGCTTCATTCCTGCTGTTATCAGACACTCATATGCTAAGGATGAATTCCTCATCTTCCAATCTATATTGTTGAAGTGCTTGCACGATTTGTATCTGTACTTTCTCTCTAGCTGTAACACCATGTTCTGCATTCTGTTTCTTTTTCTCTCTTGCATCACCTTAATGTACGGCATGGTTTGCCTGCATAGCACACAAACAACGTTTTTTTACTGTTTCCTGTTACACGTGATAATAATAAACCAATGAAACCAATGAAACCAATGAAACCGTTGCTATGTTGGACCTCACGAGCTGCTGCCTGAAACCATCATTAACTTCGTCAAGACTTGAATTGGTTCGAGCTTTGCTCTTCTTTCAAGTCTCATCTGTATTAGTCATGAATGAGTAAGGGACAGGAGAATATTTAAAATTTATTTTTTACCTACTCATTCTAGTTCCAAAGACTTGCCTGCAGGGCTCATCCTCTCAACCAGACTAAATTGTGAAGAAAATGAACAGTTGGTACCAAGAGTTCTTTATTATAATTAAAATAAAAAACATTGCTTGCAATTCTTTACACTCATTTGGCCCCTAAACTTGGATCAAAATTACTTTCACACTATCAGCAGAGAAACAAAGTCAAGGTAGATTTTGGAAACCTGAAATTAAAACAGAAAATGCTAAAAGGATTTTAGGGAGAAACAACATAATTCTATTTTACATAAATAATATGTCATCAAAACAGCAGTTCTGGCCAGAAGGAACAAGGAACTTGTACAGTAACATCTGTTCATTTCTCAAGCCTGCAATCTCTGTTTGTACAATACTTCAATCATAGAGGGGATTACAGTATCAACCTGAGCAGTAAAATATATCATAGATAGAAGTAGTCTGCATTTACTCTGCACTACCCTAACCTCAAATATCTCACTGGGATTCTAAACTGAGCTTGCTTAAAATGAAAAACAGCAGTCTGAGATGGCAGATGCACAGTGCAGCCATTGTGGATACAATGCACTCTGTGCTTAGCTCAAACATATTTTCATGAGTGCGCCATTGTTTACGGCCAATAATTTTGTTTGCTGCCTGAAAGATATAAATGGTTGGTTGGTCTCACAATCAAAATACCTCTTTCACCATATTTAACTCAGAAAGAAGTGAAGAGGTCAGAGAATGGAGACTGTGGTGTAAGTCGTTAAGTGTCTTTGTCTCCATGCTGAATGGGAGCCATAATCGGCTGATCATATTTTACTCGGTCCTCAAAGTTCTTTGATTTTGTTTTATCGTGCATACCATAATAAAAAGAATTATAGGCTGAAATATTATTAAAATATTCTATTCTAATCTCAAAGGTGATGAACACAATATAAGAAGGAGCCTCCAGTAAAATTAGATTCAGCTTCAATTAATTACTTATCATGGGTTTTGTAGTTTTCGTTTAGTTTAGAGATACAACATGGAAACAGGCCCTTCGGCCTACAGAGTCCATGCCGATCAGCGATCCTCGCATATTAACATTATCCTACACACACTTGGGACAATTTACACATACACCAATTAACCTACATACCTGTGTAGGAAAGAACTGCAGATGCTGATTTAAATCGAAGGTAGACACAGAATGCTGGAGTAACTCAGTGGGACAGGCAGCATCTCTGGAGAGAAGGAATGGGTGACGTTTCTGGCCGAGACCCTTCTGAAATGGTTACTCCAGCATTTTATGTCTACCTTCAACCTACACACCTGTACGAATTTGGAGTGTGGGAGGAAACTGAAGTCTGCTCACCCACCACACCACCTCCAGGTCCCTCAGATCGGCCGACTTGGGGTTACTGAACATCCCGCGGTCTAGGCATAAGCTCAGGGGCGACCAAACCTTTGCGGTTGCAGCTCCTAGACTGTGGAACAACATCCCTCTTCCCATCAGAACTGCCCCCTCCATCGACTCTTTTAAGTCCAGACTTAAAACTCATCTTTACTCTCAAGCCTTTCTTGACGTCCTCTGAGGGAGGGCTATATGTATGTATTTATATACCTACTTCATCTATAAACCACTGTTGTATAACGTTAGTACCTCCACCAATGTAAACCACTTTGGTCAACGAATGTTGTTTTTTAAATGTGCTATAGAAATAAAAATGACTCGACGACTTGAAGATCTCGGGGAAAGCCAATGCAGCCCCTCTGAGAGAACGTACAAAGTCTGTACAGACAGCACCCGTAGTCGGAATCGAACCTGGGTCTCCAGCGCTGTAAGGCAGCAAATCTACCGCTGTACCACTGTACTGCCCTATGTACATATAAAAGATAATAATTGCCCAATTAGTCAATAATGAAACTCCAAAACATAACCAATTAATGAAAAATAGAGCTGGAAGTTCGACAACAAAAAGTTTATGATGAGGCTAGTTGAGTGACTGGACTCGCTTAGGCTATTATCTGAAGTTATGAGTTTTGAATCTTATCATCACAGCAGCTAAGAAATTTAAAATTCAAGTAAAGAATTTAATTCGGTTTAGGTTTATTATTATCATGTGCACCAAGGTACAGTGAAAAAGTTTATTTTGCATGCTATCCCATCAAAACATATAGGATTTTGGTTAGGCCGCATTTGGGTTATTGTGTCCAATTCTGGTCACCACGTTACAGGAAGGATACGGAGGCTTCAGAAAGGATGCAGAGGAGGTTTGCCAGAATTATGACTAATTTAAAGGGTATTAGCTACAGAGAAAGTTGTACACGCTGGGATTGTTTTCTCTGCAACGTCAGAGGTTTTGCGGGGACCTGATAGAAGAATATAAAGTTATGACAGGTATGGATAGGGTACACAGTCAGAACATATTTTCCCAGTAGGGAAAAAATAAATTAAAAAAAATACTAGCTTTAAGATGAGATGGACAATGTTTAAGGAGATGTGCAGGGCAAGGTTTTTGCACAGAAGATGGTGAGTGCCTAGAATGTACTACCAGGTTTGGTGGTCAAGGAAGATACAATAGTGGCATTTAATAGACTTTTGGACAGGCATATGGACATACAAGGAATGCGGCGGTATGTATTAGTTATTAGGTGGATAAGAGATGGTCATAGCATCATGTTCGGCACACACATTGTGGGCCGAAGGGCTTGTTCGTGTGCTGAACTGTTCTATGTTCCATGCTCTAAAACGATACACAAATACAATCAAGCCAAATCCAGAAAACACTTGCTGAAGTCCCAACCCCAATACAACATTTCACTCTCTTAACAGCATCCAAAATACAACATGAAAGTGAAATAATGTCACAGCTGGAGGTTCAATGTGGAGAGGATGTTGGCACTAGTGGGAGAGTCTAGGACCAGAGGTCATAGCCTCAGAATTAAAGGACGTTCGTTTAAGGAGGAGATGATGAGGAATTTATTTCATTCAAGGGTGGTGAATCTGTGGAATTCATTGCCACAGAAGGCTGTGGAGGCCAAGTCAATGGATAGTTTTAAGGCTAGATAGATAGATTCTTGATTAGTGCAGGTGTACAGATGAAGGCAGGAGAATGGGGAGAGATAGATCAGTCATGATTGAATGGCGGAATAGACTTGATGGGCCAAATGGCATAATTCAGCTCCTATCAGTTATGAAGTTAACAAATCACTGAACATAGAATTTCCTGACATCCTGCACAAATTTACCTTTTACCAATTTTTAATTGGGTAAAATTCTATCAGAGATATGCATTATATTTGGCTACATTAGTCAAATACATACATTGGACTTCACTTCTGAAATGTAGTCGCAGGTACACTACTAATTGAGCAGCGGCCTTCCAGCTTCAGTGAGTTGGATATGATCCTGATCTCCAGTGCCGTCTGTGTGGAGTTTGCATGTTCTCCCTGTGACTGCGTGAATGTTCTCCAGGTGCTCCAGCTTCCTCACACATCCAAAGGTATCTGAATCAATAGATTAATTGACCACTGTAAATTGAGCCTTGCATTGATGTGAATGGTAGAATCTGCGGGGAGTTGATGGGAATGTGGGGATAATTAAATGAAAACAGGATCGGATTAATGTAAATGATTGATGTTTAGTGCGGAAGAGCCTTTATGATTATTAAAGTCAATGAAGCCAAATTTTGGAAACATTGTTCAACATTCTGCTTTTAATAGATGCCACCAAAGATGTGTTTCTGTTTCTTTACACTTGTCTCATTTAATGAAAGTAATATTACAGTTTTAAAATTTGAGTCTCCTAAATATGACACTGTACATAGGCTGTGATTACAATTCCAGTCTGCCTAGCCCAAATATTTGCAGTCTGTCATTGTAACTCATACTTATGACACCAGGGATCAATCTTCTGTGCATTATATCTAGTGGTTGAATGCTCCCCTTGTGTTTGAAGGACCAGAATGAAGGGGCACTAAAGATGTGATCTGACACGACCATTGTTAAGTTTAATCATAACCTCATTTGACTTGCACTCTCCTGTTTTGCTTGTGTACTTAACATGCTTGTGCTTTAGTTGATTACCACTCTACTTTGTTTGGACATGTTTTGTGTTGTTAAAACTTCTGGATCCCTTTTTCCTTTATTATTTGCAATGTCAGTACCACTGACACGATGTAGGTATTCTGAATACTGATAATTTACCTTTCCTCTAAGCCATAATTTACATTTGTATGCAATGTTTCATCCACACGCAACATGTGTTTCTGGAATACAGCTGTATTTTCCAATTATACTGTCTCTTCCACTTCAGGATGATTTGCATATTTTTGCAACGTCTTTCTGAAAGCAGATCAGCTTTGAATTGCAAACATTGTTGAATCCTGAGCAAGTCATACAATAGACAGTAGGTGCAGGAGTAGGCCATTCGGCCCTTGGAGCCAGCACCGCCATTCAATGTGATCATGGCTGATCATCCCCAATCAGTACCCCAGTACATGGCTGATCATCCCCAACCTGCCTTCTCCCGATATCCCCTGACTCCGCTATCTTTAAGAGCCCTGTCTAGCTCTCTCATGAAAGTATCCAGAGAAGCGGCGTCCACCGGACTCCGAGGCAGAGAATTCCACAGACTCATAACTCTCTGTGAGAAAAAGTGTTTCCTCGTCTCCGTTCTAAATGGCTTACCTCTTATTCTTAAACTGTTGCCCTGGTTCTGGACTCCCCTAACATTGGGAACAGGTTTCCGGACTCGAGCGTGTCTAAACCCTTAACAAACTTATATGTTTCAAAAAGATCCCATCTCATCCTTCTAAATTCCAGAGTGTACAAACTCAGCTGCTCCATTCTCTCAGCATATGACAGTCCCGCCATCCCGGGAATTAACCTTGTAAACCTACGCTGCACTCTCTCAATAGCAAGAATGTCCTTCCTCAAATTATGGGACCAAAGCTGCACACAATACTCCAGGTGTGGTCTCACTAGGGCCCTGTACAACTGCAGAAGGACCTCTTTGCTCCTATACATGTGGCGGCGCTGCCTGGCAGCTGTGGCTCACCTGCAGTCCGTCTGTTTTTTAAATTTTATTGTTGTCTTCTTGTGTCTGTTTTAGTGAAAATTTTGGTTTATTAGGTTGTGTATGTGTAGGGGGGGGGGGGGGGGAGAAACAGGGTTTTAGTCTCTCCCTTCGGGGGCGATGCAACTTTTCTTGTTGTGTCCCCCGCCACCGTCTCTGTCTGTGCTGAGGCCTAATGGCGGAGCTGGCGGCCTCGGAGCTATGGCGGCCTTCCAGCTTCCAGCAGCGGCGGCGGCCCGGCTTCAGAGCTGCGGTGCTTCAGCGGCGACCCGGCTTCAGAGCTGCGGTGCTCCAGCGGCGACACGGCTTCAGAGCTGCGGTGCTCCAGCGGCGACCCGGCTTCAGAGCTGCGGTGCTCCAGCGGCGACCCGGCTTCAGAGCTGCGGTGCTCCAGCGGCGACCCGGCTTCAGAGCTGCGGTGCTCCAGCGGCGACCCGGCTTCAGAGCTGCGGTGCTCCAGCGGCGACCCGGCTTCAGAGCTGCGGTGCTCCAGCGGCGACCCGGCTTCAGAGCTGCGGTGCTTCAGCGGCGTTCCAGCGGCGACCCGGCTTCAGAGCTGCGGGGGGTGCTTCAGCGACGACCTGGCTTCAGAGCTGCAGTGCTCCAGCGGCGACCCAGAGAGCTGTGGCAGTGTTCCTGCGTTCCGGTGACGGTGGTGGCGGCAGCCCGGTTTCGGAGGCTCGGCCGCGGGCCTCGTGGACGATAACATCAGAGGCCTGGATCACCTCAGCGCAGAGGGAGAACAAGGAGGGAAGAAGACAAAGACTTAAAGACTCAAAGTGACTTAATCCACATTAAACTTTACATCTGCCATGCATCTGCCTGCACTCCCCCAACCTGTCCAAGTCACCCCTCACATGCCATCCTCCCACAACCTGTTCACACTGCCACCCAGCTTTGTCATATGCAAATTTGCTAATGTTACTTTGAATCCCTTCATCCAAATCATTGATGTATATTGTAAATAGCTGCGGTCCCAGAACCCAGCCTTGCGGTACCCCACTAGTCACTGCCTGCCACTCTGAAAGGGACCTGTTAATCCCTACTCTTTGTTTCCTATCAGCCAACCAATTTTCTATCCATGTCAGCACTCTACCTCCAATACCATGTGCCCTAATTTTGCCCACTAATCTCGTATGTGGGACCTTATCAAATGCTTCCTGAAAGTCAGGGAAAAACTACATCCACTGGCTCTCCCTCGTCCATTTTCCCAGTTACATCGTCAAAAACTCCAGAAGATTAGTCAAGCATATTTCCCCTTTGTAAAACATGCTGACTCAGACCGATCCTGTTACTGCTATCCAAATGTGTGGCTATTTCATCTTTTATAATTGATTCCACCATCTTCTCCACCACCGATGTCAGGCTAACTGGTCTATAATTCCCTGCCGTCTCTCTCCTGCCTTTCTTAAAAAGTGGTATAACATTAGCTACCCTCCAATCCACAGGAACTGATCCTGAGTCTATAGAACATTGGAAAATTATCACCAATGCATCCATGGTTTCTAGAGCCACTTCCGTAAGTGCCCTGGGATGCAGGCCATCAGGTCCTGGGGATTTAACAGCCTTCAGTCCCATCAGTCTACCAAACACCATTTCCTGCCTAATGTGGATTTCCTTCAGTTCCTCCGTCACCCCAGATCCTCTGGCCACTACTATATCAGCAAGAGTGTTTGTGTCGTCCACAGTGAAGACAGATCCAAAGTACCTGTTCAACTCATCTGCCATTTCCTTGTAATAAATTCACCTTTTTCGGTCTTTAAGGGTCCAACTGGTCTTAACTATTTTTTTCCTCTTCACATACCTAAAGAAGCTTTTACTATCCTCCTTTATATTCTTGGCTAGCTGACCTTCGTACCTCATCTTTTCTCCCCGTATTGTCTTTTTAGTTATCTTCTGTTGCTCCTTAAACATTACACAATCCTCTGGCTTCCCGCTCATCTTTGCTACGTTGTACTTTTTCTCTTTTATTTTTATACTGTTCCTGACGTCCTTTGTCAGCCATGGTCGCCCCTTACTCCCCTTGGAATCTATCATCCTCCTAGGAATGAACTGATCCTGCACCTAGAATTACCTGCCATTTTTGTTCCACTGTCATCCCTACTAGTGTATCTTTCCAGTCAACTTTGGCCAGCTCCTCCCTCATGGCCCCATAATCCCCTTTATTCAACTGTAACACGACCATATTATGCTCACTACCTCCTAATGGCTCATTAACCTCGTTCCTTTATCAAATCCGGTTCATTACATAACACTAAATCCAGAATTGCCTTCTCCCTGGTAGGCTCCAATACAAGCTGCTCTAAGAATCCACTACAAAGGCACTCTACAAAGTCCCTTTCTTGGGGTCCAGTACCAACCTGATCTTCCCAGTCTACCTGCATGTTGAAATCTCCCATAACAACCACAGCATTACCTTTGCTACATGCCAATTTTACTCCTGATTCAACTTGCACCCTATGTCCAGGCTACTGTTTGGGGGCCTGTAGATAAGTCCCATTAGGGTCTTTTTACCCTTACAATTCCTTAGTTCTATCCATACTGACTCCACATCTCCTGTTTCAATGTCACCCCTTGCAAGTGACTGAATTTCATTCCTCACCAACAGAGCTACCCCACCCCCTCAACTCACCTGCCTTTTCGATAGGAGTTATACCCTTGGATATTCAGTTCCCAGCCCTGGCCCTCTTGCAGCCATGTCTCAGTAATTCCCACAACATTATACTTGCCAATTTCTAACTGAGCCTCAAGCTCGTCCAATTTATTTCTTATACTTCGCGCATTCATATACAGCACTTTAACCTCGGTATTCATGTTCCCCCTCGCACCGGTCGCAATTGGCCCTGACCTTACTCTGTTGTCCCTTCTCGAACTTTCCTTCCCATTAATTCGAGAATCTTTTGTAATTTTTCCTGTACTCACGTCTCCTTCAACTCCATCTTTATACTCCCAATTTGTCAATCCCTCCCCTCCACTATTTAGTTTAAACCCACATGTGTAGCCTGAGCAAACCTGCCTGCCAGAATGTCGGTCCCCCTCCAGTTAAAAGTGTAACCCATCCCTTTTGTACAGGTCACTCCTACCCCAGAAGAGATCCCAGTGGTCTATAAATCTAAATCCTTGCTACCTGCTCCAGCCCCTCAGCCACACATTCAGATCCCCTATCTCCCTGTTCCTGTCCTCACTAGCATGAGGTACTGGAAGCAATCCAGAGATAACCACGCTAGAAGTAATGTGTTTGTGCAAATCATATGGTTGGATTGATAGTGCAGAGTGTCTCTTGAGTTTTGGAATCCAAAGAAAAACTTACAATTATTTATTTTTGAGGTGTATCTCTTTCATTCATTATTCTTCTCAAGGAAACAGAGGCAAAGTTTTGCTTTTTTGAATGTCCCAATAGAAAACCATGTTTTCTGAGCTCCCTGGGTGCTCAGGTTCGTCAGAGTTCATGAAAGCTAAGGAAGGCCAAACAGCCATTCAAACGCATTTGTTTGAATCGTGCTGAAGTGACTCAGCGGCCATTTTATGTCTGAAGAGAAAACTTCAGGCACAGCTGCGGAGTGCGTAATCTCTGTGAGAATTGGAAGTAGGGCTCAGAAGGCGTAAAGATTTGCAGATCAAGATCTTAGGATTGGAGAAGTTGTGGGTGGTCTGGCAGCCTGCCCCAGTAAACAGCTTTATACTCTCTGCAAAAACCTTTGCAATATCATCTTCAATTGCATTGTTACGGAGAGAATCCAACGTGTGCAGTGTACTGGGAAATACCTGTAATAAATAAGGATAAAGGCAGTCAGAGAACCGCCAATATGCTGGCCATGGGGTGTTGAAACAGGAAGCTGTCCAAAGTGGAAGGAAGAGGGGATGAGTAATGTGATAGCACATTTGATTGAATTATTAGGTATAATTAAAGTATATTTCATACATAAGTTGAGAGTCCTGAATAGTAAATTGTTTCCCAAATGGTAGGCAAGCAAAACAATCTTAAACTGTCTTAAAGAAGAAGGAAAGGAGATAGTTATTCTGAATTTAAATTGCATGAGAACATTTGCCCTTCTAATCGCTTGTAAAGTGCACGTTGTTTTGAAGAGCTGAACTACCATCTACCTCATTGGAGAGCCTCAGACTATCGTTGATTGGACTTAACTGAATTTATCTTACACTAAAGGATATTCACGTTATTCCCTTTATCATGTATCTGTACACTGTGGATGGCTCGATTGTAATCATGTATTGTCTTTCTGCTGACTGGTTAGCATGCAATAAAAGCTTTTCACTGTACCTTCGTACACATGACAATAAACTAAATTCAAACTCATTGGTCTTCAGCAAATTGTGTATTGTATTCCCATTAACATTATTTATTCAACTGGGATTAATTATATTATGATCATTATCATCGAAGGACAGCATCAGTAATAATCCCAACACAATGTACACCCAGTACTCTGAAATTCATTCATGTGTAACCTTGCATTGCTATAGAATCACAGCAATTTACAAAGCAGGAGGAGGTTACTTGGGCTTTTGCTTCTAAGACTGAAAGGGGGAACTGCTCTGCACTCCAATTCCCTCCTTCAGTCTTAGATCTCGATGTTTGTGTAAATTTTTGAGCAGAGTGAGTTGAGGCAGGGGTCATGTAAGTTCTATTTTTAGAGTTTTACAAAGAAAAGATATGCACTTTCTTTGGCCTGTTGTGACATAGGTTATCTAATTGAGACCGCTATAGGGACTCCTTGCACAACACAACTTGCTGTTGAGAGACAAAGGGATACAGAGTGCTGGAATAACTCAACAGGTCAGGCAGCAGCTCTGGAGGACATGGATAGATCAAGAGCCTTCTTCAGAGAGAATGGCTTTTGAGAGCCATGGAACCTCCCAGATAATTATAAAGACGAACCCTAACTCTATCAGATGTTCACATATTCCATTCTCAAAACTAGCAAATTCCCCTGCAAACAATTCAAATGCACACCTGCCTATATTTTGCTGGGGTGATAGAATACTCCTCATCTCTCATTGAAGTCATTCCAGCTGCCTTGCAATTGGATGAATGGGAAGATGGCTATCCTTTCAGATTGGCCTGGATTAAAATTCTAAAGATCTAGGATGTTATTATTGACCCCTGAAATTATTTCATCTTGAATTAAATGAAGATTCATTCAGAGGGTAATGGGTATACGGACAGAGCTGCCAGAGGAGGTAGTTGAGGTAGGTACAATAACACTTAAAACTTGGGCAGGTACACAGATAGGAAATATTCTGAGGGTTTATGGGCCAAATGCAGGTAAATGGGACTAGCTAAAAAGGGGCATCTTGGTCAGCATGGGCCTGGTTCCATGCTTTAGGTCTCTATGACTGTATAACTTTAAATGTTTTCCAACTTTTTTTCAGGTAGGTTACTTCAATGTTTTGGTCCCTTGTGCTGTGTGTAGGTGGAGATGTAAGGCTCAGTTAACCTTAAGCCACACATGGAGAGAACAGTTTACTCATGCAGTGGGTGGTGGAGGGTTTGTTGCCAGCAATGTTGTCAGAAAAACTGTTTCCCTACTCAGTGATACTCTCCAGATAACATATGCAATAATCTGTACGGCAGAAATGGTGAACTCCCTCATATTTATTTGCCGGTAAGATTGGAGTGCAGCCTATCTCAGCAATAACATTTGATTTAGCTTTTTAAGTTCTGCTCTGGTGTGTATACATTTATTACCATGATATCTTATTATAAAACACTAAACGTTTGGCACTGTAAACATGGCCCACAATTGGTTTTTTTTTCACCTTGCGTCAATTAGAACGTAACCGTGCTCAGCAGCAATGTTATTACAGCTATTTTTCCATTTATCTCCCAGCTTGTTGTATTGTGACAGATCCGAGCACAGCTTTTCTGAGAAAATGGTTCACTAGACACAACAGAAATCTAATTCTCTCCAGCTCCATAACCACAGAGTTAATGTTTCAGTTTGACGACTTTCCATTGGAACTTGGAACAATTGGAGATAAAACAAACTTTAAATTGGGGTGGGGGCGGTGGTGATGGTAATGGACTGGTGGGAAGGGGCAGAAAGAATTAAAGGAAAGGTCTGTAATAGAATTGAGATCATGAGAGATGAGATGACAAGTGGTGGTGGTGCCAGCTTAATGAGGGTGATGAATTATGTCTAGGCTAGGCACCACACTGAGCAGACCATTTTATTCTCTGTTACTGAAGATTAGTTTTATTCTGTCCACATAACTGCTTGAAGTTCTTAGTCTAATTAATAAAAGATGCTATGGAAACAAGCAAGGAGCGCATTGAACATCTTTAATGCACTAATGGTGGTATATAAATGTGTTTATTATTGTTGATGCTGCAATATATAACCATGCTGTGCACAGTGCCCAGCTTGGCTATTAATCTGATCAGAACTATTTTTCCTCCGGTCCATTGCAGACATGCTGAGGCTAATCTAACAGTCTAGTCCTGAAGTGAAACCATGGACCTTTTACTTTTTCCATTATCTTTATGTAAACAAATACAGATGCTGGAGCTAGAACAAGATAAAATACTACAAAAACACAATGGGCAAGGCAGCGTCAGTGGAGGTAAAATGTGTAGGTTGATATTTTAGGTCAAGACACTGCATCCGGACTGGAAGGAAACAAGAAGGATGACCTTGTATGTAGCAGTAAGGTTGAACCAGATGGAGAGGGGATGAGGGGCAGATGGACCCAGGCTTTGGGAGGGAATGGGTGCAATGGAGCAAGCGAGAAGAGAACTAGGTGGACACGTGAGCATGTGTGGGAAGAAACCACTGGACGTGTGGTTGACCTGAAATAGCAAATTCAGTATTCATACCATTAGATGGAAGCTACCCAAGCGGAAAATGAGAGGTTTTCATTTTAATTTGCATTTGCTCTCCCTGTAGCAATGGAGAAGGCTGAGATCTGACAAGTCATTGTGGGAGTGGGAAGAAGAGTTACAATGAGGTGCATCCAGGGGCTCAAAATAGCTGTTGTAGAGGAGTGCAGGTGCTCCGCAATATGATTACCCTGTCCTTGATTGGTTTCATCAGTGAAGAGGAGAGCGTATTGTGAGCATTGAATATAGTAGACTAGGTTAGAAGAGGTGCCATTGACATCTGCTTCACTTGGGAGGACCGATCAAGTGTGCAGGGAGGAACTGCAGATGCTGGTTTATACTGAAGATAGACACAAAGTGCTGGGGCAAATCAGGCAGCAACTCTGGAGAAATGGAACAGGTGAGGTTTTAGGTTGGAATCCTTTTTCAGACAGAAAGTAGGAAGGGGGGGAAGCAACTGGAGGGGGGAAAGGCCAGAAAGAACAAATCAAGGCTGGCAGCAGATGACCTAGGATGGTTGGAGCCCATAAGGGCCCATTGTTGACTAGCAAAGAGGTGACACCAGTGATACAGGGATGCAAACAGTGGAACTCATAGGGTGACCAGAGTGGGAAAGAAGGGGGAGAAAGGGAATGCAGGGATTACTTGAAATTAGGGAAATCAATGTTCATACCACTGGGTTGTAAGCTTCCCAAACAAAATATAAGATGCTGGAAGATAAGTCCCTGGAAGGTGTTGAGGGGACAAGTGTTAAGGGCCTGTCCCACTTAGGTGACTTTTTAGGTGAGTGCAGGGGCCCCTGCGCTCGCCTCATGGCCAGCACATGTTCGCTGGTGGTCTCTGGTGAGTCTCCTTCATGGCCGCGAGGAGTTCCCGCATTCTGGGAACTAGTCGCGGCCTCAGTATGGCCGCCGCAAATTTTTCAACATGCTGAGAGATTTTCCGCGACCAAAAATTGGTCGCCATGGATAAAATCGATAATCCTGTTGTCGTAGGTGCAGTGGTAGTGGGGTCGCCATGTAGCTGTAGGTAGTCGGAGGTAGTCGGAGGTAGTTTTAGTTTTAGTTTTCTCCTTTGGTGAGCGGGCATTTTCATTGGCTCATTGGGGGAAAAAAAAACGTTAAAATGAGTTTTCAGAACCAAGGAAAACCGACCGGTAATGCTAAATGCCCGCCAAACTTCACAGCTGTGTATCTCTGGCTTATTAAAAGTTGTCTGGCTTCTTAAAAGTGTCTCCACTCCTTCTCCCCCCCTTCTCCCTCCCTCCTTCTCCCTCCCTCCTTCTCCCCCCCCTTCCCCCCCTATTGCCCCCCCCCCTTTTCTCCCCCCCCCCACTCTTTTAAAGGTGTGCTAGCCGTCTTAACCTTCCTGTTCATCGTGGTGTGTGTCTGTATCACTTTGGCTTTGAACCGTGTGAATTTCAGACAGCGCTCCCCTGCTTTCCCTGGCCCTCGCCTTTGCGGCGTGTTTGTGTGTGTTCCACTCTTGGTTTGTCAGGCGAGTGCCACTGGTAAAGAGTTTTTGTGCATAAAAGAGTCAAGAGTCAAGAGTGTTTTATTGTCATGTGTCCCAGATAGAACAATGAAATTCTTACTTGCAGCAGCATAACAGAATATGTAAACATAGTACACTGTAAACAATATAATAAACGAGAAAAAAAGTTTGTGTATATAGACACAGACTCACATATTCACATATATACAGAATATATATATATGTATACACACACGCATCGTACACATAAAAAACAAACAATAATAGCGCGATAATAACAATAATAGTCTATGTAGTTCAGAGCTTATTTAAGGTTGTAGTTATTAATAGCCTAATAGCTGTTGGGAAAAAGCTGTTCCTGAATCTGGATGTTACAGTTTTCAGGCCCCTGTACCTTCTTCCCGATGGCAGGGGTGAAATAAGTGCGTGGCCAGGGTGGAGTGGGTCTCTGAAAATGCTGGCTGCCTTTTTGAGGCAGCGAGTCCGGTAAATCCCTTCGATGGTGGGGTGGTCAGAACCCGTGCTGGGCTGGGCAGTGTTCACAACTTTTTGTAGTCTTCTTCTCTCCTAGGCGTTCTAGTTACTGAACCAGACTATGATGCAACCAGTCAATGTGCTCTCTACTGTACACCTGTAGAAGATCAAGAGAATGCTCTCTGACATACCGAATCTCCGTAATCTTCTCAGGAAGTAGAGGCATTGACGTGCTTTCTTTATTATTGTTGTGCTGGCATCATTTGGCCAGTCGATCGATCTCACTTCTATACTCTGACTCATCACCATCTGTAATTCGCCCAACAAAGGTGGTGTTGTCGGCGAACTTGAGGATGAAGTTCGCACTATGTCCGGATATACAGTCATGAGTATAGAGTGAGTAGAGCAAGGGGCTGAGCACACAGCCTTGAGGGGCTCCCGTACTGATTGGTATTGAGGAAGAAGTGTTTTTGCCAATTCGAACAGACTGTGGTCTGTTGATGAGGAAGCCGAGGATCCAGTTGCAGAGACATGCGCAGGGACCCAGTTCCGTGAGTTTGGTACGCAGTTGGATGGGGATGATGGTCTGAAACATCAACCTGTAGTCTATAAACAACAGCCTGACGTATGTATTTTTATTGTCCAAGTGGTCCAGTGCAGAGTGAAGAGCTAATGAGATCTCATCCTCCATTGACCTGTTGTGACGGGAGGGAAACTGTAATGGGTTCAGGTTCTTGTTGAGGTAGGAGTGGATATCCACCATAACCAACCTCTCAAAACACTTCATCACCACAGACGTTAGTGCCACCGGTCGATAGTCGTTGAGGCACGTTGCCTTACTCTTCTTGGGCACCGGTATTATTGATGCCCTCTTAAAGCAGGTGTGAACCTCAGACCTCAGTAAAGGGAAGTTGAAAATCTCCACCAAACTCCAGCCAGTTGATCTGCACAGGTTTTGAGAACATAACCTGGTATACTATCAGGTCCAGATGCTTTCCGAGGTTTCACACCCCAGAAGGAGCTTCTGACATCAACCACTGTGACTGTGACTATAATCTGGGGACTCAGGAAGGCACATCAGTATTCTCCCTATCAAAGCTTGTGCATTGAACTCTTCAGGGAGTGATGCTTCACTGTCGCTTGAGCTGCCTCCTGATTTCACCTTGTGGGAGGTGGTGACATTCAAGCCCTGCTGCAGTTGCCGAACATCCTCCTCATCCTCCAGCTTAGAGTGAAAGCCTTTTGTCCTTTTTGATGGCCCTGTCAAGGTCATGTCTGCGTCGCTAGACCTGAATGCCCGGATCTGGTCTTCAGAAGAATGCAGATCTCCTGGTCCATCCAAGGCTTCTGGGAGACACACATTCCTCCACACATGTCCTCATGAAGTCTGTAACAACTGTGGCGTTATCATTCAGGTCCGTTGCCGAGTCCTTGAACATTGCCCAGTCTACTGACTCCAAGCAGTACCGCAGTTGCTCAGTCCTCACCTCTGGGGGTGCTTTCTTCAGTTGCTACCTGTATGCAGAAAGAAGCAGCACAGCTGAATGGTCGGATTTCCCGAAGCGAGGGTGAGGGATGCATCTCCGATGGTCATATAGCAGTGGTCAAGAGTGTTTAATCCTCTGGTGTTGCAGGAAACGTGTTGGTGGTAGTTAAGGAGTGATCTTTTCAGGTTGGCTTCGATGAAGTCCCTGGCTATGATGGTAAAGGCTTCAAGGTACAGACTGGTGTTTGAACCAAATGCATCAAGTAAAACATAAAAGGTGAAAGGTGTTCCGTGCATTCTGGTCAAATTATGGGAGTAGCGTCTGAGGAAATTACTTCACTGTTTTGTAATTCTGTGCTACATAATTATCTTAATTTGCAGAAATCTAAAGTAATATCAACACTAGTATCAAGAGCAAGGAGCCAAAAGCAATTACACTATTTAGAGGACAAAATTATAACTAACAATGTCATTTATTTTGCACATGCATGCAATGGAATCGTGCAATTTTCTAAAACACAGAGGATGAAAATTTCCTTTCTCGATGTGGAAATTTGCTTTCCTCCTCGATGTATAACGATACCACATAACCTCCATATTTCTTTAATAGAGTCTTTTTGCATGGTTAAAAATAATATTTTTATCTCACTTCAGCAGATATTTTCAAGTTAAGTGAAGAAATAATCAAATTGCTGCCATCACAAGCATGCACATAGCTCTGACCATTGTCGCATATCATTTGCTGCACTGTCAGACCTGAAATCATACCTTTTGATAACTTCTCCCCATACTTCCATTTTACCTACCCCACTCTATATTATCCATTGAGTCAGGTGGGAACGCTGCCTCCAGAACTCCTGCGGAAACCTCCGGGGACTGGGATGTCTGGCCTCACAAGTATAACAACTATCTTTCTTTGTGCAAAAGCATGACGTCAACAATCAAAGTGATTTCCCTTCATCTCCCTCCCACCACCAGCACTCAAGTAATCATTCGTTTCCCTGGTAGCTGATAGTTTTAATATTTCTCGTTCCTCAGATACTGTCTCGTTCTCCCATAGAGTTATATGATGGAAAGAGAAGCTTCTATACTGTGGCTGCCATGGTTAGTGCATGGACCCACCTCCCAGCAACCGTTGCAGGAACAATGTGGCAGCTGCAAGCTCAGCACACTGAGGAGAAGTCATGCAATGTATTAATGGAAAAAAAAGGTTCACACTACCCAACAACCTTTTGAAGAACATATATCACTGAGCTATTGGTTTTTATTTTGCAGAGGAATTGGGTATTAGAGCTAAACACGAGGCTCACTAACACACAAAACAGTGAAATCTGTTTGCTGCCCATCGATGTGCTCCCAGGTGCTTCAGGAGATGTTGTGAACTCATAAAACCCTAAAAGTTTTAGTTGTCAGCCTGTGTCCTGTGAGCCAACATTTTGCTTTTAAAAGCAACATTATCTATAAAACTAACTGAAAACTATGGAGAGAATTGCATGTAGACTAAATATATCCGGACAAATTCCAGAACCATGAAAAACATGCCACCAGTGGATTTTAACGCATGGTAAAAATGTAAAAGACTATTGATAGTTAAGTATTCATGTCAGGCTATTGATAACTAGAACTTTTGTTAGTGGAACCAAAGGAATTCTTTGAAGTCAGGATGGTTGAGAACATTAAAGATATTTTCAAGTTGCTCTTGGCAAGAAAATCCTTCAAACTATCTGCACAGGCTTTCATTTGATGAACTGGTTCAGGGATTTGAGACTGAGGACAGCATGACAACTCCATGACCTCTTTGCTGTTACAAACAACAGCTGAAACAATCTTGCAAGGAAGTCACTGAACAGGATCTTCCACAGCATTCAAAACAAGCCGGGCATTTTGTGCAGGATGTCACAGATTTCTGGATAGAAATTCAGAGATTTCCTTTGATACAAATTATATGTAATGCGATGTGTGATGCTCTTACTAAGCAGATTAATAATAGAACATAGAACATAGAACATAGAACAGCACAGCACAGAAACATGCCCACAGCCCACATAATCAGTGCTGGACATGATTCCAAGATAAACTAATCCTTTCTGCCTACACATGATCAATATCCCTTTATTCCCTACATATTAATATGCCTATATAACAGCCTCTTAAATGCCACTATCATATCTGCATCCACCCCTACCCCTGCCAACACATTCCAGGCACCGCCCACATTCTGCGTAAAAAAACCTGCCCTGTACAACTACTTTAAACTTCCATCATATGCCCTTTAGCATTTGACATTTCCACCCTGGGAAAAAAGACTCTGACTTACCTTATCATTGCATCTCATAATTTTATAAACTTCTATCAGATCTTCTGTTAGGCCCTGATGCTGCAGAGAAAACAATCCAAGTTTCTCCAAAACTTCCATATCCTTCCTGTCATGGGACAGCCATTCTCCAGTACTCCGAATGCAGACAAGCAAAGGTTTATAAAACTGCAACGTAACTTTCTGACTTTTATGCTCAATGCCATGGCCAATCAAGACAAGCATCTTTACCTCCATCTAATTGTGTTCCTACTTTCAGGGAGCTGTGGACTTGTACCCCAAGATCCCTCTGTAACCAATGCTGTTAAGGGTCCTGCCATGAAGGGTATACATTCCCCTCATATTTCACCTCCATAAGTGCAACACCTCGCATTTTTCCACATTAAACTGCATCTGTCATTTCTCTGCCCAGACCTGTAACTGATCTATACCCTGCAGTATCCCATGAGATCTGCCTTTACTGCCCGGAATTTCACCAACTTTTGTGTTGTCTACAAACTTACCAAAAATCCATCTACATTTTCACTCAAATTATTCATATATTTCACAAACAACAGAGGTCCCAGCACTGATACTCACAGAATATCACTGGTCACAGACCTTTATCCAGGATGATTAAGAAAGCACAACAGGTTGGTCGCCTAGTTATAGGAAGGATGTGAACAAAATAGAGAGAGTACAGAGGAGATTTACTAGAATGTTGCCAGGGTTCCAGCAACAGGGAAAGGTTGAACAAGTTAGGTCTTTATTCTTTGGAGCGCAGAAGGTTAAGGGGGGACTTGATTGAGGTCTTTAAAATGATGAAAGGGATAGACAGAGTTGACGTGGATACGTTTTTCCCATTGAGGGTAGGGAAGATTCAAACAAGAGGGCATGACATGAGAATTAAGGGACAGAGGTTTCGGGGTAACGTGAGGGGGAACTTCTTTACTCAGAGGGTGGTGGCTGTGTGGAATGAGCTTCCAGCAGAAGTGGTGGAGGCAGGATCGATTTTAACATTTAAGAGTAAAGTGGATAGGTATATGGACGTGAAGGGAATGGAGGGGTATGGTCTGAGTGCAGGTAGATGGGACTAGGGGAAAACAAATGGTCGGCACGGACTGGAAGGGCCGAGTGGGCCTGTTTCCGTGCTGTAATTGTTATATGGTTATATAGATGCTGGAAAAATCGAAGGTAGATTGCTGGAGAAACTCAGCGGGTAAGGCAGCACCTATGGAGAGAAGGAATAGGTGACCTATCGGGTCGAGACCCTTCGTCTCAACCTGAATCATTGCCTATTCATTCTCCAGCATTTTTGTCTACCTTTTAATCCAGAATGATGTCCTTCCACCACTACCCTCTGACTTCTAGGTGTAAACCAGTTCTAATTTAAAACAACCAAATCACCAAGAATCCCATGTATCTTGATCTTCTGAATTAATCTACCATGAGGCACCTTGTCAAAAGTCTTACTGAAGCTGAGGTAGACAACATGCATGGCCTTACTGTCATCAATCACAATCACATAATTGGACAAACCTGGATTGTTTTCTCTGGAATGCCAGAGGTTGAGGGGGAGGCCTGATAAAAGTATATAAAAATATGAGAGGTATAGATAGAAGAGACTGTCAGAACCTTTTTCCTGCAGCCAAAATCGTCAATGATCAGTGAGGATAGCTATAAGATGAGAGGTCAACGTGTAAAGGAGATGCACGGGCCAGGATTTTTACTCAAAGGGTGGTGGATGACTGGAACAAGCTGCCAGGTTGGTGGTGAGGGCAAATTTGATAGGGACTTTTAAGAGGCTTTTAGATAGGCACATGGGTATGCAGGAAATGAAAAGATAGGGACCGTGTGCAGGGAGATGAGATTAGTTTATCTTGGCATCATGTTCGGTACAAACATTGTGGGCCAAAGGGCCGATTCCTTTCCATGTTCCATGTTCACTTCCACAAAATACTCTATCAAATTTGCAAGACACCACCAGCCTAGCACAAGCCCATGTGACTGTTCCTTATTTTCCCATTCTCTTCCAAATGTGAGTGAACTCTATCCCTAAGATTCCTCTCCAAAACACTTTCCTCCCCAGCCTATAATTTCCTGCATTATTTCAATTTTCCTCCTTAAAAGGACAACATTGGCTGCCCTCCCGTCCTCCAGAACATCGTATGTGGCCAGTAAGGAATCAAAAATATTCATCACAGTCCCATCTGATCCTGAGGAATGATGCACCTTAAAGATCTTTAGCAAATCAACACCTTTTTTGATCTCAATATTGTCCAGTATATTGGTATACCCATACTGATCTAACGATCCGACATGTCCCTCCTGTTGGTGCAATTTACTATGATACAATGTTTCATATCTTGCCTACATTCTCTGACTACAAACACAAATGCCATCTTTTATCCTCGAGTGGTGTTAACCCCGCTCCCTTGTTACCCTCTTGCTTTCAATGTACGTACAGGGCGGTGCAGCGTTAGAGTTGCTGCCTTACAGCGCTTGAAGCGACAGAGCGCCAGAGACTCAGGTTTGATCCCGACTACAGATGCTGTCTGTCGGGAGTTTGTACGGTCCCCCTGTGAGAGTGTGGGTTTTCTCCAAGATCTTCAGTTTCGTCCCAGACTCCAAAGACGTACAGGTTTGTGGTGTAAATTGTCCCTAGTGTGTGAAGGGTAGTGTTAATGTCCGGGGATCGCTGTTCGATGCAGACTTGGTGGGCCGAAGGACCTGTTTCCGCTCTGCATCTCTAAACTTAACTAAACTAAAAAAACTAAATTAAAATGGCTTACGATCTTCGTTAATCCTACTTTCTAAGGACATTGCACAGCCCCTTTTGGCCCCCAAATTCCTTTCTTTGAGTTATTTCCTGCTATTTCTCGAAGGCCCTTTCTGATTTCATCTTTCTAAACCTTACATATGCTACATTTCTCTTCTTAATCATTTATAACTGTTCTCATCATTCCCTTATATTGCCTCCCTTGTCCCTACTCTTTACTGGAACATGCTGGTCCCAAACTCTGATTTTTAAGCTATCTTTAAACAATCCCAACATGCCAGATGTGAATTTACCCAGTAACAGTAGCTCCCAATGTACTCACTCTAGCTTCTGCCCAACCATGTATTAATCTGCCTTAAATCTAATTTGTTACTTTCCACCCAGGGTCCAGACTTATACTTCTTCATAACATTCTTAAAACCTAAGTTCTGATCACTGTTTCCAACATACTCTCCCACTAAAACAACAGTTACCTGGCCAGCTTTGTTTCCCAATATAAGGTCCAAAATGATCCAGGAGTTGGATTATCGACACACTATAGCAACACTTCATGGATGCGCCAAACAAACTCTGCCCCATCTGAGTAAGTCAAAATCAATATTGGGAAAGTTAATGACACCCACTACAACATCCAGTTTTGTTTAGTTTAGTTTAGAGATACAAAGCAGAAACAGGTCCTTCGGCCCACTGATTGACAAGCAATCCCCGTACACTAAGACTATCCTACACACACTAGAGACAATTTACAATTATACCAAGCCAATTAACCCACTTGGAGTGTGGGAGGAAACTGGAGATCTCAGAGAAAATCTACTCAGGTCATGAGGAGAACATACAAACTCCGTACAGGCAAGCACCCATAGTCAGGATTGAACCCAGGTCTCTGGCGCTGTAAGGGAGCAACTTTATTGCTACACCACCAATCCACCCACTTCTGAATGGATTATTTTGACTAATAATGAAAGGTTCTGAAATTGATATCATTTGTGATGGATCCTGCAAAACTATATCTTTCCAATTTAATTATAATATGGTATAAAAATAATAATTGTAAAATGTTGCTAGTGATATAGGTAATTGTGGAGTCTTTCAGGTTATTTTGAACTGTAGGGCCATGTAGGGTCTCTTTTTAGTGAGGTTTTCAAATAATTGCAGTCAGGCACGTAAGTGGGTTCTTATATAATGAATGGTTTTATGATTGTACTGCCTAAAGTTACATCTCTTTTCAGAGACATGAGTCTTGTGGAGAAGTGTAACGCTGGTCAGTAGTTTAATGTGAATAGTTTACAACAGACTTGTTTCTTGTCGTACTCAGAAGAAACTGCTGAGTAAGCCCACTGCTGCAACAAAAGAGAAGAGCAGCATTCACTGGCAGAAAAGAATGAACTATTTTGGAATTTGTAAGATGGAAACCAAAGAGTTCTGACGCTTGTATGTAGAGGTCATGCACTATTCATGTCCTTCAAGTCTTTGGCAAGTTTATTATTGAGTTAATTTGACTTACAAAAAAATAATGTTAAGTGCTAATGATACTGTACATTTTTAGTTGCATTATTGCAGTAAAATTGCTTGGATGCATAAAATGTTGTACAGTGATTCTAAAAAACAGACCAATACAAAATGTCAACTTGATTAAAATTGTGAAAATGATGGAAGATGAGAGTTTTTCATTTGACATCCTATGTGTTCTCTTCTCATCTTGTTATTTGGTGAAATCTTGACATATGTGCACAGGGGCACTTAACATTAACATCCCTACCTCAAACCTGGACATTCAACATATAAAAATGTATTGCCTGTTAATAGATGAAGCATTAATTTTGAAGATTTTAGGTGTAATCCCAGACATGAGTTGAGTTTACTTGTCGTAGACAGGGATGCATACTCTAATTGGCCAGAATACCTGTATTAGGGAGAAAAGTTCAATTTTGTTCTTATTCTTATTCAGGAACTGCACACATATAGATGTTGCATGTGCGCAGGATCAGGCTCATCTACTTTCAACTGTGCTCTTTTAATATTCGCTGTCAATGTTTATATATCATTAAGTTTGGTCCTTAATATACCAAAGCACTCACACTGAGTAAGAAGTAAATGAGCAAGAAATTGCATTTAAACAATTTCCAACTAATATTTATAAAAATCCAATAAAATATGTAATTTTCAAGTGCAGAATCATATTATTGGGATTTTCTCTATATCAACGATTCCCAAAGTTTTGATACCCGTGTACCCCTTCGTACATTTTCGTAAACATCTTGTACCCCTCGTTAAAAACAATTGTATTTCATTGTAAAAGTTGACAAAAATTGCATACATTTTTATTTTGGATTAAGGTATGCATGTAAACAAACGTTTTCTATAATATAATGTATAATTAATAAAGTATCCATTAAATACATTTTTAATTAAAATAATTATCATCAATGTGAAGGATGAAATTGCTTATGTTGGGAAAATATTTGGCTCTGTAGTTGTTAATTTCAACCTCAGTTGCGGTTCGACATCTAATATGCGGTTCCTCTTCTTCGTCTTAATGTCATCTTAAGGGCCGGAAATCCAACTTCACACAGGTATGAGCTTTAGTGCTTTATCTGACAATTCTGGAAATTAATTTTGTGTTTGTAACCAAAATGAAGATAAGGTGTGATCTTTATATTTGTTTTTTTAAGAATCCATCAGAAGCTAGTTCCAAAAGTTGTTCTTCTTGTGACATACCTTTTGGCATTGATTGATTGATGTTGAATGGGTATCTTATCCACTCAATATCACTGTCCATTCATCTGTAAACTCTGTAAATGCTGTATTATAATAATCATCACACCGTCTTCAATTTGTTCGCTCAAACTTGTCTGTAATTCATGAAGAGATGGAAAAGAGTCCACTTCTCCATTAACAACTCGCTTTTGCCACAACTTCAATTTAGCCACTAGAGATATCCTTGCCTTGTAAGGACAAATTAAGATTATTTAAAACAGAAAATATGTCTTCCAGATATGCCAATTAACAGAGCCATCTCCAGGCATGTAAACATTCTTTCAATTCAAAGCTTTCATTAATAAAAAACAGTAGTTCATTCCAAAGTTCAAATAAATGAGTCAACACTTTTCCACGAGAAACCCAACAAACCTCAGTATGGAAAAGAAGTTGGGTGTGATTGCTACCCATTTCTTTGCACAGTTGTGAGAAAAGTCGGGCATTTAACTGACGTCTTTTAATATAATTTATGATTTTCACTGCTACGCCTAGAACTTTTTTTAGGTCTGCAGACATCATATGTGCAACAATGTTTCAATTTTGCATCTGGTGCAATAGTTTTAATCATTCAAACAAGCCCTTTTTTACATCCGACCATGGCCTTCGCTCCGTCTGCGCTTATTCCAACACAACGCTTCCCATCAAGTTTGTTTTGTTGCATAAATTCATCTATAATGGTAAAGATTTCTTCTCCAATTGTATGTTCTGGCAAAGGTTGGCAAAATAAAAGGTTGTCATGAAGTTTTTGGTCTTTTTCATACCTAACGACCACCAAAAGATTAGCAAAATTCGCAATGTCAGTGAATTCGTCTGCCTGTAATCCATAATAATGATTCTGACAGATGTCAGACAATAATATTTGTTTTATATTTACAACCATTTTGGTGATTCTTCGATTTGAGAGACAAATATGATCAAAAGATCTTTTCGCGTCTTCTCCGATCGTTACTTCTGCCATTATCTTTGCTGCAGGCTTGACCAAAGTTTCGCCAATTGTCTCCGGCGCCCCATTTTTCGCTATTAAGAGCAACACCATATATGAGGCTAATAAGGCTTTTTTATTCTCACTTCCTGTCAGGCCCCACATTATTTTCTGAGTTCAAAAAAAATCTTTATTCTAAAAAAAATCCACAGGTTTTTCTTTGTATTCAATATGTTTTGATTCAAAATGGCGCTTCACGTTGGAAGGCTGCATACTCTCATTTGTTAAAATTTCATGACAAATGGCACTTAATGGAGCCGGTTCATCTTCATCTCCCGTCCATGAAAATCCATATTTCAAGTAATTTACATCATACTTACGAAGTTTCTTCGACATCTTCTTTGTTTGTTCTTTTGAGATGTTAAGTGGCACACCCTTCTCAATTTCATTACATTCATATGGTTCAGATATATCAATGTTTTCTCGTTGTCTGTAACTACTTCTATCTTCTTTATTGCTCTCTTTTGTGTGTTTAATGCATCCAGTTTTAACCAATGATCCATAATTGAGAATTTAAGGGCTAGTAAGCCATTTACCCACGACTATACGATTACTCTTTCATAGTCGCTGAAGCACATGAAGCGCAAACCATTCGGGCAAGTGAGGCTGAACGAAAATTTATGTTGTTGCACTGGAGTCTGCAAACTATCCAAATGCAGCAGCTATCACAACTTGAGTAGGAGAATTCATACAAAATATATAATTTATTTGCAAATATGTATGTATAAAATAATTTGTAACCACAGTATCTTTTTCTAATAATGAATCTATGTTTCAGTAGTACCCCCTGAAGACCTTTTGCGTACCACTGGGGGTATGCGTACGCTACTTTGGGAAACAATGTCCTAGGGAAGTAATCAGTCCATCTTGATGAACCAGCTATGATTTACATTTCTTCGAATCTTCACAATGCCGTTTCATAGATGTTTATTTCAATAAACACAAGGAACTGCAGATTACAAAGAAAGTGCTGGAATAATTCAGCGGGTCAGGCAGCATCTTTGGAGAACATGATAGGTAACGTTTTGGGTTTGGAGCCTTCTTCACAGTTGTCGTTTTTAGGTTAGTTTATTATTTTCATATGTACAGAGATACATTGAAAAACTTGTTCTGTGTGATATCCAGTCCAATCATACTATATATGAGTACAATAGATCCTCTTCTGGAACATGGTCCAGAGCCAACTTGCAATGTCCAAGTCATTAAAAAGTTCAATCTTGGCCCAAGAGGGCTTGTATACAAAAACAGGGATGTAATGATGAGGCTCTATAAGGCGCTGATAAGGCCGCATTTGGAATAATGTGAGCAGTTTTGGGCACTATATCTGAGGAAGGATGTGCTGGCTCTGGAGAGGGTCCAGAAAAGGTTTACAAGAATGATCCCAGGAATGAGTAGGTTAACCTATGATGAGCATTTGTCGGCACTGGGCCTGTACTCGCTGGAGTTTAGAAGAATGAGGGGGGACCTCATTGAAATATACAGAATAGTGAAAGGCTTGGATAGAGTGGATGTGGAGAGGATGTTTCCACTAATGGGAGAGTCTAGGACTGGAGGTCATAGCCTCAGAATTATAGGATGTTCTGTTAGGAAGGAGATGAGGAGAAATTTATTTAGTCAGAGGGTGGTGAATCTGTGGAATTCTTTGCCACAGAAGGCTGTGGAGGCCAAGTCAGTGGATAGTTTTAAGGCAGAGATACATAGATCGATTCTTGATTGGTACAGGTGTCAGAAGTTATGGGGAGAAGTCAGGAGAATGGGGTTAGGAGGGAGAGATGGATCAGCTATGATTGAATGGCAGAATGGATTTAATGGTCAAATGGCCTAATTCTACTCCTATTTCTAATGACCTTATGATCTTAATTCATTATATTCTCACTTTAAGGCCCCGTGTGCAGATTCAGCAGTGAAGTGGAAGTAAGATCTTGCCTCTGAAATTTTATGCAGAACCACAAAGAATGATCCAGTCCAACAAGACCATGTTGTTAAAGAGATGTCTCTAACAATGGTGGCAAATTATAATTCTGTGTAAGGGTGAACTAGAAACACAGAAGGGCCCCCTGAGCTTTAATTATCAGTATGATCTTTGTAGCTGTCACATGCTTTTGTTTGAGCTGTAATTTCTCATCTATAATTATAGTACTTTTGCCATTGGTGCAATTGTTCATGGATTTTTATTAAAATCTTGTCAGCTGAACCATATTATAATTGCATGGTGCATGCAATTTGACATTCGTTGTCATGAAAATCGTACATTCTGTTATGCTCACGACTTTGCTGGGTTATAGCCACTCTTAGCGGGAGTTTTCAGTGCTTAACATTTACCCAATAACCCGAAATGTTTTAATGACTAAACAATCTGGCAAAAAAAAACATCAATGAATATTGTGCGGGTTCATGGATCTCTATGAAATAGTGTCTCTTGACAAGAGCATTGAGACTAAGATGACTTTGGCATGTTACGTGTTGTGTTAGCTGCAAAACACCATATTTCCTAACAGGCAATCAGTTAATAGCTGGGTGGGATCGTTCCATTGTTCATGGTATGATGACCGGGGAAGTGTAAAAAAAAATTAAATATGTTCACTTGCTGCAGATTTGAACGGCTCAGTGATCTCCTGCTGTAGGATTACAAACTAATTATCATCAGCAGTCTACTGAAGCTAGCTTATCTGTTAACCCTTTTCAGAAGGTATAATACTGAAGATATTTATTTCTGTTCAGAAATATTCAAAGGAGCATAATATATTTACTAATGTTGTCAAAGTCTGAAACCTGGACTAAAGTTATCATTAGTTCATTTAACATAAAAGCAATAAGAACTGAATGGTGCTTGGCAGTAACTGGTGAACAAAAAAACGTTTAATGCTCTGCCAAGCACAAACATGGCCAACTAGGTTCATGTATTTAATTAAAATGGTTCGCTTCAATATCGATTTAATTACGTTGGCTCTATAAACGGAGGTAATTTTCAGCAAATAATTGGGATGATTTTCGCTTTGTTCCTTGCCTGGGAAACAGTTCTGGATTGTGCACAAAATATACAAAATATAGGGGTAGAGGTGAGTCATGTTGCCTTCCTGTCTCCTTTATCACAAGCCAGTGTTTTCTGAGCTGCTCCATACAGTGGGTGTCAATTGGATTACTAACAGGACCAGGAATTGGAAAAGATATGGAGAGAGTTAGTTATTCTTGGTCCTGCCTCCGCTTCCCTTCATCTTCAATAGTGGAATACCCAGATTTGAATTAACCCCAAAAGCTAGCATTAAGCTTTGCACTGCAAACATCTTGAAAGGTTAGCTAAGAAAGGTGCAACAAGTAAAGTTCATTCTTCCCCAGCCACCAAATTCCTTCTAGCTGTTATTTTTTTATCCAGCAGGAAATAGCCAGATCTACAAACAGAGTCTGTTTTGTAGCCTCAGATGCATGCTCCATCCAGGAGATAAGAAGTACAATTTAGAGTATTGTGTACAGGGATAGAGAGAGTGCAGAAGGGATTCACCAAGACATTGCCTGGAATGGTTATAAGGACAGATTGTACAGTCTGGGTTTAGACACTGAAATGCAGGAGGCTGAGAGGTGACCTTGTCGAGGTGTATACAATTCTGAGGGCATAGTAAGGAGAAATAGTCAGAATATTTTTCCAAAGGAAAGGGTGTCGTATACTAGAGGGCACAGATTTAAGGTACAGAAAGAGGGAGAATTTTAAAGGCGATTTGAGAGGTACGTTTTTCATTCAGAAGATGGTGGATATTTAGAATAGGCTGCCAGAGGTGTTAGTTGAGGCAGATAATATTACTACAATTAAAAGACATTCAGACAGGTACAGTACTTAGCTAAGAAATGAGTAGAGGGATATGGGCAAATGCAGGCAAATGGAACTAGCATAGATGGGACATTTGCATTTGGGACAATAGGCATTTGGCACAAGAAATGGTTTCCCTGACAGTTTGATCTGTAGCAAGCTTGGCTGCAAATTGCTACAATTGGATCTGATGCAAGTGTAACATGTGTTTGATGAAAATCAGACTAATTGTTCTCAGTGGAACAAGGATATGCTGGGTTATGGTAAAGCAAAATGACAGGGTTGGAAGTGAGGATATTGGAATCACATCATACCAAAATTCCGTTAATAAAAGAGGAAAGCATGGATACATTCTCCACACAAATGCCAACAATCTAGAAAAATAAATAAAGCTGTCGTGACAATATGTCTGACTGCTATTAGGGAAGATATTTCCCAGTAAATAGAGAAAGTGTTATAAGTTAATGATCTGGATGATGGAATTGATGCCTTTGTGGCCAAGTTTCATAGGTTTCAAAGGTAATTATTGTCACGTCCCAATTAAGGTACAGTGATATGCAAATTACCAATCAGCCTTATGAAAAAAATAGCATCAAGATACACAACTATATAAAAGTTAACATAAACATCCACCACAGCGGATTCCCTACATTCCTCACTGTGGTGGAAGGCAAAAAAGTCCAACTTCTTCCTCTTTATTCTCTTGCGGTTGGGGCAGTCGAACCATCTGGGCGATCAAAGCTCCCGCAGCCGGCAGTCGAAGCTCCCGCGTCGGTGTGATCGAAGCTCCCATGTCAGGGCGATCAAAACTCTCGCGTCAGGGCAGTCGAAGCACCTGTGGCTTGGAGTTCCTAAAGTCATAGAAACATAGAAACATAGAAATTAGGTGCAGGAGTAGGCCATTCAGCCCTTCGAGCCTGCACCGCCACTCAATATGATCATGGCTGATCATCCAACTCAGTATCCCGTACCTGCCTTCTCTCCATACCCTCTGATCCCCTTAGCCACAAGGGCCACATCCAACTCACTCTTAAAGTCGCTCTCTGACCAGAGACCACGAGCTCCGTGTTGTTAAGTCCGCAAGCACCCACGGTTGGAGCTCCGAGGTTGATCCCTGGCAAAGGGATCGCAGGCTCCGTGATGTCAAAGTCCCGTAGGCTCCCCACATTGGAGCCAGCAAAGGCCACCAACCCCTCGATGATAGGCCTCAGTGCGGACGGAGATACAATACGTAAACAAATTGCATCTCCGTCGAGGTAAGAGATTAGAAAACTCCCCCCCCCCCCCCACACATAAACAAGCTAAAAACATACATTTAACATACTATCAAAACACAAAGTTTGCCGATCATTTGAAGATAGGTTGTGTTGAGGAAGCAGGGACTCTGCAGAAGGACTTGGACAGGTTGGGAGAATGGGAAAAGAAGTGGCAAATGGAATGCAGCATGGCAAAGTGTACAGTCATGCACTTTGGTTTTGGTAGAAGGAATAAGAGCTTGGAAATTTTTCTAAATGGGGAGAGGATTCAAAAAAGGCACTAGTCAGACCATATTTGGAATATTGTGAGCAGTTTTAGGTCCCATATCTGAGGAAGGATGTGCTGGCATTGGAGAAGGTTCAGATGAGGTTTATGAGAATGAACCAGGGGAAGATTGGGTTAAAGTATGAGGAGCGTTGATGGCACTGATCGAGTACTCGCTGGAGTTTAAAATGACAAGGACGGATCTTATTCAAATGTACTGGATAATGAAAGGCCTGCATAAAGTGAATGTGGAGAAGATGTTTCCACCAATGGGATAGAGTGGGAGAGTCTAGGACCAGAGGGCACAGCCTCAGAATAAAAGGACGTTCCTTTAGAATGGTGATGAGGGGGAATATCTTTAGACTGAGGGTGGTGAATCTGTGGAATTCATTGCCACAGATGGCTACATTAGGTATTTTTAAAAGTGGAGATTGATAGGCTCTTGTTAGTAAGGGTGTCAAAGGTTTATGGGGAGCAGGCAGGAGAATGGGGTTGAGATGGTAAAATAGATCAGCCATAATCAAATGGCGGAGCAGACTTGAGGGTTGAACGGCCTAATTCTGATCCTATGTGTGGTCTTATGATCTTTAGACAAAGGTGATTGAGCTGTTTTACACATGTTCCTTGGTCCCTGAGATGTACCAACCAAAGCACTGACCAGAACCTTTACATTTAGGCACACAAACTTTCATTGTGCTTATCCTACATGGGACATTTATCTATCTATCTATATACTATTAAAAGTGTTGAAATGGTACACAATAGTGTGAAAAATGTTTGTAGAATCTTACTCAGCTTTTTCCCATGGTCGTTCGTATCAGGTTTCTTCACATTTTATGTTATATTTCAAATTTTGATATTTAAAGTTTTTAAAAATCCAACTTTGAGAATACTAACTGACTGTAAGAGTGAGACTTTTCTAGCAGCTTCCAGTGATGATGTCACAATGGCATCTCACACTCCTCCAATCACAATGGGATCTCATTTACACAAGCTGCCGTGAACATTCTGACAACCAATAATGACATCACAATGTGATCTCTGCTGCCAATGCACAAGCTATGAGAGTTGACAGAATGGGAGATGGGAGGAGAAGAAATGTTATTTAAACATTGCCTTTAGTGGGGGATTGTGAAAGGGCAGAGGTGAGGGAGCGAGTGACTGAGGGTACGGAAAAGGAGTGGGATGGAGAGGTGACAGAGGGACAATGGGATCAGCAGCTTCAAGGGGAGTAAGGAGAGAGTGAGATTTCCCCCCCCCCCCCCCACGTGGGAAGGATTCATTGCCTCCAGTGATCGCCGATGCCGACCCAAAAGTCGAGTCCATTCATTGGCTCCTAGAAGCGCCTACTGCCCTCCCCCCCCCGGAATGATTGATTGGCTCAAGGGAGCGCCGACGCCGACCCAAATGTTGAGTCCATTTATTGGCTTCGGGAAGCGCTGACTGCCTCCCACATGGGAAGGATTGATTGCGATGGGGAATGAGGTGTGTTGGGGTAGGGAGGGGAGAGAGGGTATGGAGAGTGAGGGTATGGAGAGGGAGTGACTGAGGGTAGGCGAAAGGATAGGGAGGGAGTAGAGGAGGGGAGGAGGTGAGCAGTGAGAAGAGGGAGGGTGAAGAGGAGGGGGAGGGAGTGTTGGGAATGAGGGGAAATGAGCCGCTACTGCGCAGTTGGGGGCTATGGGTGAGTGGTGGAAAATTAAATTGGGCGAACGGGTTAAGTTGGGGGAATGGGTGATGGGATGATTGGCTCCGGGGGAAGCCTGTCTCCAGGGTGAGCATTGACACTGCATTTGGGGACCAGCCCTCCCATGTGATGCCACATCCCACCCTCCCCCCCCCACCCCCCCATCCAGCATTGGGGGATGGGTCCCACCTGGTCTAGTACATTACTAAAACTCTCATCTTGTTTGTTAGTCAATATGTCTGTGTGTGTCTGTAAGTGTGATCATGAAACTACGCCAAAACGGTACATGATTGTGCTACTATTTTGGGCCCACCTTACACACCATTATCCTGTGGTGTGGTGTATCAAGTTTCATTCAGATTGATGGTATACTTTAAAAGTTATCCACATTTTAAACATTACAAAAAACAACTGACAAAAATCACTTCCATCTGCACTGGCAGTTAGCAGTGTATGATGTCACAATGGGATCTCATTTTCGTAAACTGCCCATCAGCAGTGTTCCACCCTACAATGACATCCCAATGGGATCTCATTTACATTAAAAAACACAGCAGCTTCCACCTCACAATGACATCAAGCAGGTAGAGAGGGGAGAGGGATTATGGAGGGAGGGAGTGACTGAGGGTAGGGGAAAGGAGAGGAAGGTAGAGGTGAGGGAGGGAGTGGGGGAGGGGGGGTGAGAAGGGAAAGAAGAGGGAGGGGGAGGAAGTGCTGGGGATGAGGGGGAATGGAGGAGGATAGGGGTAGGAAGAGGGATGGTGAGGTGCTCGGGGAGGGTTGCCGTGACTTGCGTCACATCGGGGATCTCTGGCGTCACAATGGGAACCCATTAGCCATGCCTGCACAGTTGGGAGCTATGGGTGAGTGGTGGAATATTGCTTTTGGGGACCAGTCCTCCCATGTAACAGGGACCCAACAGGTCCCACTTGGTCTTGTCTTTCCTAAAACTGGTGAAACATCATGCCAATGCTGGTGAGCATCCATCCAAAAAGGAATCTGCCCATTGATTTATTTCTTTCATATGATATGGTTGCCGTGATCCTCTGCAGTGCAGAATGCTTCCTTATGGACAATTGTCACGAATGGGCTAAACAAAGTTGCTAAATCAGACACCATTTCATTGTTTATTGCTTGCAAAACCTTACTGTTTATGAAATGTTCAATAAGTTATTGAGTCATAGGTTTTCCAGATAATCAAATGAAGACACCATCTTGGTAATATTGCTACAGTTTTTGTTCTTAAAGCCACCTGTGGGAAAATCTGATACCCAAAACAGGAGTGATTCTTCAGAGAGCTCAGCATCACATTTTCACTCTTATGTTCACTGCCAAAGAAGCCTATTTTGAAAATTGAGTTCCAAGGCTAATAATAACAATCTAGTTTTCACAGAGCACCAACTGAACTGGAGAGAGCTTTCTGTCCTGTATCACAAACAGCATTCACTTCAGAAGTTAGAAGATGACTTGTTAAAATCTCGTTCCAAAAGGAATACCATTGTAGGTAAATGCCAACAGGATATTTTCCATGTGTCAAGTTATCTGAGCTTCTTTACATCCATCTGTTTAAACGTACAATGTGCTGTCTGAAGAAGAGTCTTGACCTGAAACATCACCCATTCCTTCTCTCCAGAGATGCTGCCTGTCCCGCTGAGTTACTGCTGCTTTTTTGTGTCTACCTTTGGATTAAACCAGTATCTGCAGTTCCTTCCTATACAATGTGCATGCTTGGTATCATTACATATTGTAATATTCTTGAAAATATGACTTTATTTTCCCAGATAATTTTTCACTGTATTGAAGTTGAATTCAAAGAATGTTTTTGGCATAAACATTATTCCAGTGATGGTTTTCCCTTTTAGTTTCCAGTGATGCACAGATGCATTTAAATGCACATGGTCTCTGCAGATGTGGGTTCTTTGTTTTCAATTCAACACTGCAAGTCATGAAAGAGGCGATAATATTTCCTGCACTTCATTGTAATTTCCCATGGATTTTTTTCACAAAATAATTTCTCCCGAACTTTACTAGGAAAGATAATCAGTGGAAAATGTAATCAAATGCTGCCAACTTATGGAATAAACTTCACTCTTGGCATTCCATCCTAATGAAAAACATGAGAAAATGTTGTTTGTCAGCAGAAACGGCACAGCTAGCAGAAAATTTGGGAGCACTGGATTTCCCAACATATGTTTTCAGATAACATAATTTTGTTTTACCAGTGGCAGCTAGTAAATAGCTAGCTATCGATTACATTGCACCTGCAATTATGATCCCAGTGGCTGAATGAGCCTCTTAAACTGGGATAAATCAGCTGGTGTAAATAAATTTACCCCTCAGGTTCCTATTCAATCTTCCCCCCCCCCCCCCCCCCCCCTCACCTTAAACCTATGTCATCTGGTTCTTGATTCCCTTTCTCTTGGCAAGAGACTCTGTGTGTTTACCCTATCTATTCTTCGCATGAGTTTGTACGCCTCTATAAGATCAACCCTCATGCACCCCTAGGAATAGAGTCCTAGTCAACTCAAGCTCTCCCTATAGCTTAGGTCCTTGAGTCCTAGCAACATCCTTGTAAATCTTCTCTGCACCCTTTCCAGCTTGACAACATCTTTCCTATAACATGCTGCCCAAAACTGAACACCATACTCTAAATGTTGCCTCAGCAACATCTTATATAGTTGCAACATGACCTCCCAGCTTCTATACTTAACACTTTGACTGATGAAGGCCAATGTGCCGAAATGTAAACACATCCTCAGTCTTCATAAGTGGATTCTATTATTCTGTCAGTGGGTTTTGAGGATCTTGCAGGGAAATCATTGGTGGTTTTTCTCCTGCGCTTTAAATGCCTGCTGTAGTCCATTTTCCTTTAAGCATACAAGAGGTCAGGGATCACAGCTGGCCAGTGAATTTTGTCCTTGAATTTTTGGAGAGGTTTGATGACTTGATTTTCAAACACTCTTTTTGTCTCAGACAGCCAAAGCAACATCAATATTTGCATTTGCTGCAAGGCAGCTCCAGGGATATGGGAAGTCTACATTTTCCAAGAACACATTATGGACCCTTACCGTGGGATGTCAGGATTGTACAGCAAAGACAGATTGGTAGAATAACTTGATTTTACTGGTGTTTAGCATAAGCCTCATCCTCTCTGTTGTAACTCAGCAGCTCAGGCTGCATCTCTGGAAAACATGGGTAGGTGACTTTCAGTTCGGGACTCGTCTTCAGTCTGAAAAAGGGTCCAGACCTGAAACATCAAGTTTGAAGGAGGGTCCCGATTCAAAATGTCACCATATCCATGTTGTCCAAAGATGCTGCCTGACCCGTTGCATTCCTACAGTATTTTGTGTCTTTTTTTTTGTAAACCTGCATCTGCAGTTCTTTGTAACCACAATTATGACTTGGAGTTTGGTTTCCATGCGTACAAATAGACATTCGTCATCAATATACACCAACTGAGGTGAGAGTGATATATGTTTCGGAGTGGAGGTGATGTGGAGGGAGTGGATGGTCAACAGTTTCCTCTTTGTCCTGTGGCTTAGCTCTGCTCCAATGACATGTTTTCTGGAGGCAGGGTATGGCATTGCAGTGAGAAAGAATGAAAGAAGGATTAGAGCAATATACAAACTTTTTTAATCCCAGTCTGCATTGGGTGGTCACATTGCATTGGAATCATAGCTTGCAACACCTCAGGTAACAGATACAGAATGGAGATTAATTTCTGTGAAATGCCACATTTTTAATGGATTCTCCATAATCACTCTAAGTTGCCAAAGTCAAGTGCTTTTGTGAGGTCAGATGGTACTGGGGGTAGAGTGCTGACATGGATAGAGAAGTGGTTGCAGACAGGAAACAAAGAGTAGGGATTAACAGGTCCCTTTCAGAATGGCAGGCAGTGACTAGTGGGGTACCGCAAGGCTCGGTGCTGGGACCGCAGCTATTTACAATATACATCAATGATTTGGATGAAGGGATTCAAAGTAACATTAGCAAATTTGCAGATGACACAAAGCTGGGTGGCAGTGTGAACTGTGAGGAGGATGCTATGAAAATGCAGTGTGACTTGGACAGATTGGGGGAGTGGGCAGATGCATGGCAGATGACGTTTAATGCAGATAAATGTGAGGTTATCCACTTTGGTAGCAAAAACAGGAAGGCTGATTACTATCTAAATGGCGTTAAGTTGGGAAAAGGGGAAGGGATCTGGGGGTCCTTGTACATTAGTCTATGGAAGTAATCATGCAGGTACAGCAGGCAGTGAAGAAAGCGAATGGCATGTTGGCCTTTGTAACAAGAGGAATCAAATATAGGAGCAAAGAGGTCCTCCTGCAGTTGTAGAGGGCCCTAATGAGACCACACCTAGAGTATTGTGTGCAGTTTTGGTCCCCTAATTTGAGAAAGGACATTCTTGCTATTGAGGGAGTGCAATGTAGGTTTACAAGGTTAATTCCCGGGATGGCGGGATTGTCATGTGCTGAGAGAATGGAGCAGCTGGGCTTGTACACTCTGGAGTTTAGAAGGATGAGAGGGGATCTCATTGAAACATATAAGATTGTTAAGGGTTTGGACACGCTAGAGGCAGGAAACATGTTCCCGATGTTGGGGGAGTCCAGAACCAGAGGCCACAGTTTAAGAATAAGGAGTAAGCCATTTAGAACGGAGATGAGGAAACATTTTTTCTCACAGAGAGTGGTGAGTCTGTGGAATTCTCTGCCTCAGAGGGCGGTGGAGGCAGGTTCTCTGGATGCTTTCAAGAGGGAGCTAGATAGGGCTCTTAAAAATAGCGGAGTCAGGGGATATGGGGAGAAGGCAGGAACAGGGTACTGATTGGGGATGATCAGCCATGATCACATTGATTGGCAGTGCTGGCTCGAAGGGCCGAATGGCCTACTCCTGCACCTATTGTCTATTGTCTATTGTCTATTGTCTATTGTCAGAACATGATGGTGCTCCCACTACCCTGACACGAAAATGTAAATAATAACTTGTACATTCCTCCACTACAATTTAATGTCTTAAAAGCGTAATTGTTTGTCACTCGAAACAGCTGTACCCAGAACAATGCTATCAGGTTTCACTGTGTGACCCCAGACTGTGTCAGTTTCATTGAGCTAAGCCTGCACTTAACTTCAGGAAGACACAATCACAGTACAAGAGAACAGGACTGATTCAAGAGTGAATGCTGTTCATAGTGATGGGACATAGAAGGGAGAGTACACCTAAAGGGTTAGGGAGATCACTCAGTTATTGGAGAACAATGCATTTGAGACCCTTTCTCCCATCTGGCTACCATCAGGTGTTCATGGTAGGCATATGACAACAAACTCAACTTAACTTGACTTCCTTATCCACTCTTTATGAGCAATCTATTCATTATTTGAAATATAGAATAGATTACTTCTGTTATCAAACTATCCATAAATATATTGACCTGTTAAAACATTCGCACATATCATTGCAGTACCGCTCATCACTTCCTTTTATTCGGCACATGTATGTAACTCCTATTTTCTGATTTCTACCACCGACCCAATCTCTGAAAGAGGTTAATAGTTTGCCTCCAAGTCCTTGAGCATTAAGTCTCTTCAAAGTCAAAGTTACATTTATTTGTCACATACACCAACTAAGGTACAGTGAAATAAATTTGACATGCAGCGATACAGTTGATAAACAGAACACACAATACACAATAGAATTTAACATAAACATCCACCAGCATTCTTCACTGTGGTGGAAGACAACAACGTTCAGTCAGTCCTCCTTTGTTCATCTGTGGTTGGGCCCATAAACCCTCCGTAGTTGCCGCTACGGACGGCCGGATTTACAGGCCCTCTCGTCGGGATGATCTAAATTCCGACGTCAGGACGTTCGAACACATTCCACAACTTGGAATGCCACTTTCCTACCGGAGACCGCATAATACCATTGCATGTTTCTTGGTAGTGTATAGAAGGTAATCCAAGCACATTCCCCTTCCTACTACTTTTGTTACCTCCTTGCAAATCTAAATTATGGATGACCCATGTTTTCCAAGTCCATGTTGCCTCTCTCTAATTAGGTCATACTCAATAGTTGTCCCTAAGTATTTAAACTAAAGAAAAAAACACAACCACATATACCAGCTGGGCATGTGTTCAGTGGTGTGATGTTTGCATGTCTGTATATCGTATATATATTTATCCACAGACTAAATGTGTTTATAGTCATATATTTGAGCAGTGTAGAAAATGGATGTTGTCCCTGTGGATGTAACATAGGAAATTGTGTATGCAAACAGTGAGAATTACACAAATGAATGTTCGCCATATGCTTTTGCATCATTTTTTTACATTCTGGTAATTTGGAGTGCAAAATATATCCTTACCATGTAATCTATTGCAAGCTGGTGGAGAATTCATAACTTAAGAGTTCACAGGGTTAATATGGTCCCGTGGCATCTGGAAATTATTCTCCATAAACTGTTTATAGAACCAAAACTGACCCACCCTTTGAACTGAACGCGATTTCCTGCAGAAACAAAGCTACCAGGGCATCCTGTTAAATGCCTTGTAGAAATAGAGAACCATGAGATTTTGTACAATTAAAGTCAAAAAATGTTTCCTGATCCATTGGTTATTTTTCTTTTAATTATGAAATAGGAAAAAATTTAATCTAACAGAGTTTTAGATATAAAAAGAGACACTAATGTTTCTAAATTAAAATCTTTGGGAGCACAATGGTGTCTCTATCAAAAGGGAAGGCAGCTTCCAAAATCCATCCTAATTATTAGGTATAATTTCCCATTGTAAGCCCCTCCTAGATCATTAACCAAGCTTATCGTAAAAGAAGAGAAGAGAAGGGTGTATTAAGCATACAGAAATATGTTTCCCATTTATGCGTGGTATGCAAAACAAAAATGTTCCCTTCTAAGACCATTTTTGAAAAGGGATCACTGAGATTTAGATTCTACATTTTATTTAGGCAGGAAACAGCTTTGAGGAAAGATTTTATTGTTCCACTCAATAAAAGGAAAAGCCTGATCCTGGCTCCTCAGATTAAATCTGTGAGTGCCTTTAATGCTGTTATTGTACTCAGATGAGTATGTTCCCAAGGTGAACTGATGTTTTTAATCAAACATTGCACCAGACCTCGTTTTAACTTGCAGCACCCACAATTAACCACACAAAAGAAAATTGTGCAACTTTCAAATGTAAACATCATGAGGCAGTAGTATGGCACAGTAAGGCTTGTAATTTATAATATTACTTATTCTTAACAGTTCAATCACTGTGTAATTTGGAGGTAGAAATCACAAAACCCCATGCTCTACCAGGCAGCAGTGATCCCTGCCTTCTCGGATACTGTTTGATGCCTGGAGTAAGCACCTCAAAGCTAAGATCCCACCAAAGCCGTCTCTGCAAAACCCTCCAAATCATGTGCAGGATAAATTCAGCAATGCTGGTGTGCTCATCCATCACTGAGGGCGTCCACTGGGTAAGTCGTGTTATTGGCATGCCCGTACCCGACATCCAGAACAGGCTTAGTCACAACGAAAGATTACGATGTGGCCAAAGGAAAGAATCAAGAATTCTCTCCAAACCTCCATGTATCGAGAATTCTCAAGGCTCATGGATGTTGGATATATCTATAATGCACAACGACGCCTAGGAATTGTTGGCACGTGGCTGATCAGTGGAGCAAAAGTATTCAAGATGGTACTGATGACATTAAGTGTGTAATGTGAATACAAAGAAGCCCAGTCACAGAGTGATGGGAGAGATACTGACCCTTTAGCCCACCGAGTCCAGGCCAACCATCAACACCCTGACCATTTTATTTTTCCCACATTCCCATCAACTTGTGATATCAGTGCAAGACTTCTGAGACTTCAAGAATAATAGTTGGTTTTGCTGATGGGAACATAAAACAGCTCATTCTAATCCGAATTTGTAGGTTGTGTTTGTGATTTGTCATTTATTCATAAAGGATCCTCACAGAATTTGTTATGCAGAACCTGTCTGTAAAGTCACACAGAATAAGGTAATCCCAATAAATAGAACACAGCTGAGCAGAGAACAAGAGTTTAACCTCGTAAAATAATCAGTCAGTGAAACAGATGTTTAAAAAAAGAAACAAAATGTCCATTCCTGAAGTCTATCCAATGGAAAGCACACATGCTATGAACATCAATTAAGGACAGATCAGATTTAAGTGGCTTGCGATACGCTCTGCCAACACTTATTAAAATGTGATGAGGAATGAGAGGATTACAGTAGCTGTAGAGTTATGCCGTAGTATGAAGCTCCAACTTATGGGAGAAAATGCGATAAAAAGAAAGACAAATATAAAAACAGATGAATTGTGTTACTTGTCATAAATCTATATAACGAAAAGTTTCATCTTGACCACTTCCTGTATGTGCTGTATATTGATTTTAGAAAACACACTGCCAAATATCGCTATGATTTTTGGCCATCTTACTCACAGTCCTCCTCCGCTGAGGCAGCCCCGAGGATTTTTCCAATCGATGGAAAAAAAAAGTTATGAGTGTTTAAAAAATCTTGAGATCAGCTGATTGGTCCCCTCGCCTGTCAATCACCATGTTGAAGGCAACGCCCCTTCTGGGGGGGGAGGGGGGGGGGGGGGGGGGGGGGGGGGGGGGCAGGACTATAAAACCCCGGATCCCTGAATATGAGTCAGTCACTCTGAAAGATCACGAGTGAGAGTCCACAACTGTGATTCTAAACTGTGAATCAACTGAACTGTGAGTCTGCAATGTACATGCAATAAATAATTTGTTATCCCTTAATGACAATGCAATGAGTTGTTTGGCAATTTGGTGGCCTGCACTCTGTCTGAAATGGAGTTTGGTGGCCTGCACTCTGTCTGAAATGGAGTTTGGTGGCCTGCACTCAGCCTGAAATTGAGTTTGGTGGCATGCATTCTGCTTGAAATGCTATGAAATTGAGTTTTGGGGCCTGCACTCTGCTTGAAATGCTATGAAATTGCATTTGGTGCCCTGCACTCTCCCTGAAATGCTATGAAATTGAGTTTGGTGGCCTGCATTCTGCCTGAAATGCAGCAAAATTGAATTTGGTGGCCTGCACTCTGCTTGAAATGCTATGAAATTGCATTTGGTGCCCTGCACTCTCCCTGAAATGCTATGAAATTGAGTTTGGTGGCCTGCATTCTGCCTGAAATGCTGCAAAATTGAATTTGGTGGCCTGCACTCTGCCTGAAATGCTATGAAATTGAATGTGGTGGCCTGCACTCTGCTTGAAATGGAATTTCAAGAAATAGCCATGAGTGAACTGCCAGCCCACCAGCCCTGAGCGACTGAGCTGCCAGCCCACCAGCCCTGAGTGACTGAGCTGCCAGCCCACCAGCCCTGAGTGACTGAGCTGCCAGCCCAAGAATCAATTTGGCCCACAATGTTCATCTAGCCTTCTGGAAACCAGTCCCTTCAGCCCACAACATCCATACTAGCGCTCCAGAAAGCCTCCAACACCCACCCCCCCCCCCCCCCCCCCCCCCCCCCCCACACTGGCCACCAATAGTGGAATTGGTGGAGAGGTGGAATATTCCACTGGAGGACCAGCCTTCCCATGTGAACATGGGACCCAAGGGGTCCCACTTAGTCTAGTATCAGTTATTGTTATTATCAGTTAACAAGTTAAATTAACCAATGCAACGCTGATGAAAACCAAAGACTGAGTAAACATTCATAATATCTGATTTAAGAAATATCAATGCCAAATGGGTGAAATAAAGCTGGGAGCTAATGATACACCTGGGCAGAGATGTGGAGAGATGGACAAGCCACAACTAATGTACAGAAGAGGAATTAATAAACAGTCAGAAATAAAGTCATAGAATTGTACAGCAGGGAAACAGACTCTTCGGCACATCATGTCCAAGCCAGCCACCAAATATTTACATATTGCAATCCCATTTTCCCAAATTTAGCCCATAGCCTTATATACCATGGTGGTTCAAGGGCTTAATCTAAATACTTACTAAACATACAAGAGTACTTGCCTTCACCTGCCCACAAACAACGTGTTCCAGATTTAATTCTTGAAGAGAATTCTTACTCAATTATCCTCAAAATGTTCTAATTCTTAGGTTTAACCAATGCTGTCTGCTTATAGACATCTTTGCTCAGAGGAGAACTCCCTAATCTACTGATGATCCTCAGAATTTTATGTTCCCCTATCAGTTGTTTCTTCAATCTTTTCCATTTTAGAGAAAACTAACCCTGCCTATCCACTCACCTCACAGCTGAAAAGTCCAAAACTGCACACAGTACTCTAGCTGTGACTAAAATAATGTTTTATATCTTTGCAACATAATCTCCCTGTTCGCATATTCACTGTCCCAGCTAATGTAGGTCAATATACCGTATGCCATTTTAATCATCTTATCCAGCTGAGCAACTGCCTTGAGGATACGGCCAGGTCTCTTTGTTCCTTAGCGCTTCCTCGGACCCCATCATTCATTGTATATATCCTTGTCTTATTAGTCTTCCCAAAATGTATTATCGCATGTTTTTCAGTATTACATTCAATTTATTATTTCTTTGCCCACTTTCCTAACTAATCGATCAACAACACCACTGATCTTTGTGAAATCTGCACATGTTCTTATCATACCTCTTGCATTCACTTCTAGATCATTGATGTATTTCATAAATAGTAAAGGTCCAAGCACCAATTGCTGTGGTATACCGCCTGTCACTGGCCTCCAATTGCAACAATAATTCTTCTGTTACCTGTCACCAAGCCAGCTCAAAATCCAATTTGTATTTTAACCATATAACCATATAACCATATAACAATTACAGCACGGAAACAGGCCCTCTCGGCCCTTCCAGTCCGTGCCGACCATTTGTTTTCCCCTAGTCCCATCTACCTGCACTCAGACCATACCCCTCCATTCCCTTCACGTCCATATACCTATCCACTTTACTTTTAAATGTTAAAATCGATCCTGCCTCCACCACTTCTGCTGGAAGCTCATTCCACACAGCCACCACCCTCTGAGTAAAGAAGTTCCCCCTCATGTTACCCCTAAACTTCTGTCCCTTAATTCTCATGTCATGCCCTCTTGTTTGAATCTTCCCTACCCTCAATGGGAAAAAGCTTATCCACGTCAACTCTGTCTATCCCTTTCATCATTTTAAAGACCTCAATCAAGTCCCCCCTTAACCTTCTGCGCTCCAAAGAATAAAGACCTAACTTGTTCAACCTTTCTCTGTAACATAGTTGCTGGAACCCTGGCAACATTCTAGTAAATCTCCTCTGTACTCTCTCTATTTTGTTGACATCCTTCCTATAATTAGGCGACCAAAATTGTACACCATACTCCAGAATTGGTCTTACCAATGCCTTGTACAATTTTAACATTACTTCCCTACTCCTATATTCAATGCTCTGATTTATAAAGGCCAGCACACCAAAGGCTTTCTTTACCACCCTATCTACATGCGATTCCACCTTCAGGGAACTATGCACAGTTATTCCTAGATCCCTCTGTTCCACAGCATTCCTCAATTCCCTACCATTTACCATGTACGTCCTATTTTGATCTGTCCTGCCAAGATGTAGCACTTCACACTTAACAGCATTAAACTCCATCTGCCATCTTTCAGCCCACTTTTCCAAATGGCCCAAATCTCTCTGTAGACTTTGAAAATCTACTTCATTATCCACAACACCACCTATCTTAGTATCATCTGCATACTTACTTATCCAATTTTCCACCCAATCATCCAGATCATTGATGTACATGACCATTTGCTCCAGATCAAATGGGCTCTTATCTTTTAGACCAGTCTCATAGGTGGGACCTTGTCAAAGTTCTTATGAAGGCTCTAATAGACTACATCAACTGTACCACCTTCATCTACACACTTAACACCAAAACATAGAAGAGTTTAGTACTAAACAGTTTAGGTTTAGGTTTATTATTGTCATGTGAACGGAAGCATAGTGAAAAACTTTGTTTTGCATGCTATTCAAACAGATCAGATATACTGTACATAAATACAATTAAGTCTAACTCGAGTACAATAAGTAAAGGGGAAGATAAGAGTGCAGAATTTAGTTTTCAGCATTGTCGAACATCAGTTCCGTATGTCATACATCATACATCAAGTCCAATGCCCACAATTGGGTAGAGGTGAATCGGATAGTACCCTTGGTTATAGAAGGACAATCAGAAGACTGATAACAGAGAGGAAGTAGCTGGTCCTGAGTCTGGTGCTGCGTGCTTTCAAGCTTGTGTACTTTCTTCAGGATGGGAACAGGGAGAAGAAGGAATAAAGGATGAAATCCTTGCACCACTGCGCTCTGTCTTCTATGGCCAAGCCAATTTTGAATTCAATCGACCAAGTCTCCATGCATCCTTAATCTTCTGAATCAGCCTACATGAAGGACATTGTTTCCATGCTTATTTAATGAAGATTACTAATAGGCCAGAGGACTGAGGATTGAAAATTAAAAAGAGTGAGAATCTAGAGTATCACAGTAAACTAGCAAACGAAACAGGCATAAGTCTTTCAATGGATTATATGTAAAAAAAGAGATTCACTAAAGCAGATATGGTCCATTTAAGTTATGAAGCTGGGTCATTCATAAAGGGAAATACAGAAATAGTAGAGATTGTAAATTATTAATTTGCATACATTTTCATAGCAGAAATAGGGTGAAGTACTTTCATAGTAGGGCGGCACAGCGGTGCAGCAGTAGAGTCGCACCCTGTAACCATGTGGGGTATCCCCGGGTGCTCGGGTTTCCTCCCGCACTCCAAAGATATACAGGTTTGTAGGTAAATAGACTTCTGTAAAGTTTGTAAATTGACCCTGATGTGTGTGGGATAGTGCTAGTGTATGGGGTGATCGCTGAACAGCATGGACCCGATTAGCCGAATGGTCTGTTTCTGTGCTGTATCTCTAAACCAAACTAAACTAAAGCAGACATAGAAAAGATCACAATAATATTGACAATTAAGGGATAGAAGGGAGAAAGAAACTTCAAATATCTCGACCATAAGAGAAAAAGTAGTCGGCAAAATTATGGTTATACAGGCCATGATGGATGTATCTTGAAGTGTTAAAGAAAGTTACAATACAAAATTGGACTAATGTAATGGGTGCATGAGGTTGGTGCAGATGTAGTGGGCTGTAGAGCCTGCGTATGTGCTGTATGACCCTAATACAAGATTATAGAGTCATAGAGTGATGGGGTGGTACAGTGTGGAAGCAGGCCCTTTGGCCCAACTTGCCCACACCGGCCAACATGTCCCATCTACACGACTCCCACCTGCCTGCATTTGGCCCATAGCCTACAAACCTGTCCTATCATGTACCTGTCTAACTGTTTCTTAAACGTTGGTATAGTCCCTGCCTCGACGAGCTCCACCGGCAGCTCGTTCCGAACATGTGCAAAAAAGTTATCCCTCAGATTCCTATTAAACCTTTTCCCCTTCACCTTAAACATATGTCCTATGTCCTCTGGTCCTTGATGTAGATGTATTGCAAGTAATGTACCAAAAGTTCCTAATTTTTGGAGAGATTGCAAACATAATACCAACATTCATGAAAGAAGGGATAAAAAAGTTGGAAACTATACATCAACTAGACTATCATCTGTCATTGGGAAAAAGCTGGAATCTATTATTAAGGTGGTACTGAAATACGTTTGGAAAATCATGACAATCAATCAGATTCAACATCAACTCATGAAAGAGAAATCATGTTTGACAAATTTGCCGGAGATCTTTGAAAATTTAACAAACAGGATGTATAAAGAGGAAAAAGCAAATGGGCTGCATTTGGATTGGCGTACATTTGCTCGTTTTTTGTTATGTAAGTTGGTTATAAGACAGCCGCATGGGCCCAACTCACCCGCAGAACAACCGCACCGTTGACCGCAACGCTCCCCTGTAGGCCCAACGCGCCCGACAGGCCTCCCAGGGGACTGAGGAGAAGCCAGGCGGCGAGGCTTGTCTGGGCCGAAGGAGCCTCAGTGGGGCCTCGTGATCAATCCGCGATCAGCAGCTGATGAACATGAGGGAGGGAGGGGAACACAATGGGGACCTGGTGTGGGGGCCCGCCGTGACGGACGGTGGGAGAACAAAGGGGGACCCGGTGTGGGGAAGGGTGGGCACTCTAGTTTAGAATCCTGCCCAGGGGATAAGTCTGTGTTTGTTTGTTTGTTCATTTGTTCCCGTGAAGGCGCTGTGCACATGGCAGCCATTCAACAGTCCCATGTCTTTTTCTTTTTTTCACTTTTAATTTAATATTAATTTTTGTGTACCTTGTTGTGTGTTATGACTGTTGGCAGACCAATTTCTCTCCGGGGATGAATAAAGTTCTATTGTATCGTATGGTATCGTATCATATAAAGCGCATGGTATCATTGATAATGTTAAAATAGTCGGGAGGAAGTGGGAGAATTAAAAAATGGCTCATCCCAGGATGTCTACCTTGACCTGCACAAACTCAATAGTATGGATGATGAGAGTTTTCTTACATAACAAGACAGAAATGGGAATCTAATTATCAACTAATATCTCATATCAGGAGTCTAACAAGAAAGTGCGATCTGCTCAGAGAGGATTGTTATTGTTATTGAACAAGTGAATTTTATAGTTGTTCATATACGTCTTGGAGAATTATGGAAAGAATTAATATTTGGCTCTGGAAAAGAAAATATTGTTGAGCTTGAGGTAGTTGAACTATATTTCATTTTTAAAAAAACGGAGAGTTGGTTTACTTGCTAAGTTTCTCATGCTCACAACTACAGAGTTGGCTGTAGCACTAAAGAAGTGAGATCTAAAAGAGATGATGGACTACAGCCCAAACATCAAACACACATATTTGGCTGGAGGAACTAGGAGCCATTACTCATGCTGTCTTTCAGAATTTAACACTGAGTCCATCATGCAGCTAAGTTGACAAGTTGGGCAAAATAACTTGAAAAACTAGTTCCTATATCACATGGCTTAACACGGGTTCATTTCAGTAATTTTACACCACGGGCTACGATTTACTCCAATTGTTTACAGTTGTTTTTGTCAAATCCAGCTTTCCATAATTCATTCAAACACACCTGTCTTGTGTTACACCACAATATTCCTTTGTCAGTGGCAACAAACTCAACTCTAAGATAAGTCACTTGAGTAAACTGGCACACCCATATAAGTCAGTGTGTTATTGAAGTAGTGTTGTCTCCTGTGAAGAATATATGAAACAATAACGAAGCAAAGTACAGAGCACCGGTTATTCGCCCAGTTTAATACTCTGAAGTTGATGGTCATATTCTGTTCTCATTTGCAAACGGGACAATCAAACCTAGATTTGGTGTCCACTGTATTCAGTAACTCTGTTCAATCTGTAAGATGCCCCTAAGCTGCCTGTTTAATTCTCCATCCCACTTCACTCTGGCCTCTCTGCCGTTGACCTAACTGTCATTGACCTCCTGCACTTCTTCAGAGTAGTTCAAACTCTGCTCAAAGTGCAGCATCTTGTCTTTCAATTTTGCAAATTACAGCCTTCAGAATTCAGAACTATTTTGATAGGCACAAAAGGCTGGAGTAACTCAGCGAGTCAAGGCAGCATCTTTGGAGAAAATGGATAGGTTGATGTTTCGGGTCGGGACTCTTCTTCAGACTATTCATATATATTGATAATAAGTTATTCTAGCCTTGCAATTCACATTTCCAATGCTCTGTTTGACTGTGGAATGGCCATTCCTACAAAATATGCTGGCTTTTTCATAAGAGTTAGGCTTAGTGAGAGAAAGGTCCCATTCTGTTCCATACACTGAGGCAGGCCGCAGTCTAGCAGATGTCCTTCAGCATATGGGTAACTGTGGTATTGCTGAACATTTGTGGTGCACAACTTCAAAGTCAAAATACAATCAAACATAGCCTCAGAACCTCGTTCTTCGGTCGTTCAACATGGAAAAGTTCTAATTTGAGGCAATATCGTAGGTGGTAATCAAAGAGCTAAATTGGCTTGAACAGTGGAATAACATTCAATTTACAAGCTATACTCAGGGCAACTCCAAATACACATGGAATCATTTATTTCTCTCAAAAGATCATAGCTACGTTTATCCAGCTACCGGCTGTGCTTCCCTTTAGCTTTGTGAAAGATTTGCAAAAGAATGAGCATGGATCAGTAAATAAAAGATGAGAAACCCTCAAAATATTTAGACACAAAGTTGGATGTGCTTTCTAGCTTTAGCATCTCAATCAAATCCAAAATGCTGGAGTAACTCTGCGAGTCAGGTAGCATCTCTGGAGAACATGGCTAGATGTCGTTTTGAGTCGGGACCCTGCTCTAAACTGATTGTGAGGAGGGGGGGGGGGAGAAAAGGGCAGAGATTAAAGCAGGTGTGAGACCTTGGTTGAAGAGTTACAAATTGTGAAGCCAGAGAAAGGAATGTAGGAAGAGGGCGACAGGGAGGGGAGAAACAGGTGCAAGTTCAGGTGGGGCACAGGTGAGCAGGGGGGGAGTGGAGGATAAAGGGGAGGGGGGAGGCAGTTATTAGAAGGTTATGTAAAATTGGAGAATTCAATGTTCATACTGTTGGGTTGGAAGCTACCAAAGCGGAATAGAAGGTGCTGTTCCTCAGTTTGCGTGAGGCCTCACTCTGGCAATGCAGAAGTCCCAGGACAGAAAGGTTAGTATAGGAATGGGAAGGGGAGTTAAAATGATTAGGAACCGGGAGATCAGGTCGGCCTTGACAGACAATTATTTGGCAAAACCTTTGCCGCTGCTACACTTGGTCTCATTGATGTACGGGAGGCCAGATCAGAGGTACTGGAGGAACACCAGGTGCAGTAGATGAGGTTAGAGGAGGTGCACGTGAACCTCTGTCTCATCTGGAAGGACTGCTGGGGTCCCTGGATAGAGGCGATGAAGGAGGTATAGGGGTAGGTGTGACATCACCTGCGGGAGAGGGTGGTTTGGGTAGGAATGGTTGAGTGAACCAAGAAGTTGGGGAGGGAGCGGTCTCTGCGGAAAGGAGTGGGGTTGGGAATATGTGACTGGTGACGGAATCACCTTGGAAGTGGCCAAAGTTTCAGAGGATGATGTGAATGGACAACCTGAGGTACAGCACCTCATATTCCGCTTGGATAGCTTACAACCCAAAGTTATGAACATTGAATTCTCCAATTTTTATTTCCTGCCATTCCCCTCACCTTTCACCCCCACTAACCCACTTTCTCCTCCCCTCCCCTGTGCCACACCTGCACCTGCACCTATTTTTCCTCCTTCTGCATTCCTCCACTGGCTTCACAATTTGCAGCTCTGTAATCCATCTGCCTCATACTTTGTGCTTTAATCTCTAATCTTTCTAACCTTTGTTCCAAACATCTGCTGATCATACTCAGTACTGCCTCACCTGTGTCCACCTATTACCTGCTACGCTTTGTTCAGCCTCTCCTCTCTCCCACCCCCACCACCCACTCTAATCTGAGTGAAGAAGAGTCCCAATCGCAACTGTCACATATCCATGTTCTGCAGAGATGCTGTCTGACCCGCTGAGTTACTCCAGCACTTCTGCACTTTGTGTCCTTTTGAGTAAACCAGCATCTGCAGTTCCTTGCTTCTTCAATCAAAGGATCATTAGCTGAGCATTTTGCTTTATGGAAAAGGGCATTCATATGCAAGCCCATTCTGTCGCCACAACTCCACTTGACATTTAATTGCATATATTGTGAGCAGGATTACTCAATATCGCTCAGTTGCACTCCACATAAAAACACAGGGGCTAAAAAGGACACCACTCCAATGTCAACAGTTTTGGCATTTAAGCAAAACTTGAGAATTAGACTTTGGATATTTTTTGATGTAGGTTCATGAATTTAGGATGAAGCCAGATACAAAGAACCTCTTGTCTATGTTCCAAATGGAATTCTTAGGATTGGGCCCCTGTTTATTCCAGTCACAGTCAGAGGGAGGGGTGTATATGGCTGTGACCAGAGATTCAGTGAATGGATGGCATTCCAGGTGTGAAATACTAGCTTGCCAGCCATTGGTGATGGAAACAACTCAAGATCAAAGCCTGGACAGGCTTGGAACCATGAGAACAATGAAGCGGCAGTGAAGAATTGGCTTGTATAAATGTGCAATAATTCCCACTCGCCATGGTATCTGCCCATTATCTTGAGGACAAATGCTTGGAATACCATATAATATTCTGGAGAGAATGTCGCCAAAGGTTTTATACTTAGGTTTAGATTGCAGACATGCAGAAATTTAAGGAAGTATATTTATAGTCAAGGGGGTGACAATCATGTGACACTGCAAGAACTGTAAATTAATTTTGACTTCGGCTGAACAAATGTTCAAATTGTTAACAGATATAAAAATGTGAAGTTATAATAATGAGTTAGACTTTTTAAACACACCAAGTTAGAGCCGACCAATGATTACTCCATACACTACAACTAGGAACAATTTACAATTTTTACTGAAGCCAATGAACCTAAAAACCTGTAAATCTTCAGAGAGTGGAAGGAAACCAGAGTTGCTGGAGAAAACCCATGCGGTCACAATGAGAACGTACAAACTCCGTACAGACAGCACACGTATTCAGGATCGAACCTGGATCTCTGCCGCTGTAAGGCAGCAACTCTACCGCTATGCCACTGAGCCACCCAGTCATACTAGCCTCACCATTATCAGTATTAAGAAAGCACCTTTCCTGGTTTGTCTTTTATGTCCTTGCATAGACTTTTGAATTATATTGTTAGTATTGGCTTAAACAGGCAACTGTGATCCATTCTGATCAAAATGGTTTTCTGTTTTATCAACCAGCTACTGACCTTCCCTTGTAACCACAGTACTGATGAGGTTACAGTTTTAAGATGTACTAGCTGAGTAGCCTGGATGAATAACTTCAGTACACTTTGTCAATGTGCGCACAACACAATCTGCTTCCTTTGTTGAGATGTGTGTTAAACATTACATTATGCAGTCATCAGTGAATATCCCCATTTCTGACAAAGCAGTTGCAGGTAGCTGAGTCTAGGATATTGCCCAAATGAACTCCTGCACTCCTGAGGCAGTACTAATCACTTCCAACACCACAACAATCCTTCTTTGTGCAAGGTATGACTCCAACTATTGAATTTTCTTCTCTTGATGACCACTGACTTCTGATTTACCAGAGTATCTTGATGTCACACTTGTGCAAAAGTTACCTCAATGTCAAAGACACTCTCATTTCATCTCTCTCACTATTCATCTCTTTGATCCATGTTTGGACCTGATTTTGACCCTGCTGGTCCCGGTGAAATCCAAACTGAGCATTGGCAAGCAAATTATTGGTGGGTTAAGTACTCCTTGGTGGCATTGCTTATGACAATTCCCATCACTTTGCTGGTATTTGAGAGGAGATGGATTGTGAGCAGGACACACCTGGACCATTTTCCACACTGTAGGATAGATGTTGTAATTGTACAGGAATAGCTTGAGCAGGAGTGCAGTGAGTTCTGGAGTGGGAGTGTTCAGTCCTACAGCATGTGTGTTGCCTGCACCCATCAATTTACTGTAGAACACTTAGTTGTTTCTTCGTATCACATGGAATGAGTCAAATGGTGCAGAGACTTGCCTCTGTGATGGTAGTGATCTCTGGAGCTGCCCATGATGAATCACCTATTTGACATTTCTGAACAAAGTTGTGAATGCTGAGCTTTGCCATTGCCAAGGATGGAAATGGACTTGGAGCTGTCTTCTCCCATTAACTGTTTGATTATCTACCATCATTGATAACAAGTTGCAGTCAGATTGCAGGGCTTTGAATTTATTTCTTGGTCGTGGGCCTGCTCAGCTCTGTATTTTTTCTGCCAATAATGATACTTGTTTTTCCTATGGAAAAATAGGGAAATTAATTTTATAAAAATGTATATTTACTTGTGATGTATCAATATTGTTGGAAATGAACATGTACTGAATTAAAGAGCAATATTCCACCAGCCACTAATACTGTAAAGTGAACGATATATAGCCTCTTTGAATATATGTTATTGTTTTGTTATTTTTGTAGATTGCTCACATAATTTGATTAAATATTTTATATTTATAGAACAAGTTGATGCTCTAGTTTAACATTCTATCTTAGGAACATTTCTGTAAGATTGTGACTAAAGGATCACATCAGAATGAGTTTGCAAGTCCTAGAGCCATCATAAAAGAGAAAAAAAGTATTTTACCCATATCAAGTCCAACATCAAGACCCCAATATATAGAGCATCATGATGTTCAACAAGTTGTGGCAAAAGCCCTTTAGATATATGTTTTAGCATCATCTCTGAAGCTCGTATCTGCTACAGGAATTGGTGTAATTTTGAATGAATTCAATTTCACTAAAAATGTCATAATAGCTTAATTGCACATTGGCTGTAATGATTTTTGTGATAACTGAGTTTTTGAGGGAACATTTCATGGAGCAACAGAAAATATATATTAAACAGATATATATTAACAGATAAACAATAATTTCTTTTAATTACCAATATTTTTTCCAATCACTAAATAATGTTTCATTTTTTTTTGTTCATACTTCTCTACATTCCATCTAAATATCTGTCTTGAATTATCTGAGATTAAAACGATAAAAAAGCAATGGAACAACTTTGAATGTTGTTTTGGAAAACTCCATTTATCTCTTATTTTACCAATAGTACCAGCACTAAATTGGAACTATGCAGAATTTACATTTTGCCTTCAGCATGCCGCTCCACTTAACTTTGAAGGCACACATAAACTACTGAACAATCCCATTTGATGGTGGGTTGCTCTAGCTAGTGACCTGGCAATGATGAAAATTACTTACAGAGAAGGATAAATAAACTGAACTCGGAGAACTCGGCACATCAGATAGCATCTGTTTCAGGTTATCTGTCCTTTCCAGCCGCAGATGCTGCCTGACCTACTTACTGAGTTCCTCCGGCACTTTGTCTTTTGCTCAGGATTTTAGTATCTGCGGTTCCATGTGTCCCCAAAGTAAGAGAAGGGTTGTGAATAATTACATCAGTGTTTCTATTGGTTTGCAGAAATAGTTTGGGCTAGAATGGGTAACATAGCTGAAAAGATGAATAAAAGAGTCTGTACACGGGAGGGCAAAACGAGTATTCTTCAAGGGTACCCCATAATTTCTCCCCTTTTCAAAGCGTTGACATTTCAAATGAAGGAACTTGCATGTTGTTCTGGGTTCAGGGTGTACTGGGAGAACTAGGGAGGGGGGTTGCAGGGACGCAGGGACTGATGAAGAATACAGTAGCTGCAGTTGGGAAGACATTCCCACTGTCCAACTTGAGCCAGTGGGCTGGGAGTTGGTCAATGGCCAAACAGATATTTTACTTCGGAGTCACGTGAGTGACTACGTGAATAGAAGCCCGTACAGCCGTTGGTGCGTCATGACGTCAGACGCTGGTGCAGTCGGGAACGGTTGGAGCAGCAGCGCTCCTCCGAGCGGTAAGTTTAAACAGGTTACACGAAAAGCTGGAGAATTCAGCGGGTGCAGCAGCATCTAAGGAGCGAAGGAGATGGGCGACGTTTCGGGTCGAGACCCTTCTTCAGACTTCACCCTCCATTCTCCAGCATCTGCAGTTTTCGTTAACAGGTTTAAACGGAGGTAAGGTTTGTTGAAATACTTTACCACAGGTCATTTTCTGCGACGGTTGGGAGTAGATATGTTGCAGAAAGTGAAGAAGGTGTCGGCGAGGCGCTCCGGGGGTAGAAAGGAGAGTGACCAGGAGAGTGTTGAGGATGGAGGCCCGTCTGGTACACCTGGTCCGGTGCTGGCTACACAGCCAGTGGTTGCGGACCCACTGCCGGGGGGCAGTGGAGGCTTGCCAGTAGGGCGGAAGGCCACTGGCAAGTCTCTGTGGCCCGTAAATGAGTCGGGCCTGGAGGTTATACCCTCCATAGGAGAGTCCGTTTGCTCACGGCTCTCCCACGTCGAGATTCTATTACAAAAGAATGCTCGACAGGGACCAGCTCCGTGAGGAGGAGTGGTGCCCAAGCCAGGCTGATGGAGAGCTTGTGCTAGCAGCACCTGTTTCAGGGCTGCAGAACTATCCTGCCTGTGAGGAGGATGTTCTATCAGGGCCGTTTGCTGACACTGTTTCTATGCTGGGGGAGAGCAAGGTGTTCGGTTGGAGGTAATTCCGAACATTGCTGGGAAGTTTGCTGAGTGTAGAGAGGCAGGAAAGGCGATTGATGTAGAATTGGCCGAAGCCATTCAGTATATGCTCTCCCACCAGTTACAGGAGCTAGCTATGGATGAAGTAGCAAAAAACTATAAAGCTCCTGTTAATTGTGATCTCCTGAAGGTACCGGTGGTTAATCACCAAATTTGCATAGATGGGTTTGCCTGCTAGGGCCCAGGAGATGAAGTTTTAAAAAAGTGCTTAAACTGTTGTAAGCAGGTATTACAGCTGTGGTGAAAGTTATTGATACAAATGATATGGTTGAAGCACACCAGGATGAACTGGGACTCCTTTGTAATGCATTTTGAAATTAATAATGTCGGGAGGGCCGCTATTAGGCCAGTGCTAACCCGAATTTGGCGAGTTGTGCAAACCGACCAGTGTACCACCACGAAATCTGTTGTTTGGTGGTAACCTTGCAAAAAGGATCAAAGACTGTTATGAGGTTGTTATAACCATGGCCCTCATTAAGCCAGCTGGAAGCAAGGCAAAAAAGGTTCTCTACAAGAAGTCGAGGACAACAAGGCCGCAAGGAAAGATGCTGGTAAGGAATATAACATTTGACAGACGATGAATTAACTGATGTTCCTGTTCAAATTGGGGAAGGTTAAAATTGTTCTCAAACAATGGCAGCAGTTGACATCAGATTTGTTCATACTTAGTGTATTGAAGGGTGAAAAATTGGATTTTACTATGACAGTCTACCTAATCAACATTTTCCTAGTCGTAAACTTATTTTTTCAGATGAGGAAAATGTGCTTATTCAAGCAGAGATTCAGGTCGTTACATAAGAAGGGGTAATTGAGCCTTCTGTCTATCAAAGTCAACAATTTCTGTCAAGTATATTTCCCAGATCTAAAAAGACTGGGGGATGTAGAATTATTCTGGATTTATCGAATTTGAACAAATTTGTTTGTTATAGGCATTTCAAAATGGAGAACTTTACCACGGGCAAACATCTAGTGTCCAAAGGGTATTATATGGCAACCATTGATTTAAAGAATGCGTATTACGCAGTGTCTATTCATGGTGATGATAGAAGATATTTGAAATTTATTTGGATGACTGAGCTGTGGCAATTCAGGACATTGCCGAATGGATTAACTTCAGCTCCTAGATTATTTACTAAATTGGTAAAACCTGTGTTAGCATTGCTTAGAGCTCAGGGCATGTGGTAATGGCCTATTTAGATGATTTCTGATTGTTGGAAAGACTCATGCTGAAACTCAATCATCAGTTTCAGTTGTTAAAATCACTTTTGAACAAATGGGATTTGTGTTATTCACCCAGGTAAATCTAAATTATCACCAGTCCAAATTATTGATTATCTGGGATTTACCATTAATTCCAATCACATGTTGGTAACTTTGCCCAGGGATAAATTGAATCAGTTAATTGAGGACTGTGTTAATCTCGTTGGAGAACAACGGCCTTTGATTAGACAAGTAGCCAGTTTTATTGGGAAGTTGTTGCAGCCTTTCCAGCTGTGCAGTATTGTCCTCTGCATTATCAACAATTACAACCATCAAAGGAACAGGCACTGAGAATACAAAGGGGCTATTTTGATAGGCCTATGCAGTTGTCAGCTGGGGCGATTGCTGACATACAATGGTGGATAGTACATGTTTCAAAAAAAATTTAAGGAAGGTTTCGTGGAATCACCGTCACTGATATTACAGACTGATGTGAGTGCACTGGGTTGGGGTGCAACAGATATGTCTTCTAGTTGTGGAGGCAGATGGAATGTGGATGAGACATCACTTCCTCAATTAAGAGGGATTGATTATTTAGAGTTGTTGGGCACCTGGTATGGGCTCAAAGCTTATTGTTCTACAAGGAGGGATCTGCATGTGCAGCTCAGATTCACAACACCACAGCAGTGGCATATGTAAACCACATGGGTGGAGTTAAGTCACAGTCTTGTGATAGACTGGCTAACCAGATTTGGAGCTGGTGTATTGACCAAAATATCTGGCTTTCAGCACTTTATTTGCCAGGAAGAGGTCACGTCAGTTAATGACAACATTGAATGGATGTTAAATCAGGATGTGTTTAAACCAAATGATTGATCAGTATGCATTGCCAGATATTGACTTGTTTGCATCTCGATTAAATCATCAGTTTACCTAGATATGTTTCATGGTAACCAGATACTGGGGCAGTAGCAGTGGATGCATTTTCGCTGCATTGGGGAGGAATGTTTGTGTATGTATTTCCTTCATTCTGTCACATCAGCAGATGTTTGCAAAAGATCAAGGAGGACTCCGCTTCAGGGGTATTGGTAGTGCCAGATTGGCCTACACGAGCATGGTTTCCCGTTGTATTACAAATGGCTAGGGAGCCTTACATGCTTATGCCCAAGAATAAAAATCTACTGGTAAATCCAGTCACTGGGGATCAACATCCTTTATAGGATCGTATTGATCTGTTAATTTGCAGATTTTAAGGAGGCCATACCTGGGGAGAGGACTGTCTCATCGGACGGTGGATGTTCTCACGTCGGCCTGCAGGGATAGTACACAGCAGCAATATATCACCTATATAAGGAAGTGGGAGCAATTCTGCCTACAGCAGGATATTGTATATCACACTGCAGGGATCACGGATGTATTGGAGTTTGTCAACTCTTTATTTGACCAAAAAATTAAGTTACAGTGCAATTAATTCAGCCAGAAGTGCTCTGTCTTCTTATTTACCTATGAATGCAGAATTGCATACAGTAGGGACACATCCGTTAGTTCACGATTCATGAAGGGAGTTTTCAATTCTAATCCTCCTAAACTCAGGTATGCCGGTATTTGCAATGTGAGTGAGGTTTTTATGCTTCTTCGCCAGTGGGCTCCGGTTACAAGCCTATCTATAGCCAAATTAACTATGAAGGTGGTCATGCTTCTGGTGTTGGTTTCAGCCCAACGTGTACAAACATTGCAAAAGCTACGGCTAGATAGAATGCATGTGTCGGCTGATGCCATTATATTTTATGTCTATGATTTGCTTAAACATAATAAAAGAGGCATGACAGGATGTAAGATGGTATTTTCAGCATACCCCGCAGATGATCGCTTCTGTATAGTCTCACATTTATCTCTTTACATTGAGATTACTAAACCTCTGAGAGGAACAGAGTTGGCTTTGTTTTATTAGTCACAAAAAATCACACAGTAAGGTGTCGGTGCAAACGATTTCAAGGTCCTCGCGTGCCGCAGGATGGTCCAGTGAGCTAACTTTTCAGAGGTTTTGTCACAAGCCGATTTCAAGGCTCGGGGTGTTTGCTGATTCTGGTGTCAGTACTGTTACATTTTTCCCCTGAGTTAGAGGGGTTTGTTATGATTTGTTTGTAAATAAACTGTTATTTCATTTAACAAATGTATTACTGATGCATGATTGATTGTTAACGACTTTTGAGTCAATCCAGGCAGTGTGAACGTCGGATTTGAGTCTGCGGCGTGAATTCACAGTGCTTTGAAGTCTTCACGTAGTCACTCACGTGACTCCGAAGTAAAATAGTAAGATTAAACGAGAACTTACCAGTTTGAAGTTTGATCTTTATTTTATGAGGAGTCGAGTTGAGGGACTACGTGCCCTCCGTTCCCACCCTCATAGATCTCATCTGGTAGTTCTAGTTTTATCATCTTACGGTTATACTTCGGTCATTGTTAGCTGTGAATTCATTCCGCTGCTTTGAAGATTGACGCACCAACGGCTGTACGGGCTTCTATTCACGTAGTCCCTCAACTCGACTCCTCATAAAATAAAGATCAAACTTCAAACTGGTAAGTTCTCGTTTAATCTTACTAATCTAATGGGCTCAGTCATGGAGCCAATCAAGGCAGAAATTAGAAAGGATAGCAATTACCATGAAAAAAAAATATTTTAAATGAATCTGGAAGCTAGTCCTTTTTCTGCCACACGTCAGTGGTCTGAGCAAGTTTGGATCTTTAACTTTGAAGTAAACATTAAAGCTCTGCTTGAAACATGCTTCTTTGTGTAAAGCGTACACTGCTAACAGGCCCAGCTTGCATGTGACAACAACATGAAGGCTGAAAGACATCACAGTACATATCCAGCACCCTGATAAACATAGAAGATCCAGAGAGACCATATCATTACCCAGAACCATTGTGTTATATGATAGAATTTCTAGACCCATTGCTAGTATTATAGTCAGCATGTGATGATTATTCATAACTAATGGATTATTGCCAATGATGTTTAAAAGAAACAATATTTGAACACATTTTTTGCTAAAACTGTTTTGAGGGATAACTCAATTACTTATTGTTTTGCACCCTGGTTCTTTTAAAAACTCAAACCTCATTTTGAATATGTCAACATGCAAGAAGCATTGAAATTTTGCACACAATAAAACAATTTCTCAAGCCTCTTAAAATACTGGGACTGTTAATCTTAATCATTTCACATAGATGTACAAACTGAAATACTAAGAAGACCCAGACTGAAAGTCTACTGGGGTTACATTGTTAAGTCATGAGTCTAAACAAAGCCATATTCAGAATGCAATTATGCAGTGACCTTTTACTGATGAAACTACGTTAAGAGTTGCACTGAAGAAGAAAAAAAATGAAAATAATTAATTTGATTAATCTCCCCTCATTCACTGCTTTCCAACTATTTCAACCAAATATTGCCAACATTTATTACTTAAATGCCACAAAATGCGACAAACCAAATATTATAAAGTAAATGCTTTTCATTGAGAGCAAGTATTTATTGGGGAACATAGTTTTGATCAGAATTATGATGATCTTAATGGAAAATGGTAATCATACTTCCTTTTCTTGTCGGTGACAAAAAGAAGTCTGGGGACTGGTGTGTTATTTGTACGATTCACAATGATTAAACTAACCAGCTGGGTTTCAATTAATTTAAGAAATTGTGCAATGAATTTGAAGGCGAGGGTTTGCCAGTTGTATCATGAAGATTCTGCCATTTGCCAAGAAAATGCATTTGAATCTGTAAGGAATCTTGGGCATTGCTGTTTGTCACATGCATCACATGTGTCTAAAAATTATACACTTTATTTTTATGTAAATATTGTAATGCTGTAAAAAAAAATGACCTTTGGACAATAACAAACACAAGGAACCCAGTTGACATTGCATGCCAATTAAATTGAAATCACTGTCGACAGCATTAATTGTAAATACACTCACTACATCAAGAGGACTGATTTGCAGTTAGCACCCCAGTTGCATATTAATGAATATATTTGGAACATAGAAAAACATAGAAAAATAGGTGCAGGAGTAGGCCATTCAGCACTTCGAGCTAGCATGACAAGATGACAAGGAAGTTTAATTTGGCCTTGAAATTAAATTGCAGAGCAGTGTCCTTCATAGGACGGCATAATCCAAAATTAAATTTACCCAGCATAAATCACGTTATGGGGCTGTCCCACTGTACGAGCTAATTCAAGAGTTCTCCCGAGTTTCCCCTGATTCGAACTCGGAGAAATATGGTAATAGCCGCTCGTAGGTACTCGGGGCTCTCGTTGACATTTTCCAACATGTTGAAAAATCTTCACGAGTCTTCACGAGCTTACCGTGTTTCCCGAGTACCTGCGTTAGCATTACGAGCCGCTAAGAGACGTCCCGAGCTCCGACGTACCCGCAACGTTCATTCTACTTGCTGACCACGAGTTTGATTTTTCTTTTAAACTCGGGAGGGCTCTTGAATTAGCTCGTACAGTGGGACAGCCCCTTTAGCAATCATTTCTAGCTGAAAAGATACCAAGTGTGAAATTGACAGATGGACACTTCTGGATGGGACTTCAGATTGCTGTTCAGCATCAATGTGACTTTTCACAGTCCAGCGCAGGATCAGGCTCTATGGTCCACGAGGTCTTTGCCTAACATAATGCCGGGTTGAGACTGAGATCAATAAACTGCAGATGTTGGAATTTTAATCTCCTCTGCCTGCACGTGATCCATATCCCTCCATTCCCAGCATATCCATGTGTCTATCTAAAACACCCGCCACTATGGTTCCTGCCTACACCTCTACTGCTGACAGTGTATTCCAGGCACCCACCACCCTCTGTGTAAAAAACTCTCTGTGTAAAAAACCTGCACATCTCCTTGAAATTTTCCCCCTCTGATCTTAAAGATATGTTTTTTAAATGTCTATCCTGGGAAAAGGATCTGACTGTCTACCCTATCTATGCCTCTCCTAATTTTATATACTTTTATCAGGTTACCCCCTCAACCTCAGATGTTCCAGAGTAAACAATTCATGTTTGTTCATCCTCTCCTTATTGTTAATACCCCCTCATTAAGACAGCATTCTAGTAAACCTCTTCTGCCCTCTCAAAGCCCCCATATCCTTCCTGTAATGAAGGACCAAGTGTTTGTAAATCACTGGTAAGGACTTAGTCAGAGAACTGTGTCATACTTAGGGAAGGATATTGCTCATGATTTTGAGGAATGTGCAGAAGATATTCATTGCACTGAGCACCTCCTGCGCAGACTGGAGAAGTACCAATTATTCTACCTAAAGGTATTCTACCTTGAGGCTTGGGTAGAGTGAATGTGGAGAGGATGTTTCCACTACGACCAGAGGTCATAGTCTCAGAATTAAAGGACGTTATTTTAGGAAGGAGATGAGGAGGAATTTCTTTAGTCAGAGGGTGGTGAATCTGTAGAATTAATCGCCACAGAAGGCTGTGGAGGCCCTCAATGGATATTTTTAAGGCAGAGATAAATGGATTCTTGATTAGTACGGGTGTCGGGGGTTACGGGGAGAAGGCAGGAGATTGGGGTTAGGAGGGAAAGATAGATCAGCCATGACTGAATGGCGGAGTAGACGATGGGCCAAATGGTCTAATTCCGCTCCTATCATTTATGACCTTATGACCTTAAAGAACAAGGGTTATTTACAGTTTCATTGAGGGTATTCAAAATTCAAAATTATGGGTGGTTCTGAACAAATTCTTAAGAAGAATATGTTTCCATTAGTGGTTTTCACTGATAAGAAGTGATGGAAATTACCATATGTGGGGAATTGGTTAAATATAGCAATTTGGAATCCTGAGAAAGCCAATAATGTCTCACAGATGCTCTTAAGTAGAGTTTGTATTGGCAAGCTGTCTTTAATTGATCCCACATTATAATTCCTAAAAAGGGGCAGTAAACCACAATCTAGATAGATGAAGATTCTGCAAAATACCGAGACTGGAAAATCTGGCTCTCAACCAGAGTACTCTGAACATTCATCAGACTTGATGTCTGATCGGTTGACTGAAAGAAATGTGGCAGCCCCACACCCTCTATCAGAAATTCAATGAACAACAAAAGTAAACAGAGGGTGGTATCACACATACAATCACCATATCCTGTTTGATTCGAAAGATTTGGGGAAGTAGAGCTTAGAAATTCAAGATTACTTAATTATTTTGGTAACGTGATGTGATTGTTTATTGTGATGATAGCTGATTCCATTTATGTCATCATCCAAAGCCCACGCATTTACATTTATGAATATCCCTCCACTAATAACCTGAAGATATTTTTCCCGTCTCCAAAACCAGAGGAACTGAGGTCAGTTGAACCATAATTCCAACTAAGAAGAACTTTTACATAAATTCTGGCACTTTCCCAGTGACACTTTGCAGTGTGTAACTGAAATGTCAGACCTAACTCATTTAGTTAGTTCATTGACCACCATTTTCCAGTACTTTGGGACTACAGGTGTAATGCTGGAAGAATGGAAAACTACCAAGTTATGCAGCTGTTTAATTGGAAAGGAAAGGAGTGAGCCAAATAATTGAAGACTGATCAATAGACAATAGACAATAGACGATAGACAATAGTCAATAGGTGCAGGAGTAGGCCATTCGGCCCTTCGAGCCAGCACCGCCATTCAATGTGATCATGGCTGATCTTCCCCAATCAGTACCCCATTCCTGCCTTCTCCTCATATCTCCTGACTCCGCTATTTTTAAGAGCCATATCTAGCTCTCTCTTGAAAGCATCCAGAGATCCTGCCTCCACCACCCTCTGAGGCAGAGAACAATGGCAGTACAATGTCAGTAAACAGAAATTATTAGGAAAAGGATGAGATATAATACATACTATCAGCATGGATTTTTTTATATTAAGAAAGGCCATATTCACTAATCTGATTGATTTTTTTGAAGATGTAATAACTTGCTATGTGGGTAGTTATGTAGTTAAATGGATTTAGCAAGAGATTTAACGAAGTCCCACAAGCCAAACTGTTCACACTTTGCTTTCTGACTCTGAATCAGTTTAGAGTGTAAAGTGTCACATTCAAGAACCCCTGGGGAAAGTTTAATGGCAGGCTTAATGACAGAAAGTGGTTGAATGCTTGGCAAGATGTTTGTAATAAGGTTGCAGTTCATTCAGTTCCGCATCCTTGTATTATGTGGTATATGCTGATGCGTTTATTAAGGAGCCAAGATTAAGTTTATTGATGATATCAAACTTGATATTTTCCTCCTCACTGATTGATAATGCACAGGAACAAAGGGATTTGGAAGTGCAAGTCCACAGACCACTGAAAGAAACATGTACATAAGAAGGCACATGAGAACCTTATCGTTATGAGCCGATATAGAGAAAATAAGTGCAGGGGTGCCATTCCAGAATTGTGTAAAGTATTATGTAGGCCAAATACAGTGTACAGTTTTGCTTTGCATTTTACTAAAATGTTCTGTTAGCATTAGAGACAGTGTAGTGAATGTGGCGAGGGCAGAAAAATATTTGTCCTGAGTAGATTACAACGTAGAATGTTAGGGTAGGCACAATGGTGCAGTGGTGCTGCCTCACAGCGCCAGAGACCCAAATTCAATCCTGACCTCAGGTCCTGCCTGCGTGGAGTTTGCATGTGACCGCGTGGGTTTCCTCCGGGCGCTCCAGTTTCCTCCCACTTCCCAAAGATGCAATGGTTTACAGGTTAATTGATTTCCTTAAAATGTCCCCTAGTGTGTAGGATGAGAAGGGGAATAGCACAGAGCTAGTGTATGGGTGATCGATGGTCGGAGTGGACCCTTTGGGCTAAAAGGCCTGTTTCTATTGAAAATAGACACAAACTGCTGGAGTAACTCAACGGGACAGGCAGCATCTCCGGATAGAAGGAATGGGTGATGTTTCGGGTCGAGAACCTTCTTCAGACTCAGGCCTGTTTCTATACTGTATCTCTAAATTAAATTAAACTAAAAAAGAGGCATGGCTTGCAGGGCTTCTGTTGTAAGAGGGGCTGATGATAGATTTGATTGGGTCACCTGAAGAGGTGAAATCTATCGGGCTCAGATCCGGGAGCTACAATTAGACAGGAAGGCTCGCGTTTTACTGGCATTGATGCAATGGGACAAATGGCCAATTCTTGCACTGCACGTTTCAGTGTTTGCATGGATCTGTGATTCATTTGGGATGATGAGATGATTAGAAGTGGTGGGAGGTGGGCAGGTAGGAAAGCCGCCAATAATTCCTGCTCTAAATTGCTTCTGAGCAACTTCTAGAAATTATTGGCGTGGGTATGGAGCTGACAAGTTGAGACCCATCCATAATTACTCCTGGTCAAATACACAGCTGGCAGTAACTGGTTGGTTCAGGTAGATATACTACACATTTAAGGAAGGTAGCATAGCATCATTAGATTCAGACCCAACGTTAAGTTAAAAAGTATATATCTTCTGAAAGCATAATTTAAAGGTGATTCTGTAAATGGGGTTGTACCAAAGGCAGATGGAACCGATTAGATAACCCATCCCTGTCACCCAGTTTCATTACCCCATCTGCTTACTTTCTGGTTCTCCTGTTTTCTCCCCCATCTTTAACTGGCTCCACTTATCACCATCTTTACTTAGCAGATTCTGCATTTGCTACCTCTTGTTTCCACTTATGGATGGTGCAGTGGCGCATGGGCAATACAGTGGCGCAGCTGGTAGAGCTGCTGCCTCACAGCGCCAGATGCCCGGCTTTGATCCTGACCTCAGGTGCTGTCTGTGTGGGGTTTGCACATTCTCCCTGTGACTGCATGGGTTTCCTCCGGGTGCTCCAGCTTCCTCCCACATCCCAAAGACATCCCAAAGATGTGCAGTTTAATTGGCCTTTGTAAATTGCCCCTAATGTAAAGTGGGATTTCATGGAGCAGGTGATTAATGGTCAGTTTCAGTTCAGTTTCATTTATTGTCACGTGTACCGAGGTACAGTGAAAGGCTTTTTGTTGCGTGCTAACCAATTAGCAGGAACACAATACATGATTACAATTGATCCATTTACAGTGAATGGATAAAGCCAGCAAAGTCCAATCAAGGATAGTCCGAGGGTCATCAAAGTGTTAGACAGTAGTTCAGCACTGCTCTCCGGTTATGGTAGGGTGATTCAGTTGCCTCATAACAGCTGGGAAGAAACTGTCCCTGAACCTGGTGGTGGGTGATCTCAGTGAGCCGCAGGGCCTGTTTCCACGTTGTATCTCATAACTTATTACCTTCCAGCATTTGTCTCTACCGACTTCCCCCTCTGTACATCTACCCCCTTTATTTCTCTTTCCTTATCACTGCCTATTACCCACCAGACTCTTTCTCCTAACATCACCCCTCCTCTTCTCCCACCTGTTTTCTTACATCAATTTCCACATTATATCCCTCCTTACCTGATTCCATCCATCACCTGCCAGCTCCATCAATGCCCTTCCTTCCCACTCACTTCTTTTCATTGTCTCTCTCCTCCCTACACTCTCAAGACCTGAAACATCGACCGTCTCCCTGCCTCCACAGATGCTGCCTGACCCGCTGAGCTCCTCTTGTTTTTTTGTACTTTTTAAGCACTAATATATACGCAAACTGTAAAATACATGGGTATGTTGAAAGGATGAAAAAAAATTAATCTTACTAAGTTAATGAAGTAACAAGAACCATGAAGATTCTGCTGCCCCCTTTTTTCTACATGTAAATTTCATTGTGTGTTTTATCAAACACAAGATTCCAGCAACTGCAGTTTCTTGTGTCCCCAGGATTCCTGGAAATGTTCATAGCAAGAAGTTCAGTGTATAAGTTTGTCTGCTGCCAGTATTATGAAATCATAGCAGTAGTTGTAAAAATAAAAGGTTGTAACCTTTAGCGCACACCCACCCACACTGCAGTTTAATCAAATGCTTTTGGTGGGAAAACTAGGACCTTTAAACTTTCACTATCAGACTCAATGCACACTGTATTTTTCTGATTGCTATAAACAATTTGCTTTTTAAATTTTCAAACAGCACAATATGATAGCAGCAAGAAATTCTTTATGTAATTAGCTATTCTCTAGGCAAGTTGATTCCAACATTGCCACAATCATTCTTTTGTGGTTGCTGGCCTCGCTGATATGCACCACATTGCTGGAGTTGTACTACAGCATTGTATTTTAGATTAGTCCAGCATAGCTGATGAGAAATGTGCACAGAATGTGCTCTTTTCTGCCAAAAACAAGGAATTTCATAGCAAAATATTACAACTGGGTTTAGGAGACCCATTGCTGCATTCCAGTATTAAAGTGTTAGAGCAATATCCTATCCATTGCTTAAAGGATAGGAGAGGAAAATTCACATCTGCCATTCCTTACATCAATAAATTCTCCACTCTCAATGAAAGCCTCAGACAGGGAGCTGGTGGATGGCCCCCCAAAGCCACGGAGAAACATGGAATAGTGCTGCAGCTGGTAGAGCTGCTGCCTCACAGTGCCAGAGACCCAGGTTTGATTCTGACCTCGGGTCAGGGCCGGATTTACGTATAAGCTTCACAAGCTTAAGCTTAGGGCCTCGAGATCTAGGGAGGCCTCGGCAGGGCCGGATTTACCTATAGGCTTCATAGGCTGATGTCTAGGGCCTCAAAACCTAGAGGGCCTCCAGCCAAGGTGTTTTTTTTTCCCTAGAGTAAAAAAAAATCCAGAGAAAAAAAAATTGGAGCACTATCAGCGTTTCAACTTTAACGGAAATACTGGTTCCGGCCTGCTGGAAGCTTTGTGAAAAAAATTGTGACCATCTGTGCCTGCGCACTTGGGGGAAGCCGGTGACGCAGTAGTGACGCAAAATAACGTTGTCTCTCCGCGCGAGCGCAGTGGGCCCGGGCGGGTTCAGATCTCCATTTGCACTCCACACAATCACCTCGATGCCTCGTGTCTACCAAAGATCCTAGGTGTCAACTCCAGGTAAGTAGTGGAATATTGCGTTGCGAGAGTGCAGTCCCTCGCTGCAGAGAGCAGGGGTTGAAAACCGCAGAGTTTGGCAGTTCTCCTGGACAGTTACAGCAATCAAATCACACATGGGTTTATTAACTTTACAGAAATTGCTTCGCTCTGTTTTGTAACATTTTACAGATATTCACAGCTGTATACAGCACCCCAATTTTTTGCCTCAATTATTCCTGAAATATTGGTCCATGCCACCAGAATGCCCCTTTTTGAGCTTCGAAAAGCTTTTTGTACCTGCCAGGCCTGGTGTATAATATTTTTGACACTGTCATAGCCCTTCCTTACATATGCTGTCACAACGTACTGTAGTCTCTAAACAACACTTCAGTAATTGCCCTCCATTTCAGAATAATAGTGTTTTTAGCCGATAACTCGACACTAGCACTGGCAATAAATAAAAAGCGCAGCTTTCCAGACCCTTATATCATTGGCCACGCTCGGCTGCACATCGGTGTCAATCTGGTGGACTCTTCCATCTTCCACTCGTCATGGGGGTGGGGTATTGGGAGGGGCCTCACAAGTGGAATATGCTGTGAGAATGGAGCAGCTGGGCTTGTACACTCTGGAGTTTAGAAGGATGAGAGGTTATCTAATTGAAACATATAAGATTGTTCAGGGCTTGGACACACTAGAAGCAGGAAACAAGTTCCCGATGTTGGGGGAGTCCAGAACCAGGGGCCACAGTTTAAGAATAAGGAGTGAGCCATTTAGAACGGAGACGAGGAAACAATTTTTCTCACAGAGAGTGGTGAGTCTGTGGAATTCTCTGCCTCAGAGGGCGGTGGAGGCAGGTTCTCTGGATGCTTTCAAGAGAGAGCTAGATAGGGTGCTTAAAAATAGTGGAGTCAGGGGATATGGGGAGAAGGCAGGAACAGGGTACTGATTGGGGATGATCAGCCATGATCACATTGAATGGCGATGCTGGCTCAAAGGGCCGAATGGCCTATTCCTGCACCTATTGTCTATTGTCTATAATCACTGTGTAAAACAAATAATGTATCACGTTTAATGTGAAATAATATTGTTAATATTTTGAATATTTAAAATAATTTACCATTCCATGCCGTGTGCATCTAGTAGAATATCACATTTGTAAAAAAATATATTTATGCAATGTAGTTTACAGTCTCAATGCAAAGCATTTTAAAGATGAGTGGCCAATATTGTTTCATATGGAATGACAACAGTTAATTTGCACGCAACCAGAATACACAAACACAAATGAAATACTGGGGCAGACAATCTGCTTTTTAATAATTTGAGCTGAAATATACTGACTGTTTCTAGTATTTTCTCTTTTGATTTCTGCTTTTTAGTAAAATTGATAGAAGGATAAATGATGGCAGAGACATGCAGAAAACACTCAGAAGGTCATAAGGAATATGAGAAGTTACATTAGATGCACTCTTTATCAGAATCATTTCTTTGTTCTCACAATGATTGAGAATTATGGGTTGTGGCTGATGATAAATTTAGTAATATCTGTTACAGTCAGCACAATATTGATCTTTTTAATATAGTTCAGTAAGGCCTTTAATGGTTAATCTGAGTGGTGAGTGTTGAAATCAGGAATGTTGATAACTAAAAAGCTCCAGGAAGAACAAGAATTCTGTCAAATAAAGCCGAAATACATATGTTGATTTAAAAAATATTTCCTTTTGCAAAAGGTACAGGAGAAAACCGTGAATAACAAATAGTGCATGTGATGCTTTTTGCATTCTATTTTCTGTGTTTGGAGAAAGAATACATTTCCTACAAGTTAGTCACTTGGCTGAGATGTTGGAAGACCTGCTACTGGAGACTGAAAACTTAAGATACATTGGGAAATATATTTTCTCTGGCAGTCATAATTAAAATTAATGTTTTTCTTTTGATTATTTTATTGAAACTTTGTTCTTATAACAAGTAAACAGACCCAACAAATCGTTTTTTTACTGGTGAGGAGCCATTTATTAAATTTTATAATCCCACTGTAAAAGTGGAGCTACCGCATTTCCCGGCAATGAAGACGCACCTCCATTTTGAGTTGCTACATTTTGAAAAAAAAGGCTGGCGGGGCATAGAATTTCTCATGCTCAAAAAAATAAAAAATAAAGAATAAAAATAAAGAAAGTACCAATTCAATTTGCCCAAGGCTTCCAGATCGCCTCCATTCTGAATGACTGAATGGGTGGGGGGTGCAGGGTGACGGCAGGTGGAGAGATGGTAGGAAAAACGGGAGCACACCAGGACAAGTTGAATCAGTTGTGATCTTATTGAATGACAATACTAGTTCAAGGGACCAATTGAGGTTACTCACGCTGACACAGGAGTAAGCTCCATCGCCCACTGTCCTGCTACCCATAGCCCGCTAACCCACTCCACTCTATGATCTTTGCTCTTGAGCTGGTCCCCTCACTCTCCGGTCTACAAGCCAGGTCAAAAATAGGGATAACGAGAATTTCAAGACTAATACCAACTGCTTTTGTGTGCATCTGTTGATAAGGCAGCAGCGTTCTTATTCTCTCTGTTATTCTCACTTGACCGACATCCACCACACACCTCCAAAGCATGTCTCCATGCAAATTTGCATTGAAAGACACGGACTGGGCAATGAAAGCCATGCAGTGTCACCCAGCGCAGCAAGTGAGGCCATGTCCTGCTCCCGGCGGCAGTCAGAATTTAAGGATTTGAGGGAAGCGGCTGACATGAGCGAGGCTGGCGAGCGGCAGGAGAGAGGTGTTCAGACGGAGAGACTGCCAGAGTTGAGCGGGCCGGCAGAAGGCATTGAGGTGGCGGCCGGTTTACCTGTCCGGTCCCGGCGGCCGCTCGCAGCCACCCGAGCTACTTCCCTCCTCGGAGCACCGCGGCGGCAGTGAGTGAGTTGCTGGCATGATCCCCAACCCCTCCTTCTCAACGCTCATGCCCTCCCCGCAACTTTACCCCTGGTGGCCCAGCCAATTTGTGCAGCCCAGGCCTGCTGACCCGGGCCAGACTCCCCACACGCTGTGAAAGGAACTCTCTCCCCCCCCCCCCCCCCCCCCCCTCCCGCAGCACTGTCCTTTTACAGCCGCTTCCCACTTTACAGCTGCTTCCCATCAGCTGCCAGCAATGTGGGATAGACTTGGCTATCGTTCTTGATGTAGCTGTATTGAGGGATAGCCAAGTCTATCTTTCTTGGCTAACAACCTAACCTTTGGCCTCCAAGATACAGGTAAATTTTCGTGCCTTATTTTTGGGTAAAAAATAGCGTCTTCATTGCCGAGAAATACGGTATTTACTTTATTACTTAATGATTATTTCTAATCTTTTCTGTTAATTATTACTTTCAGCAAATTATTTTTGTAACAGGTTTGTCTTAAGGCATAAATACATTAAACTTTTTGGTACAGTACAGAATATTCATGTTATCAAACAAAAAAATATTCTGCGCTTACTCTTTGTAATGTTCTCTGTACAAACTGACTTTGCTAATCCATCAAAACATTGTAATCACCAAACCCCTCATTTTGCATTTTTTTAAACAGTACAAAGTCCTATTCTGTTATTGGGTCACTTGCAATTATACCAATGGAATGTACAGTCCTAATCTTCAGTGATTTGACTACATGATATCAAGAATGAGATCCATTTATCTTTAGTGGGGATGCCACTAAATCCAGACCCAGACATGTACATGCCTGGAATGCATATACAACATGAAGTAAGAAGTAAATTTGGACCGAACTTGTTTATCATCGTATACGTTTATTTCTTATGGATTTCTATGATAGCTGTGTTGAAGGCTGAAGAGCAAGAATTGCACTTAAGTTGGATTGTGCCGTTAAAAGGGGTCATTTGAAACATAACTGAGATTATGATTTGTAAGTAGATGTTATATCTTACCTCTATGATTACATCTATAATACTGATTTTCCAGTGCACAGAAGGTGATATTTTGTCATGTTAATTTGGCCTCCAATTATCAATAAATGTGACATCTTGGCAAAAGTAATTTTTATTATTCTGATGCTGGATTACAAATTAACCACTTCATTGCATTTAATGTTCTATTGTACCATGATGGGGGCGAAATTAGGACCACACTTACTGTAATCCCATCATCAGTCGGGTAGCAATTCAGTCGTTAAGACCAGGTATTCCTACAATGTACACTGAGGTGCGTGTGCTGCTTCTCTTCCTAAAGCCAATCACAATCGTCTTTGTCTTGCTGACATTGAGGAAGAGGTTGTTGTCTTGGCACAGAGGATGATTTGCAATCTATCCTCACTGACTAGTCGAGAATCCAGTTGCAGTGGGAAGTTCCGTGAGTTTGGAGATGAATTGATATCCGATTAAAAACAGAATATGTTGGAAACACTCAAAAGAATCAGCCAGTATCTATGGAAATGGATCCAAAGTTACCATTTCAGATCAAAACCCTTTTTATATGAACTGATTTAAACCATACCAGGACACAATCATGAAATGGCCTGGAATATTAACTCTGTTTCCCTTTTCCCAGATGTTGCGTGACCAGCTGAATATTTTCACTAATTTCATTTCAGATTTCTAGCAATTAGTTTATTTCATCATTTATATCCGGTTAATATAATTTGAGCCTCATATTCAGAAACATTGCTGAATAAACCACATACGAATTCCTTTATAAAATAAAGACAACTTTCATTAGTTTTCTTTCATCAGTACCTAATTTACCACATTCATTTTGCACAAATAAGAAAGCATACTTCAGACGTTACTATCATAACTCTGCATAAATAGTCCTCAGTTGTAAGCCACTGACAAAATAAATAGGCGTGTAATTAGTTATACATAGGATTTCTATGAAAGTTGTTATTTTTCTACCTCTGCTCCATTTTCGAAGCAAAGGCTGAATGAGAAATGAAGCCAAGCATATGTAAATCTGTACACTGTGTACATATGTACACTTGTAAACCTGTTTCAAATACAACACACCTGCATCGTATCGCTGATTTGGAGTAACAACTAAATCCAGTTTAAGATTGGTTAACCCATCTAATACTCTAAAAGACTATAGGGCCTGTCCCACTTTCCCGAGTTATTCACAAATTCTCCCGAGTTATTCACAAGCTCTGTCCAAGTTTTCCCCTTGATTCAAACTCGCAAAATGTTTGTGACGAGTCCGTAGGAGGGAGTAGGAGTCCGTGGATATATCGTAGCAGCTCGTTATCCCAGCCGTAGGTACTTGGGGCATCAGGTAAGTCTGGATGATTTTCCAGCCTGGTCAAAAATGTCCATGAGTAGAAATAATAGCCCTGAATACCTACGGCTGGCATAACGCGCCGCTACGATATATCCACGGACTCCTACGGCCTCTTATGGACTCATTATGAACATTCCGTGAGTTTAAATCAAGGGGAAAACTCGGGAGAGTTTGTGAATAACTCGGGGGAATTCGTGAATAACTTGGGAAAGTGGGACAGGCCCTTATCTCTGTAATGTCATGGCTATATTTGAAGGGATATTGGTCTTCTGTTCCTGTCAAGGGGATTCATTCATTTTCAGTCTTAACTGCGATCTTTCCACAAAATCTCAAACATGTTTTGGCTGGATAGAGGAAAAAAATAATGATATAAATAGTATCATACGAGTATTTAATTTGGAGCAGTGATTTCCGCTTCCAAAATATTAAGACCAAAACCATTATCTATAACCCACTCAACAAATTACATCGACTCCACCCCTCTCTTTGATAATTGTCTGGGCTCATTCAGACATGTCGCTGCCTTGCTTTTTTAATGATTCTGAAATGAGGACATTGTTTAAAAGGTGCAAAGCTTTACTGTGGGGCAGCTATTTCCACACAGATTGTGGAGCATACCAGGAACAATCTGCCAGAGGAAGTAGAAATGGAAGGTAAAATTATGACTTTTAAAGGACACTGGGCAGGGACATGGAAAGGACAAGTTTGGATGGGTCTGGTCCAGGCAGGTGAGACTAGCTCAGTTAGGACACTTGGTCAGCGTGGACAAGTTGGACCATAGGATCTGTTTGCTGCTGTATAGCTCAATGACTCTACACGTTTATGAGCTCCTGCACATAAAGTCAGTGCATATATTTAAGGCAGAGATAGATAGATTCTTAATTAGTATGGGTGTCAGAGGTCATGGGGAGAAGGCAGGAGAATTGGGTTAGGGGGGAGAGATAGATCAGCCATGATTAGATGGTGGAATAGACTTGATGAGCCCAATGGACTAATTCCGCTCCTATGACCACCTTATGATACATGTCCATGCAGTTGTAGCATCATAGAGTCATAGAGTGATACGGTGTGGAAACAGGCCCTTCGGCCCCACTTGCCAACGCCAGCCAACATGCCCCAGCTACACTAGTACCACCTGCCTGCGTTTGGTCCACATCCCTCCAAATCTGTCCAATCAAAGTTAATGCTTAACTGTTTCTTAAATGTTGGGATAGTCCCAGCCTCAACTACCTCCTCTTGCAGCTTGTTCCATACACCCACCATCCTTTGTGTGAAAAAGTTACCCCTCAGTTTCCTATTAAATCTTTTCTCCTTCACCTTAAACCTATGTCCTCTGGTCCTCGATTCACCTACTCTGGGCAAGAGACTCTGGGCAAGAGACATGACCTATTCCTCTCATGATTTTATGCACTTGCAATGTAAGGACCATTGCAACACCACTTGACTCATATCCTGCTTCAGCTTATCTGCTGTGGAAACAGAACGTCCTGAATATCTCTTGATTTACACAGCCCAACCCATCCTTGCCAACACTCCACTTACCATTCACAGTGAACTAGAGACATCAAAAATTCTGCCACTGAAGTCATATTCATCATTAATCAAAAAGCAAAACTCTGCAGGTAGTCAAATTCCGAAATAAAAACAGAAAATCCTAGAAATGCCAAGTAATCAGGTTAGACACCTTCTATGATGAGAAAAATAAATCTAACATTTCTAGTTGATACTTTCTCAACTAAACTCAACGACCTGAAAGATTAACCTTTTCTTCCTCCACAGCTGTTACTTGGTTTGCTAAGTATTTCAAACATATTTTGTTTTAAATTATAATCATAGTATTCCATTCATCCAAATACTTGTGTTCACAAACATGAACTTCCAATTTAACATGCTTCAGACCTAAAATTCACACCTTTCATTTTAAATCCCTTCAAGGCTTTATTTATTTTAGAATTTTAATTGTCTCACTACTGTAAACCAAAATTCTGCTGCCAAGGTCTTAGGCTCTTTAATTACTTCCAAAAGCCTATCATATTTCTACCTTTCTTTCCTCCTCCAAGATGCTCTTTGAAAACGCATTGTTTGTCCAGGCAACCCATCCCATCCATGAATAAATAAGGAGGTGCAAAAGTGAAAATAAATCGTGCTCATTGGAGACCTTCGGACTATCTTTATTCAGACTGCTGGACTTTATCTTGCACTAAACGTTATTCCATTTGTTATATATCTGTACACTGTGGATGTCTTGATTATAACCATGTATTGTCTTTCAGCTGACTGGTTAACATGCAACAAAAGTTTTTCACTGTACCTCGGTACGTCGGTACAGGTGATAATAAACTAAACTAAATGACTAAGCGGCCGAATATCATATTACAGCGATAGAGAATGTGCAGATGAATAAAAAGTGCAAGAGCCACGATGAGGTAGATTAAAAAATTGGGGATTGATCCTCAGCATATGACAGGTCTTTTCAAGAGACTTGTAACAGACTCTTGCTCTTACACTTTAGCATATCAACCAGGACGGGAATTGTGCAGTAAATGGTAGAGCCCTGGAAGGTGTTGCAGAACACAGGGATCTCGGAGTACATGATTTTCTGAAAGTAGCGAATCGGGAGGACAATGTGGTGAAGAAAACATTTGGCATGCTTACCTTCTGGGAAGATTGCCGAGTAAAAAGCTGGGATGTTATGATTCAGCTGTGCAAGCTTTTGGTGAGACCACATTTGGAGAACTGTGTGCAGGAGGCTCTATTACACTGGATAAAGTCACACGGGTAGGAAGAGATATGTCACTGGGAGATTTAAACAATAGATCTTCCAAAATGAGGAATTGAGAGGTAGGAGGTCAATAGAAATCAGCAACAGGATGGTTAGATGGTTATTGTATTGAGTCAGGATTTAAACACAAGCATTTTGGGTGACCTTAGGCCCATCATTGTTAGAAGGTAATTACAGTAAGAAGGTTATTGGATCATGACGTTGAGAAATGAAGATCAGTGGTAGATAGACAGAGATAGGGGCAGATTCATGCAATGTCACAGAGATAGAAGTAAGCTTAAAATTGCTGCCATTAATCTGTGAACTATACAGACTCTACAGTATAGAAACAGGTTATTTGGCCCACATGGTCTACACCAGGCTTCAACTGTCACACAAGCCTCTTCCTACTCTCATTAATGGGCCGGGGAGGATTCTGGGTTGGAAGCTCAACATGGGGCCAAATTGGAATCAAGGTTGGAAACATAATGGTTTAGCTTAAACCAGGAGCTAGGGGAATGGATGGAGTCGGTACAGAGGTAAACATTGGAAAAAGAGTTAGAATCAAAGAGGTTTAATCCTCCCTGTACAGAATAGATTATGGCAAGCAGTCAAATACAGATTCTTACAAAGTGTGATAGGATGAGGAAGCCAGAACCATAGCATCGTAAAATAAACATTTGGCTATTTAGGATAGAGATGAAAATATACTTTTTACCAAGATCTCATTGCTATTTTGCAATTCTCTGCCTAAGAAGTCTCAGTGGATTGGCTGTGCAGTTTCCTAAAGACAGAGATTGATAGATTTTTAGACATCATGGGAATCAAAGGATATGGGGTGTACGGAGGAAAGTAGCATTAAAGTGAAGTATCAGCCATGATTTTATTGAATGGTGGAGTGGGCACGCTACAACTTTCACGCACGGAGATTATTATTAAAAAGACAGAGAAAGTAGAGTCTGCTCTGTGAAAAAGTAATTTACTTTTATATATTTTCTGACATTGCATTAGTATCTGAGCCTTGATACTTAGTCTGTTCACAGATTCTTTATTCTAATAAAACACTTTTTAATAGGAACTCCTTATTCCTGACTTGGCCCCATAGCAGAAGCGTCCACGTCGCGGGGCTGGAAACTGGAAGTGTCCCGAGCTAATTCTGCTACCACCATCATCTATTGCAACGTGATGGCTCCCATTGATTGTTGCCGGAAGCTTGCGTCCTATTCAGGACGGACGATGACAGCGATGTCAACATTTGAAACATGGAAGATGAACACGAAAGAAGACGAAGAAGATTCCTGGCTTTAGTTAAAATTATTAGAGTGAAATTGTAACCCTCAAGGTGGGTTGGAAAACAAGTGATGATGGCTTTGTTTTGCATGGTATATCCACACAGATCAGATATACTATACATATAGTATATACATATAGTATGTACATATGTATATACTATACATAAATGCAATCAAGTCATACACAAGTGCAATAGATGGAGCAAAGGGGAAGATACAGAATGCAGAACAATAGCAATTCAGTAGCAAGCACAAATTCTGATGCATTTAGTTTTCCCCACATAATTCCACAACATCCGACCTCTATCCCTCCTTGTCCCTTGGAAGCTTCACAGTAATGTCAGAACCATTGCATATGTGGTAGGAACCTATTAGTAACATTAAGGACGATAAAGGATAAACTATTTGCAGAGTGAGGGGTGGAAAGCACATGGTCAGTCATGCTAAGATAGTTCCCCTTTTTCTTTCTCGAAAATACATTGACATTACAGCTATAAGGATTCTCAATGGAGTTGAATATATGTGCCATTCCATTAGTTCCTAGCACACCACAACAGGAACACAGATTTGCTTTCATTATTCACTCAGTGGAGTATTCCTGCTTTTAACCACTGGCTACACAAGCGAGCAAAGGGCATTCTTTGTGAAGCCAAGACACCGTATAGTATGTGATTTTCTCATGCTTAGAGTGTACGAGACAGCAAACCAAATGCAAATTCTCTAAAATTGTCCCAGAGTAGTATCATACTGGGCCATTGAATTTTCTGTTGATCAAATTTCAAAGGAAAATGAGATATTATTCAGCCTCTCTAGCCATTAAGTCAAGCCAAAGCTACTACATAGGAGTAATGGAAATTACAGCACAAAAAGCTAATGCAACCCAACTAATCAATGCTGTTGTTTATACTCCATGTCAATCTCACAAATGATCTGCTTCATCTCAACCTTCCAACATTTTTTTTATCATCGTTTTGATCTTTTCATCTGATTTCCTCTTGAATCTATCTGCGTTAATCACTTTGTGTGAGTGTGAGATCTATTTTTTTAATCTTTTGAGTAATGTTTTCCAATAAATTCTCAATTGAGTTTAGGTATTCATGACCCCTCGTTTTAAATGACAGGCAGCCAAGAGAGAAGATGGGACCTGATCTGATACAGTATATCCAAGGACATTGTGGGAAACTATAGAGAAAATTGCGGGAGTCCTGGCTGAAATTTACGAGTCATCCTTAAATACAGGAGAGGTGCCAGAAGACTGGAGCGTGGCAAATGTTGTACCTCTTTTCAAGAAGGGTTGCAGGGAAAGTGCTGGGAACTATAGACCAGTGAGCTTAACATCTGTAGTTTGAAAGTTACTGGAGATTATTCTGAGGGATAGGTTATACAGGCATTTGGATGGGCAAGGGCTGATTAGGAATAGTCAGCATGGTTTTGTACATGGGAGGTTGTATCTCACAAATCTGATTGCTTTTTTTAAGACATGACCAAAAGGTTGAGGAGGGCAGAGCTGTAGCTGTTGTGTACATCGACTTCAGTAAGGCATTCAACAAGGTTCCGCATGGTAGGCTGCTCTGGAAGGTTAGATTGCATGGGATCCAAGGAGAGATAGCTGAATGGATAGCAAATTGGCTCCATGGAAGGAAGCAGAGGGTGATGGGGGAAGGTTGCTTATCGGAATGAAGACTAGTGGTATGCCTCAGGGTTCGGTGCTGGGCCCGTTACTGTTTGTCATCTACATCAATGATTTGGATGAGAACATACAGGGCAAGATTAGTAAGTTTGCTGATGATACTAAAAATGAGTGGTTTTGCAGATAGTGAAGATGGTTGTGAAAGATGACAGCAGGATCTTGATCGATTGGCCAGGTGGGCTGAGGAATGGTTGATGGAATTGAATACAGACAAGTGTGAGGTGTTGCATTTTGGAACATCTAACAAGGGCAGGAGCTACACAGTAAACGGTAGGCCTCTGGGGAGTATTGTAGAGCAGAGGGATCTACGAGTGCAGGTGCATGTTACCTTGAAAATTGAGTCGCAGGTAGATAAGGTGGTGAAAAAGGCCTTTGGCACTTTGGCCTTCATCAGTCAGAGTATTGAGTATAGAAGTTGGGAGGTCATGTTGCAGTTGTATAAGACGTTGGTGAGACCATATTTAGAATATTGTGTTCAGTTCTGGGCACCATGTAATAGGAAAGGTATTGTCACGCTTGAAAGGGTTCATAAAATATTTAGGAGGATGTTGCCAGGACTAGAGGGCCTGAGCTATAGGGAGAGGTGGAGTAGGCTGGATCTCTATTCCATGGAGCGTAGGAGGATGAGGGGAGATCTTATAGAGGTATACAAAATCATGAGAGGAATAGATCAGGTAGATGCACAGAGTCTTTTGCTCAGAATAGGGGAATCGAGGACCAAAAGACATTGGTTCAAGGTGAAGGGGAAAAGATTTAATAGGAATCCGAGGAGTACCTTTTTCTCACAAAGGGTGGTGGGTGTGTGGAACAAGCTGCCAGAGGAGGTAGTTGAGGCTAGGACTCTCCCATCATTTAAGAAACAGCTAGACAGGTACCTGGATAGGACAGGTTTGGAGGGATTATGGACCAAGCGCAGGCAAGTGGGACTAGTGAAGCTGGGACATTGTTGGCCGGTGTGGGCGAGTTGTGCCGAAGGGCCCGTTTCCACACTGTATCACTCTATGACTATGAGAATAAACAAATTATTTTTAAAGCAAAAATTAGGAACCAATACAGCAATACCAGATGAAAACCAAGTTACTGGAAGATGAATAACATACATCTGGTTGTTAATAAGGAGAAAACCGTGACCCTATTTTGGACTATGATTTTGTTAAGCTTTGAAATCAAAACCAATGGTGAGACCCTGTCATTTCATGAATTTGTGCAACTTTTAAATCAACGATGAAGTATTGGATTGATTTGTAAACATACTACACAATTTGAAATAATTATGTCATATCTTTCAAACAATTATTATGACTATAAAATAGACATACCAATAACTTGGCTAATGTTATTCTACATAAGTTTAGATTTTCTCCTCGTGAAACCATCAATGAAAAATTGCCTTGGTACAAGTTGCACATCCTTACCAGATATTGTTGTATTGCTGTAATCATTCAATGGCAGTGATCTCCTGCAAGTTTAGAATGTGGGTTGCAAGAATGTGCCACTGCAGGAAGTAAATGCAAGCAATAAGTTAAAGGGATATGCCCGGATAATGGTTATGGAAAAACATTTTAACTTTATTAAATTCAAGAAACTAATAGATCTGAGAACTTCAAAATGGACCCAGACCCTCAGCCAACAATGGCTTCTGTTTGGTATTAGATATTGCAATGATATACTATTTTTATTTGTAGTGTCAAATCTATGTATGATTCTTTGTACACTGAGCTGGTGTGGTGGTTAGAAATTCCACTTAAATGGGCTCTTCACGACTGGCAGCTTCAATTAAGACTGTACCAGTGCAATCTTGAATTTTGGAGCAAAAAAATCCTCAAGACTGACATAGTATCTGATTTATGCATTCAAATGTCTCTATCATATTCTGATGATTCTGCAGGAAATCTGATGATATACAGCTGACTTCCTGGGAACACAGCCAGATATGAGGAGCCATTACTGTAAACAATAGCCTTGTATCAGACAATAGCCTTGCATCCAAGCATCAGACCAAATTCTGATGTGTTCACAGAAAGAAAACTGAGAATTTTGTAATGGTAGCTGAGGATTAGAGTGTCAATCTTTACATAACTAAAACTCTGATCTTGTTATCTTCCGGTTTGGCGGTCTTTCTATTTGCGCAAAAACGGTTCGCAATAGCGCTACGATTATTTGCCAGTTCACTCACCGTTCTCCTGTGCTGCAAGTGCACCAAGTATCGTTCCAATCCAATGGCACCGCTAATTCCAGCCACTACCTATCAGGTTCCCCTCGCTGGCTCCTCCCCCCTCCCCCCTCCCCCCCTCACCCCCTCACCCCCCTCCCCCGTGATGCCCCCTCTCCCCCCTTGGCTCTTCCCTGTCTTTTGTCCGAGCTTCACCCACCCCCGCCCACACACCCCTCTCTCCCACAACTCCCCCTCGCCCACACACCCCTCTCCCCCCACACAATCCCCCCCGGCCAAACACCCCTACCCCTGCCCCCAACACACTCCCCACTCCTCCCATACACACCTCCTCCCCCCCCCCCACACACACACACACACACCCCTCATGCACACTCCCCCACGCACACACCCCCACACACACACCCCTACACACACCCTCCCACACACAACCCCCCCCCACACACACACCCACACCCCACCCCCCACATCACCCCCCCCCACATACACACCCCCACACACACACCTACAAACCTCCCCCACCCCCACAACCCTCCTATGCCCCCACAACCTCCCCCCGCCCCCACAATCCCCCCCACACACACCCCTCTCCACACCCTCACACCCCTCCCACAACCCCCTCCCGTACACCCCTCCCCCACAACCCTTCCCCCCACAACCCTTCCCCCCACAACCCCCCGCCCTTACACTCATATCCCCCCACCCACACACACACACACACCCACACACACACCCTCCCACACACACACCCTCCCCCATACAACCCCCTCCCCTCTTCCCACATCCCTCTTCCCTCCTCCCACACCACTCCTGCCCACATACACACCTCACCCCACCCCCACACACCCCCTTCCCCCACACCATCCTCTCCCCCCCTCCTACACCTCCCCGTTCACACACACCCCTCCTCCCCTCCCACCCCACACCCCCACCCGGCCACACACCCCACTTCCCACCCCCCCCTACCCCCCCTTCCCTTCCCACACATGAAGAGGAGGGGGAGGGAGTGCTCGAGGATGACGGAAATTGAGCCATGCCTGTGCAGTTAGGAGCTATGGGTGAGTGGTGGAATATTGCGTTGGGGAATGGGTTGCGATAGGGGAATGGGTGAGTGGTGGAATATTGTGTTGGGGAATGGGTTGCATTGGGGGACTAGGCCTCTCGTGTGACTGGGACCCAATGTGTCCCACTTAGTCTAGTGTTAGATAAGGGTGAAAAATGGATAGGAATATCACGGCCTGGTTAGCACCCACAATTCTAGAACATAGAACATAATAAGTACAACACAACACCATTTAATTATTCTACAGTATTCATAGAACATAATTTATTTCCACTTAGGTAACATTCAAATGAAGTCACTTTATATAAAGTTTAATTTTTCCTGTATAAAGAAAATAAACTATGAGGGCTAGACTAACAACAAATATAAAAATTGGCAATTAGAACTTAAGGAACGAGAGGTCAACGTGTGCATTAGCCCCTTCGAGAATGAGACTGGGGAAATAGTTGTGCATTTCAAGAAAATGCAAGCAGAACAAAATATATATTAGAAGATACTACAAACATTCCATTAACAAATAAAATACAGTCAAGGAATTGCATTTTCATGAGGCAAAGTAATGAGGCTGAAGGCTGATAATTAGTTTAAATGTCATGAATCCTTAAAAGACATGGCTGCAGAGATAGTGGATCTACACAGTTCTCCCCTCTGTACAGCGGAAGCTACAGATGCACTGCGAGAATAAAGACTCTATGTGTCTCTATGCTAAAATATTGTAATTTATATTCCATTTTTTTTTATAATCCTGAAATCATAAATAGCAAAAAGTATTCAATTTCAAAAGTGAAAAGCACATATTTATGTCATTTAAGAAATTTATAGATTATAGTTATAGCAAATGCTGAGATTATATTTTTATTGCGATATTATTTCATCCTGACTGCATTCTGGAAATAAATAAGACAGAATTCCACCCTTAATTATTATCAACAACACCAGGGTAGCACAGTGATGTGTTGCTGTAGAGTTACTGCCTTACAGCGCCGGAGACCCGGGTTCAATATTGACTACGGGTGCTATCTGGACGGAGTTTGTCATGTTCTTCCCTGTGACAGCGTGGGTTTTCTCTGGGTGCTCCGGTTTCAATAGACAATAGACAATAGGTGCAGGAGTAGGCCATTTGGCCCTTTGAGCCAGCACTGCCATTCAATGTGATCATGGCTGATCATCCCCAATCAGTACCCCGTTCCTGCCTTCTCCCCATAGCCCCCGACTCCGCTATTTTTAAGAGCCCTATCTAGCTCTCTCTTGAAAGCATCCAGAGATCCTGCCTCCACCCCCCTCTGAGGCAGAGAATTCCACAGACTCGCCACACTCTGTGAGAAAAAGTGTTTCCTCGTCTCCATTCTAAATGGTTTACTCCTTATTCTTAAACTGTGGCCCCTGGTTCTGGACTCCCCCAACATCGGGAACATGTTTCCTGCCTCTAGTGCGTCCAAGCCCTTAACAATCATATATGTTTCAATGAGATCCCCTCTCATCCTTCTAAACACCAGAGTATACAAGCCCAATTGCTTCATTCTCTCAGCATATGACAAGTCCCGCCATCCCGGGAATTAACCTTTGTAAACCTACGCTGCACTCCCTCAATAGCAAGAATGTCCTTCCTCAAATTTGGGGACTAAAACTGCACACAATACTCTAGGTGTGGTCTCACGAGGGCTCTGTACAACTGCAGAAGTTTCCTACCACACTCCAAAGCTGTGCAGGTCTCTAGGTTAATTGGCTTCTGTAAAATTGTCCCTAGAATGTAGGACAAATTGGGATAAGATAGAACCAGTTTACGGGGGATCATTGGCCAGCATAGGCTCGGTCGGCCAAAGGGCCAATTTCCACACAGTGTCTCAAAAAAAATCCAAATACTTGTTAATTTTTTTCCTTGATACAATTCTGATAGATTTAAGCATGATGTTCACTTTCAAATTGTTCCAACACGTTCTTCCGTTGTGGTTTATTGATTATGTAGAGAAATTACGATTTTGTTTATTTTGTGCATAGTCTGCAGTAAAAGTTTAAAGTGTTATTTCAGGAATAGGTGTGAAAGCCAGTTCCAAAATGTATTAAAAACCATGATAGGAGCCTGTTAGCCCAGGCCACTGTGATCAGAACAAATATTTCTTCAGAAACTTGAAAGTATAAATAAGATAAGTGAATTGCTTTTGAGATGCATTTCCGTCAAGGTTTGTAAACATACTCCCACTATTGCTTTGAAGTGTTCGAGTCTGGCTCTGTTTGAGGAGATATTTCTTTACCATATTCAACATATTACTGGGTACAAGTGGAATAAGAAAATAATATGTCAAGGAAATCAACCAGAAGGCAGTTCCAACTGTAAAGCAACGTTAAAATAATTCAGTCCTTTTCTGAGTTTCAATTGAACATTTTCACCCTTCCCACCATCCCATACACCGAGTCTGTACTCACCTCATTTGTATATATCAAAGTGAGAAACAGTGGCATGCAAGTTTCCCAAATTTGTATTTCTACAGCACTCTGATGCAGACAGAGATAATATATATTTGCCAGGATGTGTAGGTCAAGTGGAATCAGAAAATAATTACAAGTGTGTAGGTCAAGTGGAATAAAGAAAATAAAGTGGAATAAGAAAATAATAGGAACCTGTATCTAAGATGGCGCCTACCTGCGGCAACATTTTGTCAGCGGCACAACAGAAAATCTTCAAATATAGTATTTCTGAGTTCATCTGTATCTAAGAATCTGCAGAAATCAACGATGTAAGTAGCGAGCTGCTAACACATTGAAATGCATTAGCTCTACTGCGGGGATCTGTGGACTGGGCAATGTTCAGGGACTCAGCAACGGACCCGAATGAATAAGCCACAGTCATTACAGACTTCATAAGGAAATGTGTGGAGGAATGCGTTCCAACAAAAACCTTCCGATTGTTTCCCAACCAGAAGCCTTGGATGAACCATGAGATCCGCATTCTTCTGAAGGCAAGATCCCGGGCATTCAGGTCTGGCGATGCAGAGGTCTATAAGAAGTCCAGATATGACCATGGTAAGGCCATCAAAAAGGCCAAAAGAGACTTCTGCTCTAAGCTGAAGGATGAGATGGATGTTCGGCAACTGTGGCAGGGCTCGAATGCTATCATCTCCTACAAGGCAAAATCAGGAGGCGGCTCAAACAACAGCGAAGCATCACTCCCTGACGAGCTCAATGCGTTCTACGCACGGTTCGATAGGGAGAACACTGATGTGCCTTCCCGAGCCCCTATTCGCCCTGACGGTGTTACAATCATAGTCACAGAGGCCGACGTCAGAAGATCCTTCAGTGGGGTAAACCCTCAGAAAGCACCTGAACCTGATGGTATACCCAGCCGTGTTCTAAAATCCTGTGCGGACCACTGGCTGGAGTTTGTACGGACATTTTCAACCTCTCGCTTCTGAGGTCTGAGGTTCCCACGTGGAGTGCGTGAGGTTGCAGACACTGTTTGAATACCTAAAGGGGCTGCTCCTTGCCTTCTGGCTGCAGTTTTCACACACCACCCTCATCTTTGGACACCCTGTGCGTAGGGGAGAGGGTAGGGCTGAAGATGTCCAGGTTGGGTTGCTCCTTGGCCTGGCCAAGCTGGCCATCCGCGAGTCAAGGCGCCAGGCGGTGGAGGGCTTTACCCGAGCCGGCTGCCTGCCCCTTTTCCGGGGTTACGTCCGTGTCCGGGTGGGGTTAGAAAGGGAATATGCCCTGTCCACGGGCACCCTGAGGGAGTTCCGGGACCGCTGGGCTCCGCAGGGTGTTGAATGTATCCTCAATAAGGACTGTAACATAGTTGTATAGTAGCTTATTATGGATATATGTTTGTATTGTATTATGGTGGTGGGTTCTGGTTTGCTTTATTGTAGTGTAAATATTATTTTTTAATAATTGAATATATTTTTTGATAAAAAATATAAAAGTTAAAAAATATATATTTTTTTTTGAAGCTGTTACCAAGCTCATGGAACTGGGCCTCTGCGCATCCCTCTGCAATTGGATCCTCGACTTCCTCATCCACAGACCACAATCTGTTTGAATTGGAGTAACCACTTCATCCTCAGTAACAATTAGTACGGGAGCACCTCAAGAGGGTCAATAACTTCAAATTCCTGGGCGTGCATATATCAGAAGATTTTTCCTGGACCCAGCACACCGATACGATTGTAAAGAAGGTACATCAGCGACTCTACTTCCTGAGAAGATTACAGAAATTCGGCATGTCGAAGAGGATTCTCCTAAACTTCTACAGGTGCACGGTAGAGAGCATTCTGACTAGTTGCATCGTGGCCTGGTTCAGCAACTTGAAAATCCGGGAGCGAAAAAGACTAAAAAAAGTTGTGACCACTGCCCATCACCGGCTTTGACCTCCCCACCGTCGAAGTGATCTATCATAGTCGCTGCCTCAAAAAGGCAGCCAAAATCATCAAAGACCCACACCATGCTGACCACACACTCATCTCACCATTGCCATCAGGAAGAAGGTAGAGGAGCCTGAAGACTGTAACGTCCAGGTTCAGGAACAGCTTCTTCCCCACAGCCATCAGGCTATTAAACACAACAAATAAGCTATGAGCTCTGAACTGCAAAAGACTATTATTATTTGTTATTTGCACTATATTTGTTATTTATCGAACTTTTTATTTTTTTCCCATTATATACAATGTTTACATATTCACATATTCTGTTGTGCTGCTGCAAGTAAGAATTTCATTGTCCCGTCCGGGACATATGACAATAAAACACTCTTGACTCTTGGCCCTTGACTTGACTCAAGGCGAGATATTGTTGAATTGAAGAATTTAACTTCATAGCATCATAGATCATAGAGTCATACAGCACTGAAGCATGCCCTTCAGATCAACTTGAATATGTTGACCAAGATGACCCATCTACACCAGTCCCACCCGCCCGTGTGTGGCCCATATCCCTCTAAATACTTCTTATCCATGAACTTGCCCAAATGTCTTTTAATGTTGTCAATGGACTACTAGGAAAATAATTATGCATGGAAAGGCACAAAATGCTGGAGTAACTCAGCGGGTCACGCAGCATCCCTGGGGAACATGCATAGGTGACATTTTGAGTTGGGACCCTTTTTCAGACTGATTGCAGGGGTGGATGGAAAGAAACCTAGAAGAGTCTGATAGGTGACGTTTTGGGTCGGTACCCTTCTTCAGACTGATTGCAGAGGCGGGGGTAAAGAAAGCTAGAAGATGCTGCCCGGCCTGCCGAGGTACTCCAACATTTTGTGTCTTTCCTTGGTAAACCAGCATCTGCAGTTCCTTATTTCTATAAGGAATTGTGTTTCTTATTTTTAGAATACTGACTACAAGGTTTGCTTTTACCTCTGACAGGTTCATGTTTTCAACACTTATCCATCCTCAAAAACACCCCTGAGTTTTCAGAAAAGTACAGCACAGGAATGTCTGTGCCGATCCTAATGCCAAGCCATTGTGAAATTGCTAATAGATATACACTTCATGAAGGAGAAAGATAAGCACAACGTAAACAGACTGGTATCATTTCAGGAGGATGGTGCCAACTTTTGATCAACTCTACAGGTAGCACATACTCTATGGGAACATTTTCAAGAAATTTTGCAAAAACAAAGGTCATTTTAACAATCTCGGGTCTCTGTGACCTGCTATGGGAGGATCTATAATTTAAAAAAGATCTGTAACCAGGATTAAGAACACATTTTATAACTGGAATGTCTAAAAATACAGAGGAAATTCAAAGCTGTAACGCTTCGTTACAAAAATAATTATGTCTCAACAATTAAATGGCACAACATTTGGGAAGGTGAAGAAGGGATGCAAAAAGGAAGTTGACATATGTTCTGTGCTGTCTTCAGGCTTCAAAAGTTGACAATAATTTCTGCTTCTTTTGTGCTCTTTTCAGATACCTACAAGGGCAGGTTGATTGGTATGTTTTGGAAAATTTAGGAAGATGCAATCAGCAAGATGAGCTCAATATGGTAATACATTTTTCAATATGGTTTCAACATAGGTGTCTCAGTAAAATATTGCTGAAGTAAGTTAAGTGCTCTTTTTTGCTATCCTATTCAAAATAAAGTACTGATCATCCCTTTTTGGACCTCACACTAGGTGATATTGTTAACTGGATTTGTTTTCAATAATATCACGCCTCAATGCCTCCTAAGTCACCAATACCATTTTGGATTTATCATTCAATTAGGAGAGTCACTGGTGCAGTCTATTAAATAACGATGGACTTCATCTTCTTTGGTAGAGATCCTCTGTTAGATTGGGCATGTGGATTTGTGAGCACTGTTCACTTCCTGAGTATCAGGAGTGATAGACTGCGTTTATGTGGCACTTTGGGATCCTTGTGTAAATCTGGAGCTCTATGGCAAGTGCTTTTGCACCCTGCATATCTATGATGTGGGACTATGAAGTTTCTTGTGGTTAATTACATATTTTCCAGAAGATCTTGTGATTCCTTTATTCTCAGGATTTTATGGTATCCACTATTTTTCATTAGCACACGAAATAGAAAGGGAGAGCTTTTGGGGAACAATTGTAATCCTCCTCCTTCCTTGTCTTTTCACACCACTTCCAGCTTTTGCTATGGATCAGCGACAATAAGGACTATGTAGTCAAGTGAACCAATGAGATGCCATTAGAGCTTCAACGATTCCAGTTCCTGCAGGGTCTTGGTTTGTTCTTCAGTCTTCTTCAGAGGAGTCTCCAATTTGTGTACCAGGAAGATTGACTTAAGATAATGCATTTTCCACGCAGCAATCATTTGTCATTATCTCCCTGCTCCTCTAAATGAATAATCTCTTCTTGTTGGATAAGCGACTGCTTTCCAGGGGTCACCCACTCTTGTGGAGAATTAAACCGATAAATTACATCAACAGGAACCTAGTCCAATAAACTGAGCACTGCATTGTATTCTTGTCAAAACGAGTTTCCTGGACAGGACCTACAGTGAGGTAGTCACGCCGAGGATACGGGAAGAACCAAGGTGTGTGACAGAGAGAAAGGGTGGAAATCGTGGAGTGCAGAAGACCCAGGTGGCTGTGCCTAATGAGAACAGGAATGCCCTCTTGGGAACTGTCCGGGGAGACGATGTTTCCAGTCCGAGTGGCGGACACGTCGGTGGCTCCAATCCTGGAGATGGGACTCGACCGGCGAGACCGACATCGGGCAGAGCCCTAGTGGTGGGTGACTCCATTGTCCGAGGAGCAGACAGGAGAATCTGTGGCGGAAGACAAGATGCGAGGATGGTCTGTTACCTCCCTGGTGCCAGGGTTCAGGATGTCATGAGCCGAATTCAGAACATACTCGAGAGAGAAGGCGAACAGTCGGCAGTAGTTGTGCACGTAGGCACAAATGACATTGGGAAGAAGAGGAAGGAGGTTCTCCAACATGAGTTCAGAGAGTTGGGAAGAAGACCAAAAGGCCGGACTTCTAGTGTGGTTATCTCTGGATTGCTTCCAGTACCTCATGCTAGTGAGGACAGGAACAGGGAGATAGGGGATCTGAATGTGTGGCTGAGGGGCTGGAGCAGGGGGCAAGGATTTAGATTTATAGACCACTGGGATCTCTTCTGGGGTAGGGGTGACCTGTACAAAAGGGATGGGTTACTCCTTAACTGGAGGGGGACCGACATTCTGGAAGGCAGGTTTACTAGGGCTACACGTGTGGTTTAAACTAAATAATGGGAGGGGAAGGGAGGGATTGACAAATTGGGAGTATAAAGATGGAGTTGAAGGGGAAGTGACTACAGGAAAAATTACAAGAGATTCTCGAATTAATGGGAAGGAAAGCTCGAGAAGGGACAACAGAGTAAGGTCAGGGCCAATTGCGAGCGGTGCGAGGGGGGACGTGAATGCCAAGGTCAAGATGCTGTATTTGAATGAGCGAAGTATAAAAAATAAAGTGGACGAGCTTGAGGCTCAGTTAGAAATTGGCAAGTATGATGTGGGAATTACTGAGACATGGCTGCAAGAGGGCCAGGGCTGGGAACAGAATATTGAAGGGTATACCTCCTATCGAAAAGACAGACAGGTGGGCAGAGGGGGTGGGGTTGCTCTTTTGGTGAGGAATGAAATTCAGTCCCTTGCAAGGGGTGACATTGAAACAGGAGATGTGGAGTCAGTTTG